>JAGFNQ010004368.1:55067-82016 GCA_024364735.1 Boesenbergia rotunda | reverse complement strand
AAACGCATGACCAAATTACACCGATGTGGAATTTTGGAATCATTTGAACCCGGTTCATTTGATACATGCGAATCATGCTTAAAAGGCAAGATAGCCAAATTACCGTTATCCAGAAAAGGTAATCCAGTGGGAGAATTGCTTGGTCTAATACATACTGATGTATGTGGACCAATGTCAACTCTCGCACAAGGAGGCTATAGTTACTTCATTACCTTTATCGATGATCACTCACGATTCGAGTATGTGTTCTTGAGGAAACACAAATCTGAAGCTTTTGAGAAATTCAAAGAGTTCAAAAATGAAGTAGAGAAACAGCTTGGCAAAAGTATTAAGATACTTCGATCCGATCGGGGTGGTGAATACTTAAGTCAAGAGTTTCAAGATTATCTTAGGGACAATGGGATATTGTCCCAATGGACTCCGCCGTATATACCACAGCATAATGGTGTATCTGAGAGGCGCAACCGAACCTTGATGGACATGGTTAGGTCTATGATGAATTATGGAACTCTTCCAAAATCCTTTTGGGGCTATGCACGTAAGACAGCTGTTTACTTGCTAAACAGAGTCCCGACCAAGGTAGTCTCTACTACTCCATATGAGACATGGAATAGTAAGAAACCTCACTTAACTCACCTTAAGATATGGGGTTGTCCTGCTTATGTGAAGCGGACTGTATCAGACAAATTGGATGCTAAGTCTGATAAATGTCTATTTATTGGATACCCTAAGGAAACAATGGGTTACCAATTCTATCATCCCTTGGAACAAGAGGAGTTTGTTTCAAGGCATGCTGTAATTCTGGGAAAAGAATTTCTTTTACAAGAAAATAGTGGGAGTGGCATTGAACTTGATGAAGTTCAAGAAACTCCAATAGACATTACAGAGACACCTAGTCTAGACCCATAACCAATAACTCATAATGATGAGCTATCAGTTGAACCTAAAACAACACCACCTCTTCGTAGGTCTGATAGGACACGCAATATTCCAGAGAGATACGGATTTCTCATAAGTGAATCGAACGATGTGTTACTCATAAGCGATGACGAACCTATCAGTTATGAAGATGTTCTAAAAAATTCAGAAAGGGACAAATGGCTTGAAGCCATGAAGTCGGAAATGGATTCCATGTACGAAAATCAAGTATGGGACATGGTTAACCCACCTGAAGGGATTAAGCCCATAGGGTGCAAGTGGGTTTTCAAGAAGAAAACTGACATGGAAGGTAATGTTGTTACCTTTAAGGCTAGACTAGTGGCAAAAGGATATCGTCAGAAACAAGGAATTGATTATGACGGAACCTATTCGCCAGTAGCTATGCTTAAATCCATTCGGATGCTCCTAGCCATAGTAGCTCATTATGATTATGAGATATGACAAATGGATGTGAAAATAGCATTCCTTAATGGAAACCTGCTTGAGGATGTATACATGATACAACCTGAAGGTTTCACAACGGTTGATAAAACCAAAGTATGCAAGCTTCGACGATCCATATATGGACTGAAGCAAGCATCCAGGAGCTGGAACATCCGTTTTGATGAGACAATCAAAGAGTTTGATTTCTCACAAAATCCTGACGAACCTTGTGTGTACAAGAAGGTTAGTGGGAGTGCAGTCATATTCCTAGTATTATATGTCGATGACATATTACTTATAGGAAACGATATATCAGTCTTACAGTCGGTTAAAATTTGGTTGTCCAAAACTTTCTCCATAAAAGACCTGGGAGAAACAACCTATATCCTTGGGATTAGAATCTATAGAGATAGATCAAAACAGTTGCTTGGTCTTTTGCAGTCTACATATATAGACCGAGTGCTAAAAAGGTTTAGCATGTCGGAATCCAAGAAAGGTTACCTTCCCATCAGGCATGGGATCAACCTTTCAAAGTCTATGTGTCCGCGCACAGAAGACGAGAGGATTTGCATGAATAAGATTCCTTATGCATCTCATGTATGCTATGTTATGTACTAGGCCCGATGTATCGTATGCTCTGAGCATCACGAGCAGATACCAGTCTGATCCAGGAATGGATCATTGGGCGGCTGTCAAGACAATCCTTAAGTACTTAAGAAGAACTAAGGATGTGTTCCTAATATATGGAGAAGGAGATATGGTAATACGTGGGTATACAGATGCCAGTTTCTAGACAAATAAGAATGACTCCAAATCTTAGTCTGGATACGTATTTACTTTAAATGGAGGCGCAATAAGATGGAAGAGTTCCAAACAAGACACAGTAGCAGATTCTACCACGGAAGCAGTCTGGATCAAGAAGTTTGTCTCAAAACTTGGTGAGGTTCCAACCATTGATGAAGCAATACCGGTTTATAGCGACAACAATGGAGCTATTGCACAAGCAAAGGAAACAAGGTCTCATCAGCGATCCAAACATGTGCTTCGTCGCTATCATCTGATCAGAGAGATTATAAGTAGGAATGATATACAAATTGAGAAAATTCCCACTGAAAGGAATTTAGCGGATCCTTTAACTAAGGCCTTGCCTCAAAGTAAGTTTGAGGGTCATGTTAGAGCCTGTGGTATTGGATACCATAGCGATTGGCATTAGGCCAAGTGGGAGTTTGTTAGTAATATGAGAGAAGTGTCCTAAGGCAATCGCCTTATGATTGTAAATATTTATTTTAATAAATGAATATTCACTATTTGAGTATACATGTCTATGTATTTGATTGGGATCTTAAACTCATTTACTGAATGTCCACAATATAATTCACAGCATGAGAGAATTTGTGATGAATTCACAATTAGTGATTATCTCTACATGTGCAATTGTGAAGTATTGAAATTGTCCCTAGTCGATGAATTGATAAATAAGGACACTATCAATTCTGTTGAGACTAGCATGGGTTATTATCTAATAAGCTGATTCTCACTGGCTGGTGACATTGGGATGTTCGGAGATAAACATGACTGCTAGTTAAGGGAACTAGTTCATTGGAGTGACTGGCTGTAAAACTTCACATGGTAGTCTATATATAGACATGTTAGTGAAGTTCTTACTGCAGCTTAAGTGCGATGTTCCTTTGACTTGCGGTGTTCAAGTCATCTTGGTCATGGAGACTTATACTTTAACATCTTAAGCAAGCATCTCCAAGGAGGTGTGGACCCAGGATGGTTGGGTATAAGCCGAAGTGCCCAAAGATGTTTGAACAACCTACAAAGGATTCACCACTCCTTGCGAGGAGATGTATAACCAAGGCTTATCGTCGGATTGTTACTCAAAGCCTCTGGCCAGAGCATGACATGTTTAGAGTATGAGTCTCTTAAATACATGAGAGTAATTAGAATCCAAAGGACGAGAGAACGTTACTTGGGCTAGGTGTGACGTAGTCAGCCTAGTGGGGACTGACACACATAGACCATGTCCTGAACCATGTGGGTATAAGATGGTGAAGGGAATGAGGCACGATTCATTAGAGCTGCTGAAGGGTTTCAGAATAATTTCTGAGGTCAACCGTTGATCTTTCGATTAATTGGGGATCATGATGTACTACTAGGTGCCACTCATGATCGTTCTATAATCGATGAATTATAGACGACCAACATAAATCGAAAGCCTATTTAGTCACACGCGCTACGAGTAATCCGAGGGATTTAAAACGAGTTGAAAATTAGATTTTCCAATCAAGAGAAATAAGTCGAATATGAATTTATCAGAGGCGCATCGGAAGCTTAAAATGGCTAAGTCTTTTGAAGGCTTATTGGACGAATTAAATGAGTTTAATTCGCAAGGGTTTGGCTTGGTGTGGCCGGCCACAATAAAGGAGGGAAACCAATTTATTTGGTTTAAATTATAAAATAATTCAAGCGCGATTTGTTTTATAAAATTATGGATAAATAAATTTATATAAAGAAATTTATATAAAGAGATTTATTTTCATTGAAATTAAAATAAACCTTGGATTGGTTTGTTTTATTTTATAAAATCAATTATGAATTGATTTTTCCATGATAAGAAAAATTTATATAATAAATTTATTCTTTTTATGAAAATTAAAATGAACCATGGATTGGTTTAATTTATAAAATCAATTATGAATTGATTTTTTCATGATAAGAAAAATTTATATAATAAATTTATTCTTTTTATGGAAATTAAAATGAACAATGGATTGATTTATTTTATTTTATAAAATCAATTATGAATTGATTTTTCCATGATGAGAAAAATTTATATAATAAATTTATTCTTTTTATGGAAATTAAAATGAACCATGGATTGGTTTATTTTATAAAATCAATTATGAATTGATTTTTCCATGATAAGAAAAATTTATATAATAAATTTCTTATAAATTTTATTCCATAATAAAATAAGAGATGTGTTTGTTTTTATTATATATTTAGTTATAATAAAACTTGGCAAAAGGAATAATTCATAAGAAAATTTATAGGATAAATTTCTTATGAAAATTTATTCCGTTAAAAAGGAGACTTGGTGATGGAGAGGCTACTATATAAAGGAACCAAGGCAAGGCTTGAATTCCAATGAAGAGATAAAGTAGCAAGCTCTCTGTCTCTCTTATTCTCTCCCTCTCTCTCTAGGGTCGGTGCCCCTTTCTCTCTCTAGGGCCGGCGCCCCCTTTCTCTCTCTAGGGCCGGCGCCCTCTCTCCTCCCCTAGGGCTGGCGCATCGTCTAGGGTTGCCGTGAGCCTCCTCCACCAAGAAGGTGCCAAAGAAGAAGAAGAAGCGGGTCGCGACTCCCTCCTTCCCTTCCCGGAATCTTGATTCCGTTACTTGGTGGTTAGTTTCCATCTCTCTCTCTTGATATTCTAGTTGTGCCTTTGGAGAATCTAGTAGTTCTCGTCGGCACAAAACTCGTGGCTTTGCGAAGTCATCCCGAAGAGAACTCGGCATGGACGCGAATAGAGGCGGAGCTTCCAAGGGACGCTACGGTTGGATCTCGTCCCTTACTTCGAGTTACGCGAGGTAATGAGTTAATTAGTTTACTTTCTGCAAAATGTTAATTTATGATCATGTCCACACATCATAAGGTTGCATGCTAGATACGTGGTTAAAAATAATTTGAGAAATTATTTATGCTAATTCTTCCGCTGCACGTAATTATTTTTAAAATTACGAACCCGTATCCATGTCAACATGCACCCGGTCCCAACACTTAACAAATGATAAATTCTTGGACACCTTATAAGCATCCACCATGGATGACCACAATGCGTTCCTAGGAAAAGCTTTAAGGACATACCTTATAAGATCTCAGTTCTCTACCTTCTCATTAATGGAGTGGAGACCGTTGAGGAGTTCTTTGAATCGTCCATGGAGTGTACTTACAGTTTCATTCTTCCATGGATAGATTTTGGAGTTGGGTGAGAAGGAGTTCCTTCTTGGCAGTCCGGGTGTCTTGAGTGCCTTCATGGAGCTCAATGATCTTGCTCCATAGGTCTTTAGCACTTGTGAAGGGACCAACCTTGATTATTTGGTCCTTGGTCAACCCGCATTGCAAAGTTACCATCGCTTTTGCATCGGCTTCACCTTTCCGGATTTGATCTGCCGACCAACTTGAGAAGTTCATCTCTTTTCCCTCAACATCTTTAGGAGTGGAAAAACCTTCCTTGACAGCAAACCACATGCTGAGGTTGGTTTTGAGGTAAAACTCCATCTTCGACCTCCAATATGAAAAATCAGTGCCGTCGAAGAGTGGAGGTCGGTTGGTGCTAAACCCTTCTCTTCCCATGGCCATCTTTGTTAGCTCTCAGATGTTAAGCCGTTGAAGTAGAGCCCCAAGCTCTGATACCACTTGTTGGAACTCGGATGGCTAGAGAGGGGGGGGGGGTGAATATAGCCAGACACAATTTCTTACACTTATTGAAGATTTCTGCACTTGAGCGGTTAGTAGCACAGCGGAAGCAAAAACTAAACAAAAATGCAAGTTGCAGAAATGAAGAACAAACTACAACCGCTAACAAGAAGATATACAAGGTTCGGGGATAACTTGCCTCTACTCCTTGGCGTGCCCGTAAGGTGGGCGATCCCTTGATCGTCGGCAGATCAAGCCCCGGAAATTCGGATAGAAAGCAACCTCCTTCTCAGTGGAGTGACCTCTCCACAAAATGTCTCAACAAGATGATGTAGAATGAGAAGCACAGAGATAATCAGAGACTTACAGAGCACAAGCAGATGAAGAGAAACGCTTACAAGCACAAACAACAACCCAGCACAACCTCGGCAAGAGCCTTCACTCAGCTCTTCCTTGTTTGCTTGTTGATCGCCTTGCCACGAGTCCTTCTTAGTGCTCAAGTCTCTTAAGCTTCAAAGGATGATCATGTTTTCAGAAGCTTCAAGACTCAGAGTGATTGCTAAGGATGGATCAAGTGTTGCTGCAGAGAACTCTCCAGTTGTGTCGAGAACAGAAGAAGTCCCTTGTCTTCTTCCCCGCTACAACTTAACCTGCTGCCATCGCCAGCCCACAGACACTCCACTCAGCTCCCAGCTGCTCACCTGCAACAAGCCAGCTCCCCCTGACCTCCTCTGGACTCACTGAACTCTACTCAGTCGAGCCCCAGCCCCAAGTCAGCTTCCAGCCGTTGCCAGCAGCGCCTGTTGTTACCTGCGATGGAAAACTGCCAAACCTGCTCAACGGAAAGCCTCCCTTTGACCCTCCTTGAGTGTTTGAATCCATCCCTGTAAAGCCTGCACACTCCAACAGAAGCTTAGCAATGCATATCAAAACATATCAACAGTGTATCAGAGAATCGGCAGAGAAAACAGACGCGATCAGCGCGTCTGACAGTGTATTTGAATTAAAGTTCTGCTCCTGATCGGTCCCCAGACCGATCAGGAAGGACCCTGATCGGTCACCAGACCGATCCAGTAGTCTTCTGCATACTCCTGATTGGTCCCCAGACCAATCCAGCATTTTGCTGCACACTCCAGATTGGTCCCCAGACCAATCAAGCTCCAGCCTGATCGGTCACCAGACCGATCAGGCTGCTTCCAGACCAATCAGGCTCCATCCTGATCGGTCATAAGGAGAATCTTGCGACACTTGATCATTCTCTAGACCGATCTGAATAGTATCCCAGATCGATCACCAGATCGATCAGGAATCGAGCAGTAAGGTTCCCAAAACCCACTGTATGATCCTTGATTGGTCACCGAACCGATCAAGAGCATAGCAGCAGGGGAACTCAACCCACTTGTGAGCTCCCTGATCGGTCACCAGACCGATCAAGAGCCGTTCAGTGAGTGAAACGCATACTCCCTGATCGGTCACCAGACCGATCAGTCATCGCTGGATCGGTCATCAGACCGATCCACGAAGGAGCACCGTGCCAACTTCCCTGATCGGTCACCAGACCGATCCAAGCAAGCCCAAATGCACTCTAAGTCACGAGAACAAGCCTCCAACCCTTCTCTGACTCATGCTATGCCCAGATTCACTCACTGGGACTTCAACCTAGCCCTCCAAGCTAGGACCTGGCTTCACTCACCAGGGTTTCGGTCACCCGGCTTCACTCACCGGGACCCGGCTTCACTCACCAGGATTTCAACCTAGGTTCACTCACTAGGATTTCAATCACCTGGCTTCACTCACCAGGACCCGGCTTCACTCACCGGAATTTCCATCACCTGGCTTCACTCACCAGGACCCGACTTCACTCACCAGGATTTCCATCACCTGGCTTCACTCACCAGGACCCGGCTTCACTCACCAGGACCCGGCTTCACTCACCGGGATTTCCATCCAACCTTGCCCTCCTGGCTAGGACCTGGCCCTCCAAGCCGGAATTTCATCAACCTAGCCCTCCAGGCTAGGACCTGACCCTCCAATCCAGGACTTTCTCCATGCCAGCATGCGATCTCCCAGTTCCACCTGGACTTAACCCTAATTTCATTCTACCAAACTTAAATCATTGTCAAACACCAAAACAACAACCGGGCCAGACTGCATCAACAGGACTGTGTGTGGTTTTTGCTGTGTTCCTGCCCCCTGGCAGCTCAGGTAAGTTTGGGGTTTGGTATTATTTGCATATTGTCATATATATATTGTTATTCTGTTTAGATTTGAGGCCTGAGGCCCGTATAAACTACGTGGTTGTGATATATATGTTGTGTGCATGTGTAAATTGTCCGCCGGACAGGGGAGGTGCTGTCCGATTTTCTATTGGATCAGCGGCTCCTAGGTCTCAGGGCTTGACAACTTAATTTTGGTATCAGAGCGCAAGTTTCGGATACCTTCGGGACTTGTGGATTTACGGTGTCTACTTGTTTTACGAGTCTTTTCAGATTTGTTCGGAGTAGTTTTATCGATGTCATTGCACTTTGGGACTGGGCAGCGACAGGACCTCTCCAGACGGCAAATAGGTAAATTGGTAAAGTTATTCATTTTATCTTGTTTGTAATACTTGGTAATTGTAACGCTCGTTTTTTTTCTTTTTCATAAAGCGGCGTTACGCTAACATACTTAGGGGCATGTGAACATCGTAAGGCAGCGGAATACTTAAATCTTACACATACATGCACCTAACTATCCTTCCTAACATAGTGACAGGGAACTTCGCATAATAACATCATACTTAACATCATACCATACTTAACATCATATCATAAAGTCACATCAGTCATTCATTAAGCACATAAGTAGCAAACGTGAAGTTTTAGCAAAAGACTTGTAAATATATCTCTTTCTTGGCCAAGTCACTACCACACACATACTCTTGTCCCTCCTGCTGCTTCCCTTATTGTCCTCTTGCTTGATCTGCGGTATAAGGAAATATACTATAAGCACATAGACTTAGTAAGACTCTTTCCTACTCACTAAAACCATTCGTCACTTAAACATAAGCACACAAAACATTAACATAACTTGGTACTTGGCATGAATCATAAGCATAAGACATCAACCATCCTTAACATGGCATGATACATGACATACATGTAAACATAAAACATATTTAACATGGCATGATACATGGCATACATATAAACATAAAACATATTTAACATGGCATGATACATGACATACATATAAACATAAAACATATTTAACATGGCATGATACATGGCATACATATAAACACAAAACATATTTAACATGGCATGATACATGGCATACATATAAATATAAAACACACTTAACATGGCATGATACATGGCATACATATAAACATAAAACATATTTAACATGGCATGATACATGGCATACATATAAACATAAAACACATTTAACATGGTATGATACATGGCATACATATAAACATGACATGATACATGGCATACATATAAACATAAAACACATTTAACATGGCATGATACATGGCATACATATAAACATAAAACATATTTAACATGGCATGATACATGACATACATATAAACATAAAACATATTTAACATGGCATGATACATGACATATATATAAACATAAAACACATTTAACATGGCATGATACAAGGCATACATATAAACATAAAACATATTTAACATGACATGATACATGGAATACATATAAACATAAAACATATTTAACATGACATGATACATGGCATACATATAAACATAAAACACATTTAACATGGCATGATACATGACATACATATAAACATAAAACATATTTAACATGGCATGATACATGACATACATATAAACATAAAATACATTTAACATGGCATGATACATGGTATACATATAAACATAAAACACATTTAACATGGCATGATACATGGCATACATATGAACATAAAACATATTAAACATGGCATGATACATGACATACATATAAACATAAAACATATTTAACATGGCATGATGCATAACATGAATGAATGCATGAGTCGAATGCATATACATAAGGATGCTTACTTTTAAAATCATACTTTTAAATACTTAAACATAATCATGTCATAAATCATACTTGACCTTTCATAGTTCATACTTAATGCATAGCATCATGATGCCCTAAGGCATAAGCATTATTTTCATTCATAAACATGGCATGCTTACATAAACATCATTCTTGTTCATAGTGCTTGCATAATCATGGTACATAAGGTAAGCATTGCATTGTATTCATAGAACATGACATGTTTACCTAGACCATCATCCTAATTCATAGAGCTTGCATGATCATGATACATAAGGTAAGCATTGCATTATATTCATAAAACATGACATATTCACATAGACCAATATCCTAATTCATCTAACTTGCATGATCATGATACATAAAATAACCATGGCATCTAACATAAACATATCAAACATGAACTATAACACCTAAGGTTAGGGTTAAAGGTAATATAATTTCTACCACATGCTTGAACCTATATATCATAATAAGCCGTAAACCATCATTCTTGAAACCCTAACTCCACCTAAACCCCATTTACATGGCTTGGCCGAAACTTGTAAGGGAAGGGTTCAACCATTCAAATGACATGTAAGGTAGCATAAGGTAAATAGAAGACCATACATTACTTATAAAGTCATAGGAAGCTATTAGGGCTCATGGTTTAGGGTTAACCCTAACTCCTAGCCCTTCTTCCTAGGGTTGGCCGAAACATGCATGGCCCATGGGTCCATGGAAATCTCATAAAATTTCCAATTAATCATCCAACACCATCCCTACCCTACCGTAGGAGCCCTTGGAACCCTTACTTGAAGTAAGCCCTATCTTTTTGCCCTATTATCCATCTTGGCCGAAACTTGTAGGGTCTCTAGGCCATGTAAAAATTCACATAATCACCTCAACCTCTCTTGTATCATAGAGGTACACAAGATACGTACGTGAAGGTTTAGATCCAACCCTAGCCATGAGTTCATGGTGTTGGCCGAAACCCTTAGGATGCTAGGGTACTCCAAAAATTCCCCCAAATCATATTTTAACCTATATTCAACATGGGAAGACATTAGAAAGCATGAGTAAGATTTTTGACATCATCTTGGACCCAAAGACCATGGTGGCCGAAAGTTATAGGGGTCCAAGTCATGGTTTTCTCAACATCAAACCCAAACCAAACTTCATATTATAATCAATAACAAGGAGAACTATTGTAGGGACCGGGTGCATATTGACATGGATACGGGTTCGTAATTTTAAAATTTAATTACGTGCAGCGGAAGATTTAGCATAAATAATTTCTCAAATTATTTTAACCACGTATCTAGCATGCATCCTTATATTGTGTAGACATGATCATAAATTAAAATTTTGCAGAAAGTAAACTAATTTACTTGATACCTCGCGTAACTTGAAGTAAGGGACGAGATCCAACCGTAGCGTCCCTTGGAAGCTCCGCCTCTATTCGCGTCCACGCCGAGTTCTCTTCGGGATGACTTCGCAAAGCCACGAGTTTCGTGCCGACAAGAACTACTAGATTCTCCAAAGGCACGACAAGAATATCAAGAGAGAGAGATGAAAGCTAACCACCAAACGAAGAACGGAATCCGTATTCCGGGAGGAAGGAAGGAGTCGCGATCCGCTTCTTCTTCTTCTTCGGCTTCTTCTTGGTGGAGGTGGCTCACGGCAACAAGGAGCCCTTCTAGGGCCGACGCCCACTTGAGGAGGGAGAGGGAGAGAAGGAGAGGAAAAGAGGCTAGGCAAGAATCCTTGATCACTTGAATTAATTTCCAAGCCTTGCCTTTGCACCTTTATATAGTAGCCTCTTTATCGCCAAGTCTCCTTTTTAACGTAATAAATTTTTCATAAGAAATTTATCTTATAAATTTTTCTATGAATTATTCCGTTAAGCCAAGTTTTTATTATAACTTAATTTATAATAAAAATAACCATGTCTCCCCTTTTATTATGGAATAAATTTTACAAAAAATTTATCTTATAAATTTCTTATGAATTATTCCGTTATGCCAAGTTTTTATTATAACTTAATTTATAATAAAAACAACCATGTCTCCCCTTTTATTATGGAATAAATTTTACAAGAAATTTATCTTATAAATTTTTCTTATCATGGAAAAATCAATTCATAATTGATTTTATAAAATAAAATAAACCAATCCATGGTTCATTTTAATTTCCATAAAAAGAATATATTTCTATAAATTTCTTTATCATGGTAAATCAATCCATTATTGATTTATAAAATAAAATAAACTAATCCAAGGTTTATTTTAATTTCCATGAAAATAAATCTCTTTATATAAATTTCTTTATATAAATTTCTTTATATAAATTTCTTTATCCATAATTTTATAAAACAAACCACGCGCGGTTTATTTTATAATTTGAACCAAACAATTTGGTTCTCCCTCTTATTGTGGCCGGCCAAACCAAAGAGGGTGGGGACCCTCTTTGGCCGGCCAAACCAATGCCGTAACCGTACGAATTAAACTCATTTAATTCGTCCAATAAGTCTTCAAAAGACTTAGCCATTTTATGCTTCCGATGTGTCTCTGAAAAATTCAGATTCGACTTATCTCTCTTGATCGAAAAATCTAATTTTCAACTCGTTTTAAATCCCTCGGATTACTCGTAGTGCGTGTGACTAAATAGGCTTTCGATTTATGTTGGCCGTCTATAATTAACCAATTATAGAACGATCATGAGTGGCACCTAGTAGTACATCATGATCCCCAATTAATCGAAAGATCAACGGTTGACCTCAGAATTAATTTTGAAACCCTTCAGCAGCTCTAATGAATCGTGCCTCATTCCCTTCACCATCTTATACCCACTTGGTTCAGGACACGGTCTATGTGTGTCAGTCCCCACTAGGCTGACTACGTCACACCTAGCCCAAGTAATGTTTTTCTCGTCCAACGGATACTAATTACTCTCATGTCTTTCAGATACTCATACTCTGAACATGTCATACTCTGGCCAGAGGCTTTGAGTAACAATCCGACGATAGGCCTTGGGTATACATCCCCTCGCAAGGAGTGGTGAATCCTTTGTAGGTTGTTCAAACATCTTCGGGCACTTCGGCTTATACCCAATCATCCTGGGTCCACACCTCCTTGGAGATGCTTGCTTAAGATGTCAAAGTATAAGTCTTCATGACCAAGATGACTTGAACACCACAAGTCAAAGGAACATCGCACTTAAGCTGCAATAAGAACTTCATTGACATATCTATATGTATATTACCATATGAAGTTTTACAGCTAGTCACTCCAATGAACTAGTTCCCTTAACTAGCATTCATGTTTATCTCCGGACATCCCAATGTCACCAGCCAGTGAGAATCAGCTGATTAAAGAATAACCCATGCTAGTCTCAACAGAATTGATAGTGTCTGTATTTATCAATTCATCGACTAGGGATAATTTCAATACTTCACAATTGCACATGTAGAGATAATCACTAGTTGTGAATTCATCACAAATTCTCTCATGCTGTGAATTGTATTGCGGACATTCAGTAAATAAGTTTTAGATCTCAATCAAATACACGAACATGTATACTCAAACAGTGAATATTCATTTATTAAAGTAAATGATTACAATTATAAGGCGATTGCCTTAGGACACTTCTCTCATATTACTAACAACTATTACATCTGGATGAGGAGAAGAGAAATCTTAATTGGTAAGTTACTACTCCTCTCCTTTATTCACCATGAAGTGGGCAAGTGAAGAGTCATAGTGTCTCTTCCCTTGTTGACTCTTCATTTCCCCTAAGCCTTAACCAAGATCCACTTCATTCCCTACTTGCACTCCCTTGCTAGGTGAATTGGTTAGTGCATGCATGGTTGTAGACTAGGTCCAAGGTTCAATCCTTGGTGCATGCACTTTATTTTTATTTTCTTTTTTCTTATTTTCGAAAATTGTAACGCCCCGAAATTTTCCATATGAAATATTAGGAAATATATATATTCATAAATATGAAATATTATGGAATTCATGAAATATTATCATGAAATATTATGAATTCATGAAAATGAAATATTATAGAATTCATGAAATATTATCATGAAATATTATGAAATATTATGAATTCATGAAAAGGAAATATTATAGAATTCATGAAATATTATCATGAAATATTATAAAATATTATGAATTCATGAAATATTAGTAATATTATGAAATTTCATGATGGGCTTGGCTTGATATGGATTAGTGCAAAAATGTGATAAAAAGGAGGATGCAAGGATTGAACCTTGAACCTCCTAGTTGCACTCACCATGTCATAACCAATGCACCAAGCCATGTTTCTTGTTAGAGAAGGAGAAACATGCTTGTTAAAAGCTAGGGAAGTGAAGAGACATGTCTCTTCAAGAGAAAAGTATAAATAAGAGAAGGAAGTGGTTAGAATAACTACCTCTTCATCTTCCTCTTCACTTCTCCACCGAAAGTCTCTTCTTCTCCCTCTCCATTTTCGAAAAGTAAACCCTAGGGTTTTAACCCTAGGGAATTGGAAGGAAGAAGAACCCTTTAAGGTTCTTGCCTTCTACTAGGGCCAAGATTGCTAAGAGAAGGCAAACAAAGGAAATACTCACCTTCCTTCAACCAAGGGCACCTTAAGATCTTAGAGAAGTAGAAATCAAGCGAAAGGATGTAAGTATCCCCTCGCCTGCAGTGTAATAGTTCTTGAATGTGGTATCCTTTAACATGTTGTAAACAAAAACCTAGGGTTTTTGTTCTTGTATGTTTCGGCCACCCCCCTTAGGGGAAGGCCTTGTTTTCTTTTGTTACATGATTAGACCCTTGACACTTAGGGAATATGTGTATATTGATTTCCTTCATGATAGTTGAACAAAAGGGAAGAAGAACTAGGGTTTTGGTTCTTGTAAGATTCGGCCACCCCCTTAGGGGAAGGCCTTGTTTTCTTTTGTTACATGATTAGACCCTTGACACTTAGGGAATATGTGTATATTGATTTCCTTCATGATAGTTGAACAAAAGGGAAGAAGAACTAGGGTTTTGGTTCTTGTAAGATTCGGCCACCCCCTTAGGGGAAGGCCTTGTTCTCTTTTGTTACATAATTAGACCCTTGGAACTTAGGATATATGTATATGTGTGGTTTATGCAAAATGTTGTGAACAAAACCTAGGGTTACACCCTTGTGTAGGTTTCGGCCAACACCCAAGAAGGGACCTTAGTTACCCCTAGATGCATGTGAAGACCCCTTGGAATTTAGAGTATACCTATATGTTGTGTCCCTACATTTTTGTGATAGCAAAACCTAGGGTTTTGAACTTGGATGGGTTTCGGCCAAGGCTTAGAAAAAGGGGTTAGTGAGGGTTGAATTATCCTACAATATATCCATGTTTAAGATAAGTATACAAGGTGTTTGAATAAATGTATGTGTGAATGATTAATGCAAAAGTCCTAATATTTCCCTACTCTTGATGTTTCGGCCAACCCACTAGGACTAGGGTTTGTAAAGGTCAAACTACCCTATGATATATGTTTATGGTTTGGGATGATCATATGTATATGTATGTGGTGTTAAATGGAATGGTTGATGAGGAAACCTTAATGGTTAGCATGCTTTGATATGTTTATGTATGAGGTGTTTAAATGAGATGTCTGATTGAAATCTTAATTGATAGCATGCTACCACTTCCTACGATATGAGTATGACCTATGTGACCAAAGCTTGTCAGGTCTAAGGTAGGTTAAGTGGTTGAAATATGATGCATGATGAAATATGATGAACATGTATGAAATGTGATGTATATATGAACATGTATGACATATGATGCATGTATGAACATGTATGAAATATGATGAATATATGAACAGGTGTGAACTATGATGTATGTATGGACATGCATGAAATATGATGTATGTATGAGCATGCCTTATAGCCCATGAGGTACATTTATGAAATTGCATGTGATATGTTAAAATGCTTAAATGGATATTCAAATAAGTATGGGATCAAGAGCACCCCTTATGTTGTGTGGTGTGTCCCTACGGGATCATGAGCACCCTTGAAGAGTGGTGTGTCCCATAAGAGTGAATATGGAGTATTCCTTAGCATATATGTAACAGCATGATAAGTATTTTACTTTTAAGTTGTGTACCCGACTCGGAAGGGGGTCGTTAAATAAATCCGGGGTGCATGTTAACGTGGCTCCGGTAGGACGGAAGGGTCCTGCTCTAATGACTTGGTGGCTCGCTACCCCAATTCATTAGGGAACGCGCAATAGTTTCCGCGCGATAGTTGGTACACAACAGGGCCCGATATGATATGGATGTATTTTTAAGTAATACCATTATGGAATTGTTTTGAAAACATTCATTGAAAGCATTTGTTATATGTGAAGAGTATGCTTATGGTACTTGATACTGTATGCTTAGAAACTTAGATGTTTAATATGCTTTGATGAACTTATACTCATGATTGATTATGTGTACATGTTATATTCTTTCGCACGGATTTTGCGAGTAGGACAGGATCCTTACTAAGCATTTTGCTTACTAGTTTATGTGTTGTCTTATGCTGCAGATAACACTTAAATGGAAGGAAGAGGCAGGAGGCTGAAGATGTGTGGGGTGGTGGCTCGGGAAGAAAGATTTCTATATCTACATAGTTATGCTTATGTTATAGTCCTTGACAATAAGCATTAGTGATTAGGATTGACATGGCATGAAAGTGTTTACCTTGGAGGTCTCTTATACTTGATTATGTTGTGAGTTACATTACTAGTAATGTTATCATGTTATAGAATGACACTGGATAAATTTTGCAAGCATGCTTAGTACCTAGTTTCCTTGAGTCCTTGCATTGTTGTTTTAATGTCATGCTAGAAGATAGAAATAGAAGAAAAAAAAATATATATTACTATATGATTGAATGTACGTAACCCCGCCCCGAGAGTAGATATAAGGGCGGGCGTTACAAAAATTCCCTAAAAGTTACCCATAATCATGCCAAAATTCCTAATTAAAATTCTTTTATGTTTATATTAAAACCTACCTAATTAAAACCCATTTTTGGAGCCCATATAAGGCCCATTAGTACTTAGTTTCTCAATTTAAATAAGAAAATCATGGATTTCAAGACTAAGGTTCGTACTAATATTTCTAGGTCCCTCGAAAAATTATCTAGACATGCTCATTATTTTAAAGAAAATATTAAGAGATTTTTCCCGGTCGTTACAGTAATAATTCAACAGGTATGACTCGGGGTGCATATGTTCCTGCGTCGAGACGTCGTCCGGGACGACCACGTAAGAGTGCGTTAGAGTCTCAGACTGCAGGGTCACTTGAGAAACCCACTGAGGTAGAGTCTGTTAACCATAGCCAGACTCAGCAGGATATTCCGAGGGGCCAGGATTTCCATACTCAGAGGGTCCCTTCTCCTTTTCCGTCGGTAGTCCTACTATTCCTCCTGCTATATCCGCTCCGGTATTAGTCACCGGGTCAGCAGGAGTACCCCCTCTGGCAGATCCAGTACCAGTGGGATCAGTTTTGGTTTTCCCTTCTGTTCCGTCGGAGACTCCTGTTCTGACCTATCCTACCGTTTCTTCTATGGCAACTACTCCGACACTTCCGGTAGTTACCTCGGTGGTACCTGTTCCAGCGATCCTTACTATTCCATCGGAGATGCCTATACCTGCTCCGATTTATCCTACTATTCCACTAGCAGTACCGGTACCATCTTATCCTACTGTTCCACCCGTAGTATCGGTACCATCTTATCCTACTGTTCCACCAGCAGTACCGGTTTCACTTTATTCTGTGGTTCCACCAGTGGTACCGGGTCCATCTTATCCGACTATTCCACCTGGGATGCCTGCTCCGATGTATTCTATGGCTCCCCCGATAATGACTACTTCAGCATACCCCTCTGCTCCGACTATGATGCAAGCCCTGGTGCTTCCTTCAGTCTCACCTGCATTAGCTGCCCCCGGATTTCCTGCAGTACCTACGGTACCACCCGCAGTGTCCGTCCCGATCCTGCCGACGGCTCCCTCCATGGTCCCTGCTTCGGTATTCCCCTCTGTGCCCCTGCGATATCTTCTTCTACAGGTGGCGTTATGGATCGAGCCCGGATTCCGATGTTGGCGGAGTCCGTAAAGGGTCGGTTCACGTTATTCCATGGAGGACCGGATTCGACCGTGGCCCGAGCTTGGATCAGGACGTTAGAGGGAACCTTCCGATATGTGGCATGCTTGGACTGGGAGAAGGCCGAGCTAGCCATTTATCATCTGCGAGATCAGGCGTATACCTGGTGGACTATGCAGTAGACTATCATCGGAGAGCAGTACATCACATGGGACACCTTCAGAGAGGCATTTGTGGTGAGGTATCTTCCAGCGGCCTTTCGTTCAGCGAGGCGACAGGAGTTTCTGAATCTCCACCAGGGAGATCGATCTATACTTGAGTATGAGGCGGAGTTTAATTGTCTAGCGGAGTACTGTCCGCATATGGTTGCCGATGACATGGAGAGGGCGACGCAGTTTTACCAGGGCTTAGCGACGTACATTCAGGTTCGTATGTCGGGATTTGTTGCTACATCCTACCGAGAGGAGTTAGAGCGAGCTCTTGTTATCGAGATGATGCAGCATAGACTGTTTAGAGATAAGAAGAAGGGTAAGCAGGTCATACATGACTCAGGTCAGACTCAGCAGCCGCAGACCACTAGACAGAAGCGCGGCAATCATACCCAGGTAGCTTCGGGCACTTCTGGGCATCCTCTAGGCCCCAAAAGTTGAGTCGTTCTTCTGCAGGATCCTTCCAGTTTCCACAGCCAAACCGGAAGAAGACTGCACCCAGCTCTTACTGTACTCGTTGTGGATCCAGAGAGCACGTTGTAGCAGACTGTTCCCTAGAGCAGGCAGTGTGTTATTACTGCAAGCTACCAGGACACCGGAGTCGGGACTGTGCATTGAAGGCATAGAATGAGAGGACTGGAGCTACTAGCTAGGTGGGACATGCTGGGCAGTCATGATCTCACAGAGGCGGGCGGAGGGCACAGTCTTCATTTTGTCAGCCGCACGCCGCCCCTCCAGCACCTGCCTACTTTATGCCAGGACATGATTCTAGTTACACCCCGTCTTTATCTCAGAGTTCGATTGCAGCACCTTAGCAGCAGACTATTCCCCAGCATCAGACTTACCCAGCTTATCAGCCTTTGATGCATCAGCCTCAGTACCCAGTGGTAGGGTTAGTTCAGCAGCCCCAGCCTCAGATGCAGATTCCACCTCAGCAGTACCCGACATTACCACCACCACCACCGCCTGAGACTGGACGGATTTATGCGATTACTCGAGAGGAGGCTCAGTGGGCCGACGGATCGGTATTTCGCGGTACTATTTCCCTTTATGCCTTTCCTGCAGAATTATTAGTTGATACTAGTAGTTCCTATTCTTTTATATCGCGGATATTCATGAGTAGGATTGGTAGATTGCCTACTTCTAGGGTACGACAGTTATCTGTGCCTTTACCCTCAGGAGAGATTTTGAGTATTACACAGGAGGTCAGAGCATGCCCATTAGATTTCGGTAGTATTACCCTCACAGTTGATTTGTTGGTTCTGGATATAGTGGATTTTGACATCATTCTTGGCATGGATGTGCTTACAGCCTATCATGCCACTGTCGATTGCCAGACGAGGGTGATCACTTTCCGGCCTCCGGACCAACCCTCGTGGGATTTCACTGGCATCAGGGATGAGGGCATATCAGTTATTTCTGGCTTCAGGCATAGAGATTATTATCTCATGGTTGTCAAGGCTTCTTACTATTGCTTGTTAGCACCGAGGACAGCAGTAGCCCTCAGCTCTCGGACGTTCCTATGGTCCGAGAATATCAAGATGTATTCCCGGAGGAGCTACCAGGTTTGCCCCCTAAGAGGCAAGTTGAGTTCGCCATTGAGTTGATACCGGGGACTTCGCCGGCATCGAAAGCTCCATAACGCATGGCACCGAGGGAGTTGGACGAGCTGAAGGTCCAGCTCCAGGAGTTATTGGATAGGGGATTCATCAGATCGAGCATTTCACCTTAGGGTTCCCCAGTTCTGTTCGTGAAGAAAAAAGACGGTTCGTTGAGGTTGTGCATCGACTACCGACAGTTGAATGCCATGACTATCAAGAACAAGTACCCTCTGCCACTGATTGATGATTTGTTTGATCAGCTCAGAGACACATCAGTGTATTCTAGGATTGATCTGCGGTCCAGATATTATCAGTTGAGGGTCAGAGAGTCAGATGTTCAGAAGACAGCGTTTCGTACTAGATACGGACATTATGAGTTTTTGGTAATGCCATTTGGGCTTACCAATGCTCCAGCGGTGTTCATGGACTTGATGAACCGCGTATTCTTGGAGTATCTAGATCAGTTCGTCATAGTATTCATAGATGACGTCTTAGTCTACTCTCGTTCCGAGGAGGAACATGCACAGCATCTTCGCATCGTATTAGAGACCCTCAGACGGGAGCGCCTATATGCGAAGTTTAGCAAATGTACCTTTTAGTTATCATCAGTCAATTTTCTGGGACACGTGGTATTTAGCAGAGGCATGTCAATAGATCCCCAGAAGATCGAGGCTATTACCAGTTGGGAGCAGCCGAAGTCAGTTCATGAGGTTCGCAGCTTCTTGGTCTTAGCCGGATACTACTGACGATTTGTAGAGGGATTTTCCACTATTGCCATGCCACTAACATGCCTCACCAGGAAGGGCGTGATGTTCATTTGGACAGAGGCTTGCGAGACCAGCTTTCAGGAGCTAAAGCAGAGGTTGGTGTCAGCACCTGTTCTTGTATTACCATCAGGAGAGGACAGATTTGTGCTGTATACCGACGCATCTCATCAGGGGCTAGGTGCAGTTCTGATGCAGCATGGACGAGTAGTATCTTATGCTTCCCGACAGCTGAAGGAGCATGAGAAGAACTACCCGGTACATGATTTAGAGTTGGCCGCCATCATCTTTGCTTTGAAGATTTGGAGGCACCACCTGTACGGTATTACCTTTGAGATCTTCACTGATCATAAGAGCCTCAAGTACTTGTTTACGCAGAAGGAACTCAATCTTTGACAGAGGAGATGGATGGAGTTCCTGAAGGACTACGATTGCACCATTAGCTACCACCCAGGGAAAGCTAATGTTGTGGCTGACGCATTGAGCAGGAAGTCTAGAGGGACTTTGGCCTGCCTTCGGGTATTTGTCACCGAGCTGGTTCAGGGTTTTTCGGAGATCGGTTTGGAGGAGCAGAGACAGACTGAGCAGGGTATTCTTGTGACTATGGTTGCTCAGTCGTCGATCCGGGAGAGAATTCGAGAGGCACAGGCCAACGATTAGCACCTGCAGTTCCTGAGTAGCCAGATAGATTCAGGACAGCAGGCTAAGTTCACCAGAGATGTCGAAGGTATTCTTTACTTCCGAGGGAGATTATGTGTACCTGAGTCACATTCGGTCCAAGAGGAGTTACTTCAGGAGGCTCATCGCTCCCGATTTGCTATCCACCCGGGCGGGACCTGCATGTACCGAGATTTGAGGCGCTCCTATTGGTGGAATGGCATGAAGAAAGACATCGCAGATTTTGTAGCGAGATGTCTAGTTTGTCAGCAGGTTAAGGCTGAGCACCAGAGACCTGCTGGACTACTCCAGAAGATTCCTATTCCTGAGTGGAAATGGGAACATATTACCATGGACTTCGTGGTAGGACTACCGAAGACTCAGCGAGGACATGATGTGATTTGGGTGATCGTTGATCGATTAACCAAATCCGCACACTTCTTGGCCATCCGGAGGAACGACTCCCTAGACAGACTAGCAGAGTTATACTGCCGGGAGATTGTTCGATTACATGGGATTCCGATGAGTATTATATCAGACCGAGATCTGCGCTTCACATCACGTTTTTGGCAGAGTCTGCAGCGGGCTATGGGCACCGAGTTACGGTTCAGTACCGCTTTTCATCCGCAGACCGATGGGCAGTCAGAGGGGACTATTCAGACCTTAGAGGACCTACTGAGAGCTTGTGCTATGGATTTCGGAGGCAGCTGGGAGGATCATTTACATCTAGTGGAGTTTGCCTACAATAACAACTATCATGCGGTTATACAGATGGCGTCGTATGAGGCGTTGTACGGTAGGGCATGTCGGACACCCATCCAATGGGAGGAGGTTGGGGAGTCCCAGTTGCTAGGACCTCAGAGAGCACAGCACGAGGCAGAGTTGGTCCGCACTATCAGACGGCGGATGTCCGAGGCGCAGGATCGACAGAAGAGTTATGCGAATCTGAGACGAAGACCTCTGGAGTTCTCCATTGGCGACCATGTGTTTCTGCGTGTTTCACCCACGAAAGGGGTGAAGAGATTTGGACTTCGAGGTAAACTTGCACCGCGATATATTGGCCCTTTCCAGATTTTGGAGAGGATTGGAGCCGTGGCTTACCATTTGGCGCTACCACCTTCCCTAGCTGGAGTGCATGATGTATTCCATGTATCGATGTTGAGGAGATACGTACCAGGCCCTACACATGTGCTGACGGATATATCTGGTTCCCTTCAGCCTGATATGACGTATGAGGAGGTTCCAACACGGATTCTGGGCTACAGAGAGCGTCAGTTGCGGAACAAGACTATCTGTCTAGTTAGGGTCGGATGGCAGCATCACACTGATGAGGAGGCGACTTGGGAGCTCGAGGATACGATTAGAGCTCGTTATCCTCACTTATTTACCGGAGGTATGTATGGTTAGATTTCGTTCAGCATTATACTATCTATATGTTGTTAGTATCGGCTATGGGTAATTAACGAAATTTGGAGATCAAATTTTTATTAGTGGGGGAGAATGTAAAATACGGGTTTAAAAAAAAATCGGAATATATATATATATATATATATATATATATATATATATATAGTTATATGGTTATAAAACAAGGAAAGGTATTAATTAGAGATATTTATAATTAATCCTTTCCTCTCTTGTCATCCCCGAGCCCCTTTCACTGCCACTCGTCCACGCGACCTAGCCGCAGCCAAAGCAAGCGTCACCCGCTCTTCTACTTCCTCCCCTTGCGAAGCCCGCAGCCCAGCACCGACGACACTTTTCCTCCTTTGTTATCTTCCTTCTCGGTGTGACCTAGCCACGGTCGACGCCGACCTCTCCCTCTCCTCCACGTGCCCTAGCCACGGTCGACGCTTTCTTCCTCATCTCTTCCCCTAATCTAGAGCAGGTGAGTCATTAAACCTAGGGTTTTCAGGTTTCATTGATTCCAAATGAAAGTGAATATTGGGTTACCGTGGCTTCTCTAGCAGAGATTGTTTTGCAACCAATTGGATCGGGATTTGATCGAAGAAAAGAGGCTGATACTAGTTGATCCCTTTTTCCTCTAGAGTGGTTTCGTCGGATTCGGAGCAGAGAGGTGGTTGTCGGCTATTGATCAGGTAAGGATTCCCTAATGTGAGTGTGAAATACTACCATGGTTGTTTGATCCGTAATACCATGCTGTGAATTTTGGATGAACTAAGATTTGGGTTAAAACAGTGGGCTGTTGGGATAATTTAAACTGGAATTTTTATGTATGTTCTGTTGGTGGAGCTAGGGTTCCATCAAGGACTTAAACTTCTTAATGAGTTGTGATTTAGGAGCCGAATTGATCATGTGCCATCTTTGGCAATATGGGTTGTTAGTGTTTAGTTTAACTTGTCTATTTTGGGATCCTTTTGCTTTAATTCAGATTAAGTGTTAGTTTCAAACACTGATCATATGTATCAACCCTAATTTGATTTGAAGGGGTAATTTATAATTCTATTAAAAAGAATGGGTTGATTGGCGTGGAAATTGGATTTAGCAGCAACTTGAGTGTGCTTGCCGTGAGCTCCATTTGGAGACGAAATAATTGGATAGTTTGAAGAGTGAACGGGTTGGGTTTAATTGGAAATTTAAACCAAATAAGTCAACTCGATAAATCCAGGTTCCAAAAGTTAATTGGAATTTAATCGGAATAATTTGGGATAATTAAGGGTTAATCATCTAATTATGATTAATTAGATGAAACGATGATAATCAGAACAATCCTAATGTTAGTGATATGAGAGAAGTGTCCTAAGGCAATCGCCTTATGATTGTAAAACATTTATTTTAATAAATGATAATTCACTATTTGAGTATACATGCTTATGTATTTGATTGGGATCTTAAACTCATCTACTGAATGCCCGCAATACAACTCACAGCATAAGAGAATTTGTGATGGGATCACAACTAGTGATTATCTCTAAATGTGCAAATGTGAAGTATTGAAAATATCCCTAGTCGATGAATTGATAAATACGGACACTATCAATTCTGTTGAGACTAGCATGGGTTATTCTCTAATCAGCTGATTCTCACTGGCTGGTGACATTGGGATGTCCGGAGATAAACATGGATGCTAGTTAAGGGAACTAGTTCATTGGAGTGACTAGCTGTAAGACTTCATATGGTTATCTATATAGATATGTCACTGAAGTACTTACTGCGGCTTAAGTGCGATGTTCCTTTGACTTGCGGTGTTCAAGTCATCTTGGTCATGGAGACTTATACTTTAACATCATAAGCAAGCATCTCCAAGGAGGTGTGGACCCAGGATGATTGGGTATAAGCCGAAGTGCCCGAAGATGTTTGAACAACCTACAAAGGATTCACCACTCCTTGCGAGGAGATGTATACCCAAGCCTATCGTCGGATTGTTACTCAAAACCTCTGGCCAGAGTACATCATGTTTGGAGTGCGAGTCTCTAAAATACATGAGAGTAATTAGAAATCCAAAGGAGGAGAAAGACATTACTTGGGCTAGGTGTGACGTAGTCAGCCTAGTGGGGACTGACACAAATAGACCGTGTCCTGAACCAAGTGGGTATAAGATGGTGAAAGGAATGGGGCACGAATCATTAGAGCTGCTGAAGGGTTTCAGAATAATTTCTTCTGAGGTCAAACCGTTGATCTTTCGATTAATTGGGGATCATGATGTACTACTAGGTGCCACTCATGATCGTTCTATAATTAGTTGATTATAGACGGCCAACATAAATCGAGAGCCTATTTAGTCACACGCACTACGAGTAATCCGAGGGATTTAAAATGAGTTGAAAATTAGATTTTCCGATCAAGAGAAATAAGTCGAATCTGAATTTATCAGAGGCGCAATGGAAGCTAAAAATGACTAAGTCTTTTGAAGGCTTTTTGGGCGAATTAAATGAGTTTAATTCGCGATAGGTTCGGCTTGGTTTGGCTGGCCAAAGAGGGTGCCAAACCCCTTGGGTTGGCCGGCCAATTAAAGGGAAGAAACCAATTTAATTGGTTTAATTAATAAAATAAATCTAGTGCGATTTGTTTTATAAATTATGGATAAATAAATTTGTGTAAAGAAATTTATATAAATAAATTTATAGAAATTTATTCTTTTTATGGAAATTAAAATGATCCATGAAATGGTTTATTTTAATTTTATAAAATCAATTACGAATTGATTTTCCATAATAAGAAAGTTTATAAATTTCTTATAAAATTTATTCCATAATAAAAGGGAGATTAATTAGTTTTATTATAAATTAGTTATAATAAATTCATAAGAGAATTTATAGGATAAATTCTTATGATAACTAATTAGTTTTATTATAAAGTTATTATAATAAAATTTGGTTTAAACGGAATAATTCATAAGAGAATTTATAGGATAAATTTCTTATGATAACAAATTAGTTTTATTATAAAGTTAGTTATAATAAAACTTGGTTTAAACGGAATAATTCATAAGAGAATTTATAGGATAAATTTCTTATGATAACTAATTCCGTTAATTCCGTTAAGAGGGAGACTTGGCAAGGGAGATGCTACTATATATCGGAACCAAAGGCAAGCCCTTAGTTCTAATCGAAATAGCGATCAAGAGATTAACTCTCTCCCTCTCTCTCTCTTATTCTCTTCTCTGTTGGTGCAGAAGGCACCAAAGTCTAACCTGTGTTTTGATAATGGCAATATAGGTCAAAAGTTAAGTCTTACTTGTTTTCTAACAAGTTATTCTAAGTGTGCAGTATCCAAGCCCTAGCAAAGGACTGCTAGGCAACTGGCGAAGGACTGCCAGTATTAAAGCCCTAGCAAAGGACTGCTAGGCAACTGGCGAAGGACTGCCAGTATTAAAGCCCTAGCAAGGGACTGCTAGGCAACTGGCGAAGGACTGCCAGTATTAAAGCCCTAGCAAGGGACTGCTAGGCAACTGGCGAAGGACTGCCAGCATCCAAGACCTGACAAAGGACCGTCAGGCAAAAGTCCAACCAAAGAAGCGGTTGGCATCAGGTAAATTCTCCTGAGAGGAGTAGGTGAGGACGCGTTCCCCGTCGAGGGAACAGTAGGCGTCGGTTCGACCTAGGGCTCCATTTTGGAGACCAAAGTCAGAACCAAGACAGCTAAGGCTGTATAAATCTAATAATTTATTATGTTATTATGTTTTGGACTAACCCTGGATGCAGGACCGAAGGAACGTGTGTCTGCAGCTCAGAAAGCCTCAAAGGAGAGAGGCAGTTGCTGAGTAGGGCGCCCGGAGCGTCCCGGGCGCCCCCAAGGGCCATACAAAACAAGTAACAAGAAGAATGGTTCAAATACACACTGGGCCGGGCGCCCCCGTGCCTCCTGGCGCCCCCGCTGCTCCCGGGCGCCCCGTGCCTCCGGGCGCCCCCATGCGCGTACATCAAACCAGAAGCCTTCGAAGCCAAGAGATGAGGTTTGACCCGGTCAATACGGGCGCCCCGGTCAAAGCGGATCCAGAGGATCAGACGCGACCGAGGTTTGTGCGGATTATAAGCCACGTGGGGGGCGCCCCCGACGTCCCGGGCGCCCCCTAGCCCTATATAAAGGGCCCTCGACCCCAGGCTTCCAACAACAATTCTTTCAATGCCTCAAAGCTCCTCTACGCTCGTGCCTTGCTCCAAAAATGCCTCACCTCGAGCCGACGACGCCCCGCTGCCCCGAAAAAGAGTCGATACACTCCGGACGTCGGTAACGAAGAGCTTAATATTTGTTTATTATTCTATTGCACTATTCTGTTGAAATTATTATT
>JAGFNQ010004368.1:28390-46121 GCA_024364735.1 Boesenbergia rotunda | reverse complement strand
GTTCAACTTCCATCAAGGCTTCAGTGCTATTGTCCATGTCTTGAACTTCTTCAAGACTGAACGTACTCCCACTAGTCTTTCTAGAAACAAAGTCCCTTTCTAGAAATACTCCAGTCTTAGCAACAAACACTTTGTGCTGACTAGGAATGTAGAAGTAGTATCCCTTCGTTTCCTTGGGATACCCTATGAAATAACACTTATCAGATTTGGGTCCCAGTTTGTCTGAGACTTGACGTCGTACGTAAGCCTCACAACCCCAAACCCTCATGAAAGACATCTTGGGACTCCTCCCTGTCCATATCGTATATGGTGTCTTCATGACAGCCTTTGATGGAACACGGTTTAGTGTGAACGCTGCCGTGTCTAGAGCATATCCCCAAAAGGATATAGGAAGATCTGCGTGACTCATCATAGATCGTACCATATCTAATAAGGTACGATTCCTCCTTTCGGATACACCATTCCACTGTGGTGTTCCAGGGGGAGTGAGTTGGGATAGAATCCCACACTCAGCTAGGTAGTCACGAAACTCATGGCTCAAGTATTCTCCACCTCGATCTGATTGAAGTATCTTAATACTCTTGCCAAGTTGGTTCTGTACTTCATTTCTGAATTCTTTGAACTTTTCAAAGGATTCTGACTTATGTGTCATCAAATACACATAGCCATATCTACTGAAGTCATCAGTAAATGTGATGAAGTACCTGTAACCACCTCTGGCAGCGACATTGAAAGGGTCACATACATCACTATGTATGAGTCCTAACAAGTCTGTCACTCTTTCGCTATGTCCACTAAAGGGAGTCTTAGTCATCTTGCCTAGAAGGCATGACTCGCATGTCTCATATGACTCAAAATCAAATGAGTCCAGCAAACCATCCTTATGGAGCTGGGACAAGCGACTCTCATTTATGTGGCCTAAGCGACAGTGCCAGAGATAGGTTGGGTTCAACTCATTTGATCTCAACCTCTTGGTATTCACGTTATAGATAGGGCTCTCTAAGTCTAGGATATAGAGGTCATTCATCAGATGTGCGCTACAATAGAACATATCCTTTAAATAAACAGAACAACATTTGTCCTTTATTATGAATGAAAAACCTTTGTTATCTAAACATGAAACTGAAATGATATTCTTTGTTAGTACAGTACATAACAACAGTTATTCAATTCCAGTACAAGCCAGAGGGTAGAGATAGAAAGTAAGTCCCTATAGCAACAGCAGCAACCCTTGCTCCATTGCCTACTCGTAGGTCCACCTCGCCCTTGGCCAATGCCTTGCTATTTCTCAGCGCCTGCACATTAGTACAAATGTGAGAAGCACACCCAGTATCTAATACCCATGATGTAGAAATAGAAAGGTTGACTTCTATAACATTTATACCTGAAGTAGAAGTCTCACTTCTCTTCTTCTTCAGATCTTCCAGGTATACCTTGCAGTTCCGCTTCCAATGCCCAGTCTTACCGCAGTGGAAGCAGGTAGCATCCTTAGCAACCCCACCTTTAGGTTTGAGTGTTGAAGAGCTGGCTTTGCCCTTGGTTTGGGTCTTACCCTTACCTTTGGGCTTCCACTTGCCCTTACCCTTGCCCTTTTGTACCATTAGGACGGTACTGGACTTGGCAGTGGTGAGATTAGACTCAGCAGTTCTTAACATGTTGAGTATCTCGGGCAGTGGTTTGTCTAATTCGTTCATGTTGTAGTTCATGACGAATTGACGGTAACTCACCGGCAACGATTGCAGGATCAGATCGGTAGCCAGCTCTTGGCCCAAAGGGAACCCCAACCTCTCGAGGTTCTCGACGTACCCAATCATTTGGAGTGCGTGAGTTCCTACAGGGGTTCCCTCTTTCATCTTGCATGAAAAGAGGGCCTGAGTCACTTCAAACCTCTCATGCCTTGCCTGCCCTTGATATAGTTGCTTGAGATGGCCAATCATATCAAAAGCATTCATTTTCTCGTGTTGCTTCTGAAGCTCAGGAGACATACAGCATAGCATTAGGCATGACACGTCTAACGCGTCATCTAGATGCTTCTGATGAGCATCTCTAACACTACGAGCGGCAGAGGCTGGTGATGCATCAGGAACTGCTTGCTCCAGAACGTAGAGCTTACGTTCCTGCGTAAGGACTATCCTCAGATTCCTGTACCAGTCCAGGAAATTAGCTCCTAGGAGCTTGTCCTTCTCAAGAACAGATCGTAGAGAGAGAGTGTTCGTGTTTGACATGGTAATCTAAATAAATATCCACCATTGTATCATATTTTATTTATCATTTAACTAGGCCTTTAATTAAATGATGCTCCCACTGAATTATAGGGCTTTGGTAGAATCGAGTCATAGATGTGGTAAAACCACACTACTAGATCCACACCAATTAACTATAATTCTCGTAGGTCAAGATCCACATCATACTACGCCTTGAGTTAGCTTTGGCTAAATCGCCCAAGACTTAGTATGATCGGTAGGTACTAATTACCAATTACATCTCTATGCAACTCTTGTTTATTGGATCAAGAATTAACATTTATGAATAATCTTGAGTTAGCTTTGGCTAAATCGCCCAAGACTATTGATAAATGCGATCTTGTCCTACCTTTCCAACTATTGGAGTATGCCTATAGTTAGGCTCGATCCAATTGAGCTAACTAGTTACTCAATCTAATTGAGCTCAATCTAACCCAAGCGTGATAGGCGGGACCAAGGTTGTCCCTCCGCATCCCACCACGATTAAATGCATTGCTCTGCTTTGGCAGATTCAACAATCGCATATGATCGTGGTAGTGATGGGTATCAAGGCTCGTTAGGCATATACGAGTTGATTTCGATTTAGATCTAATATAATCGATGATGTGCATCGTATTTAGGCATTTATTAAATCTAATTTAACCTAAATGTGTATTAGGTGCACATCAAGATGTGGTTCCCACATTACATGTGCATCACATACACTCATGTATATTCTATTCTATACTAACATGCATCACATACATATAAGCAAAACATAAATATACAAGAAAATTAAAGTGTGATTAGTCATGGCCCTACTAAGATCTTCTCAAGCCAATGAGAAGATCCTTTGGTCAACCTAGGGTCTAGGCAGCAGCTTCTCCAAGCTCCTCCTTCCAGAACCCCATGTGTTGTCGGCTTGCTTCCCACGAGTCCGTCTTCTCCAGAATTTCCTTCATCTTCAATTTTGTACATTACAAAATTTATACTCGAGTTACATTCGAGTCTTAAACTAATTTTAACAGAAATAATAAATAAAAGGCCGACATGCAGGTCGCAATAACAATACAACACACACAACACAAATAACGGCACGCAGGCCGTAATATGAATTACACACATATTTTAATCTAATTAAAATAGGGTCTTGGGCCATGACCATCACACTACTGTACATAATTCAAAATTATGTATTTTACAGAAATTTATCTAATTTTTCTATGTATTTTACGAATTTTATGAGTCACAACTCCACGGCGGTCCCGTTAAGCGGGTTTCGGGCACAATCACGTGACAAGGCCCCTTGCGGGGTTAGGGGCGGCGCCCCTACTCACGAAATTGATTTCGTGAGTGTCGTATTGCGATCTAACAGTGCCTAACCCGTTGTCCCAAAATCTATTTGGGCGAAACTTGCCGTTTCGGAGAAGTTTTTCTCGGTGGTCGAAGTGTACAAGTGCTTCGCACTCGTTGCTTCGCCTCTACGAGAAAAATACTCATAAAATCCTAAAAATTAGAAAAATTACAGAATCATAAACTACTCTAAAATTTTGTATCCCATACAAAAAAATAAATAAATACGTGCTTCGCACGTGGCTCTGATACCACTGTTGGGTTTTTCGGGCCGCGAAAACCGCCTTTTCGCGTCGCGGAAACCCCGAGAACCCAAAGCCATGGATCTCGTGCGAAGAAAAAATTCTGAAACAAAAATTCACGTATTCATTTCATGCTCAAAACTCGATCTACTCCTAGATCTAAAGAGGGATAAACCATTTTACCTTTGGTGCGTGCCCTGCTTAATCCCGCTCGCTCCTTTTGGATGTCGGATCTCTAGGACGTCAAGTGCCGTCCCTCTAGAAGTATCCACGCGAACAAAGTGGATGGAGGAAACCCTTTAGGTGTGCTAGCACCTTTCAAGGGTTCGGCCAAGAGGAGAAGAAGAAGAAGAGCTCCAACACTTGGAGGAGGAAGAAGAGAAGACACACCATGAGAAAAATAGAACAAAATATTATTTTGTTCTCTCATTGTGGCCGGCCACATAATGGCCATTAATGGCCATTATGTGGCCGGCCATAATGGCCATTAATGGCCATTAAGTGGCCTGCCATAACCCCCTTTCAATTTGAATTCAAATTCAAATGGGGGGTTACAACCTTTGGAGATGATGTGGAGCATCATCATTGGTCAAATACCAAGCCAAGTCATCACTTGGTCAAGTCAAGGTGAGGTGGTCTTTTGGTCAAGTCAAACTTGCCTTTTATGGACTTTCCATATTTAGTCAAGTCAAACTTGACTCCATTTCTTCTCCCATGTCAAGTCTAACTTGAAGTGGAACCAAGTCAAGTCAAACTTGATTTGGATTTGGGTCAAGTCAAACTTGCCTTTTATGGACTTTCCATATTTAGTCAAGTCAAACTTGACTCCATTTCTTCTCCCATGTCAAGTCTAACTTGAAGTGGAACCAAGTCAAGTCAAACTTGATTTGGATTTGGGTCAAGTCAAACTTGCCTTTTATGGACTTTCCATATTTAGCCAAGTCGAACTTGACTTCATTTTTTTTCCATCTATTTGTTCTTTGCGTGTGACCCTATAGGTTCTTGTAACGTTGGCAATGCTTCTAACCTCTTAGAAACATAAGCAATGAGCGGTATCTAGCAACACATCATTGCTACCCAAGTTACAAGAATGTTGAGATCCAACATCACCAATGTGACTACTAATTATGACTTTCATAATATGTGACAATGTCCTTCTATCGTCGATATCTAGATTGATCTTCTATGAAGCATAGACCGTGTCATCCTCCAATCAATCTATGTGTCTTGAACTCCAAGTAGACTCACTATAATCAAATAAGCTCAATATCTCATATTGCCTTATTTGGGCATGGTCATGCACTTAGTGATCTCACTCTATCAAGACTATGATATCTCTCTCGTCATATAGGAGGGATAGATCCCATCTACATCACTCACATCCCTCCGCATAATTTGTTACATACCCAGTAATCACCTTTATAGTCCACCCAGTTACGGGTGACGTTTGACGAAACCAAAGTACATAACTCCTTATGTAGGGAACTATGGTGACTTCAGGTCTAAGGACTAATAGTCATACTAATAGTCACATGAGAAAGTATATGACACTCATATAACGATCCATGATACTTTCTCATGGTGGGTCATTCAGTATACATTCTCCAATGCATACTCATGTGTCAACTTGATATCTCATATCCATGACTTGTGAGATCAAGTCATCGTGTTGACCTACATGCTAGTCTCTATGCATTAACATTGTCCCTGAATGTTAATACTTGACTAGGAATAATTAAGAGTAGTGTTCTTTATATCATCTCACTATCGATTCAACCAATCGATTGATATAGATATGAACCTACTACCAAGGACGTTATTACACTTAGTTATTTGGCACCATTACAAGTAAGTATAATAACCATAATCAATTGCCTTTATATATATATATGAAATATGATACAATGAGTCCATACAACAACCATCACATGATTGGCTCTAGGGCTCTCACTAACACGGGTGACTTTTTCTTCTAGGCCCGAGCTAAAACTTCCTTCCTAGCGAAACTTCTGACATCTAACAAAGGTTGGAAAGATCGCTTTTTCTATATCAACACCACCCTGGCCCTGAGTTGGCCTACCACTTGGATCGAGGACCTGTCTCCTTCACCTCCCCTTCTTAAAACTTATCATTTCTCACCCACCTACCAATCTGCCATATCCAAATCGACGGTTGCCGTTTCCACAAGATGAACCTCCTACAGGAGGAGATCCTCTACACCTTCGGCCTCAGCCAAATGCCAGCCCCCCGACCCACATCACTCGGTATGTCTTCTTTGTTAGTAATATGAGAGAAGTGTCCTAAGGCAATCGCCTTATGATGTAAACATTTATATTAATAAATGATAATTCACTATTTGAGTATACATGTTTTGTGTATTTGATTGGGATCTTAAACTCATCTACTGAATATCCGCAATACAACTCACAACATAAGAGAATTTGTGATGGGATCACAACTAGTGATTATCTCTAATGTGCAATTGTGAAGTATTGAAATTATCCCTAGTCGATGAATTGATAAAAATGGACACTATCAATTCTGTTGAGACTAGCATGGGTTATTCTCTAATCAGCTGATTTTCACTGGCTGGTGACATTGAGATGTCCGGAGATAAACATGGATGCTAGTTAAGGGAACTAGTTCATTGGAGTGACTAGATGTAAAACTTCATATGATTATCTATAAAGATATGTCAATGAAGTTCTTACTGCAGCTTAAGTGTGATGTTCCTTTGACTTGCGGTGTTCAAGTCATCTTGGTCATGGAGACTTATACTTTAACATCTTAAGCAAGCATCTCCAAGGAGGTGTGGACCCAGGATGATTGGGTATGAGCCGAAGTGCCCGAAGATGTTTGAACAGCCTACAAAGGATTCACCACTCCTTGCGAGGAGATGTATACCGAGGCCTATCGTCGGATTGTTACTCAAAACCTCTGGCCAGAGTATATCATGTTAAGAGTGCGAGTCTCTTAAATACATGAGAGTAATTAGAAATCCAAAGGACGAGAAAGACATAACTTGGGCTAGGTGTGACGTAGTCAGCCTAGTGGGGACTGACACAAATAGACCGTGTCCTGAACCAAGTGGGTATAAGATGGTGAAGGGAATGGGGCATGACTCATTAGAGCTACTGAAGGGTTTCAGAATAATTTCTTCTGAGGTCAAACCGTTGATCTTTCGATTAATTGGGGATCATGATGTACTACTAGGTGCCACTCATGATCGTTCTATAATTGGTTGATTATAGACGGCCAACATAAATCGAAAGCCTATTTAGTCACACGCACTACGAGTAATCCGAGGGATTTAAAACGAGTTGAAAATTAGATTTTCCGATCAAGAGAAATAAGTCGAATCTGAGTTAATCAGAGGCGCAATGGAAGCTAAAATTGGCTAAGTCTTTTGAAGGCTTATTGGGCGAATTAAATGAGTTTAATTCGCGATTGGTGGGGCTTGATTGGCCGGCCAAGGAGGGTGCCAAACCCCTTGGTTTGGCCGGCCATCTATTGGGAGAAAACCAATTAATTTTGGTTTAATTAATAAAATAAATCTAGTGTGATTTGTTTTATAAATTATGGATAAATAAATTTTTATAAAGAAATTTATATAAATAAATTTATAGAAATTTATTCCTTTTATGGAAGTTAAAATAATCCATGAATTGGTTTATTTTAAATTTATAAAATCAATTATGAATTGATTTTTCCATAATAAGAAAGTTTATAAATTTCTTATAAAATTTATTCCATAATTTAAAAGAGAAGAAAATTTTATTTTATTATAACTTAGTTATAATAAGACTAGGCTTAACGGAATAAGTCATAAGAAATTTTATAAGATAAAATTCTTATGATAACTAATTCCGTTAATTCTGTTAAAGAGGAGACTTAGCGAGGGAGAAGCAACTATATAAGGAACCATAGGCAAGCCTTGGATTCCTAATCAATAATCGTGTATTGATATAGAGCTCCCCCCCTCTCTCTCTCTTTTATTCTCTTCTCCTTCCCTTCTCCCCATCTAGGGCCGGCGCCTCCTCTTGAGGGCTAGGGCCGACGCAACTCCTCCCATAGAAGGTGGTTGCCGTGAGCTAACAAGAAGAAGGAGAAGCCAACCAAGAAGAAGAAGAAGCGGATTACATCTCCTTCCCTCTCGGAATTCGATTCCGTTTCTTGGTGGTTAGTTTCCCTTTCCTCTCTTGATCTTCTTTGTTGTGCCTATAGAGAATCTAGTAGTTCTCGTCGGCACAAAACTCGTGACTTTGCAAAGTCATTCCGAAGAGAACTCGGCGTGGACGCGAATAGAGGCGAAGCTTCCAAGGGACGCTACGGTTGGATCTCGTCCCTTTTCTTCGAGTTACGCGAGGTACAAAGTAAATTAGTTTACTTTTCCGCAATATTTTATTTTATGATCATGTCAACACATCATAAGGTTGCATGCTAGATACGTGGTTAAAATAATTTAGGAAATTATTTTATGCTAATTCTTCCGCTGCACGTAAAATTTTTAAAATTTTACGAACCCGTATCCTTGTCGACATTCACCCGGTCCCAACATTCTTGTCTTGCCTTCGAATATTTATAGCTAATTATGATTTTACTATTTTGCAGCTACCATGATGTTCGCAGCGACTTTAGAAGATGGCTTCAGCATGGATGACGCTGAGCTAGAGTCTCGGGTCAGCACGCAACTGGAGCAGCGCGCAGTTACTCCTCTCGCGTTCGTTCCCGCGCCAGAACTATCAGGCGACCAGCTAGAAGTTGCGCAGAGCCTCGACGACAAGCCCATGGAAGTGGATACTCAACCTCTCGCACTGAGGCGTCGTCGGGCTCGAGTCTCCAACCCCGCTCATGCGCCACCGACCAATGTGCTAGTCGGGCCTACCTCCAGCTCCTGACCCAAGAAGAGGAAGAACAAAGCTTCGGCTGGACCTTCAACACTCATAGAGGCCTCCACCTGAACGGCTTCCTCCAGTGCACCCAATTTACCCCTTCCCCGGGACTCGGGGTCACCGTCGGAGGAGGGTTCAGTCAACCTGCCGCCCATGCACATCCTGGTGCCCTCCCTAGCCGACCCCCGCTTGGAGAGGCTGACTGGGGACTTGCCCGACCGGTCCTAGGAGCTACATCTTTACGGATCGGTGGTTGACCTCTACCTCCATGGAGTCCGAGAATCCTATTATCGGGGCCCCAACAGCAAGGCTAACGCCTTCTTTTTGGATGTCACTTAGGTATGCCCTTTTTGCTTTATTTCATTATGTTTCTTTTTAACTCAGCAACTCAGCACTAAAGCTTATTCTACTTATTTTTTTGTCTACAGTTCTGGGGCTCATGTCACAGCCTATCAATGACTGTGGTAACTCATGCCCAAGCTTGAGTGACTACCGAGCACTGTGTGGAACAATTGGAGACTCGGCTCCGCCACGCTCGGCTAGTTTCCAATGAAGCGACGCTGAACAACCTACCGGCGGAAGTCATCGCACTTCAGGACAGGTTGACGCATGCAGATGAACATTTGGAAGTGGCTAAAACCCACATCGACTCCTCTGACTCGGCGGTGGCCCACGCGCAAAGTCGGATCTCCACCTTGGAGTATGCCGACCAAAAAGCGTGGGTTTTCCAGACTCGGGCGCAGGAGGAGTTGAACCAGATGAAGGCTGAGCTCCTCCAATTGACCCAGTCCACCGAGTCCCTGCGAGCAGAGTTGGCGGCTAAGGAGAAGGATGTGGCCGCCCGAATGGAGCTGGTGGACTCGCTAGCTGCCCAACTGACCAGCCAGGACCAAGAGGTGAACTCCCAGGCTGAGGAGCTCAGCCGGCTTCGTGCACAACAAGACGAATGGGAAGCTGTTCGGGCGGAGCTTGAAGACCTGCGAGCCTACGAGGTAGGGGAGGCGGCACGGCTGAATGCCCACCGAGTTGAGTACATCAACTCGACGGCGTTCAACAAACAACTCGCTGCTTGGGTGAACCCCCTGCTGAAGCTGTAGCTGACCAACACGTTTGTGTAGGGATCTCCCGGCGACATAAACACAAAAACACAGCGGAAACAAGATCCCTCGAGCGATCCATGCGAAAGAAAAACTCGTAGGAAATTCATCTTGCTAATGGAGCTATCTATGTGCATACTTTTGAAGTGTGCCCTTGCGTTTATCCCGCTCGTCCAAGCTACGCCGAATCTCTTGCACGTTCAAGTGTCCGTGCCTCTATGCGTATCCACACGAACATGATCTCTCAACTTTGGAGAAGAACTACCTTAGTTGTGCTAGCAACTTGAGGTAGTTCACAAAACCACCAAGAACCCCAAAGAAAGGGTTTCGGCCAAGAGGGAGAAGAGGAGGAAGAGAGGAAGGAAAGATGACTTAACTTCATCCAAATGACTAGAAAACCCTTTTATACTTATCCTATGAATATGAAGAGTTTTTGTCCCTTTAGCTTTCCTTCATTAAAGCCAATAAAGAGCACATCTTCTTATGTGACTCTTCAACTTCTCTCCATTCAATGAAGAGAATCTTTTCATTCTCCTCTATTATTAATTTATTAAACATTTTAATTAATTAATATCTCATCCAAATGTGATTGAGTCTAATCTAAATGAGTCTAACTCAAATTAGACCTCAATCCCATAATCCAATTGGATTCACTTGAGTCTAACTCAATCAATCCAATTCGGATCAAATCTTAGTCAAACTAAGATCAATTAATCTCTGAAGCATTGTGTCCTTAGTGTTGGTGCAGGAAGCACCCGATCGAACCTTGTTTTGATATTGGCAAAGGATTCAAAGTTAAGGGTTATTTGTGATCTAACGTTGTTCACTGAGTGTGCAGAAAAATCCCTAGCGAAGGACTGCTAGGCACCTGGCGAAGGACTGCCAGTATCAAAGCCCTAGCGAAGGACTGCTAGGCACCTGGCGAAGGACTGCCAGTATCCAAGCCCTAGCGAAGGACTGCTAGGCACCTGGCCAAGGACTGCCAGCATCCAAGCCCTAGCGAAGGACTGCTAGGCAACTGGCGAAGGACTGCCAGCATCCAAGACCTAGCGAAGGACTGCTAGGCTCCAGACGAAGGACTGCCAGAATGGACAAGCCCTAGCGAAGGAATGCTAGGCACTGGCGAAGGGCTGCCAGAAGAAAAGACCTAGCGAAGGGCTGCTAGGCACCAAGCGAAGGGCAGCTTGGCAACTCAAGACCTGGCGAAGGACTGCCGGGCAAAAGTCCAACTGGAGGAGCCGGTTGGCACCAGGTAAATTCTCCTGAGAGGAGTAGGTGAGGACGCGTTCCCCTTGAGGGAACATTAGGCGTCGGTTCGACCTAGGGCTCCATTTTGGAGACCCAAAGTCAGAACCAAGACAGCCAAGGCTGTGTAAAATTAACTTATTAATTGCTGTTTTGGACTAACCCTGGATGCAGGACCGAAGGACTGTGTTTCTGCAGCTCAGAGAGCCTCAAAGGAGTGAGGCAGTAGCTGAGCAGGGCGCCCCGGATGTTTCGGGCGCCCCAGAGTCAACCCAAAGTCAGCAGAGCAAGTAAACGCCCCGACAGCAGCACATTTGGGGGCGCCCCGGATGTTTCGGGCGCCCCGCGCGCGTCAGGGCGCCCCGCGAGTCGCGGGCGCCCACTGTGCCACGCCACTGGCAGCTGCAGCAGCTCACCCTCGCGAAGAAGATGAAGCCTTGACCGGTCAACCCGGGCGCCCCGCGCGCGTCGGGCGCCCCAGTCAAAGGTGATCCCGAAGAAGCAGAGATCAGCCTTGACCAGAGGGCTCGCCGGATCGAAAGCCACGTGGGGGGCGCCCCGAGCATCCCGGGCGCCCCCAGCCCTATATAAAGGACCCTCGACCCTCTTCTTCAAGCATCAATACTGCGACTTTCATACGCTCTTCTGCTTCCACGACACGCTCCAGAAATCTTCCATCTCGAGCTCTGACGACGTCCTGCTGCTCCAATACTCCGATCTACACCGGACGTCGGTAACGAAATATTCATTTAAGTTTACGAAGCTAATTCTGTAATACTTGTGATTGTAAACTTTCTCGAACGTATAGAATTGCCCGCAGAAAACGGTCAACGACCGTGGGCCTTGGAGTAGGAGTCGACACAGGCTCCGAACCAAGTAAAACGACCGTGTTAGCATTGTTTTTGTGTCTTATTTCCGCTGCGCACTTACTCTTTTTAAATCCGAACGATTTGCGACATTCACCCCCCCTCTCTCGCAATTCTCGATCCAACAAGTGGTATCAGAGCGGGGTTATTCAAAGTTGGTGCAACCACCACTTTGAAATTTCTTTTCGGATTTTTTTTGCTTTATTTTTTTTAAATAAATAATATCTGTGAGTGTATTTAAAATATCCTTACGCCTTTTTCAATTCTGAATTCTCATTTTTTCACCATAAGTCAGAATTGATAAAAGAATCAATTTGTGAAAATTTGTCATAAAATTTTTATTATTATTTTAATATTTTTCCTCGAAATTCGTGCAATATTTTTTTGTTGCTCCCGCACTACTAATCCAAGACCAAGTCTTGGTACATCTCTGTTTTTTATTGTGTGCAAGATTTAAACTAATGGCCAATCAAGAATGGAATAGTGTCCGTCCACCCCTATTCTGTGGCGAGAACTTCAGAACCTGGAAGAGCCTAATGGAATCTCACCTAAAGACCCATCTGGATTTATGGATGATGATCCAAACAGGGTTTTCAGCACCTACAGAAGATGGAAAGTTGATCGCCTGGGATAAATTGGACGAACCAACTCTGAGGAAGATTGAGTCCGATGCAAGGGCTACTGCAATCCTACAGTGTGGCCTAACCAATGAAGAATTGAAGCGGGTCGGATCCTTCAGATGTGCTAAAGAAATCTGGGAAAAACTGATTGACCTTCATCAAGAGATCTCAGATGAAGAAGAAGATCAGGTAAGTTATCTTGTCCTTTCGGTCCAAGTACAAACAGCCGAGTCAGAGACTGAACTCGAATCCAAAGTCGAACTAGAATCAGAAGACAAATTGACTGAGACGGTAACAAATTTTGAATTCTGTTCAAAATTAGAATTAAATAATCAAATAGATACTGTAATGGTCGAGGAAGGTATAAATTCTATTGCAGGGAAAACTCCAAGAAAACTGCAAAAGAGGCCTAAACCAATACCTAAGTCCGACTCAGAACTTGACGATGAAGAAGGAGATCCTCGGAAACGGGTCCGAATGGCTCACAACCACTACAAAATGCCGAAAGAACAATCAATCAAAAGAAAGATGGCTAGAATCAAGGGGGAGATTCCCAATCGGGAATCAAGAGGTAAATTTACAATATTTCAAAATCCATTATTTACCATGAATAATATGATTGAATCTTATAAATCAGTTAAGGCTAATGTGTTAGCAAATTTAATTCATAATATTGCTGTTTTTGATAATCCAGAATATTATTACGATTATGATGTAACTTAGATAATTTTTGCATTAACTGTATGTTTCTTTTTATTTTATTTTTTTTGGTTAAAATTAGGATTGATTAGTTTAAGGACAAAATAGTTTAACTGAAATTTGGTCAACATAGTATTGGGTGGAGGTGAGATGATAGTACGTTAGGGAAGCCAATTTGGCGGAACTAGCCGAAGCTACCGATCCAAGACCCAAACTAGTTAGACCAGAAATTTTTCAAAGAATAATTTTGAAAATGAAATTTCATTAAAAGGCTTTGTCAAGGAAAGGGTGGATGATCCCATAAGGCTACGGCCAAAGAAGGCCTAGTGCCTCGCCAAGACCTGGAAGCCAATTTTTGAAATTCAAATTCAAATTATTTTTTGTTAAATTCGAATCTAACACAAATTTTCAGTTAATTTTAGATTCAAATATCTTTTTTCAAAATAAATTTAAATTGTGTTTAAAAAATTAATTTAACTCTTTAAATTTATTCATGGTCTTTTCAAAATAAATCTTCTACTAAAACCTGTCTCACAAAAACCCTTAAGGTTAACATGCTTGATCATGTAGTACTGGGTGAGACATCTAGGACCTAAATGCATAACTCACTACTCTTTCAAATAAAATATACTTTCAAAAGTTATTCAAAGTTATTTCTTGTTTTCAAATTAATTCACTGTACTCTACTTTTTTTTACATCTTTTATTTCATGTCAAATATCACAATAAATAAAGTCTAGGACTTGATTGGGTCAATTATTGGTCAAACCTAGTCAACATAGTCAAACATGGATAACACTGAAGTCCCCTAGGACATTAGATTGAGTTAAATAGTAAAGGGGAGTGGTTTATTCTTTTTAATTTTCTTTCAAAATATCTTTGAAAAATTATTATCATTTCAAAATGGTTTTCGAAAGTTGTGTTATCATACCAAATTATATTTTCAAAAATCTATCTCCTTAAAAATTATCATACTCAAAAGGCATGTTCAAAATTGTTCCTTTAATTTTGACAAACCCTAAGACTAAGAGGAGGATTAACTTGTGGTCAACAAGCCTCCCAGGACTGTGTCAGATTTAAGGGAAGTTCAAATTAAAAGAAGAAGTTTTATGCCTTCAAATAATCACTATATTTTTCAAAATTGTGCTTTACAAAAATCATTATCATTTCAAAATGTTTTTCGAAAAAGGGGCTTATGTTTGAAAATTATCTTCATTTCAAGTTGAATTTCCTAAAATTATATTACCGTACTGATATTCAAAACTATTCTTTTGATTTTAATAAACCCTAAAGACACAGAGGAAGATCCACTTCATGATCCATAAGGACTCCTGGGATGTGTCAAATTTAGGGGGAGTTTGAGTCAAAAGAAGAATTTCTGAAATGTGTTTATTAATTTTTTTTGGTTATTAGACAATTCTTATAATTTAAATCAAACCTTAAGACTCAGAGGAAGATCGCTTGTAGTCAACAAGCTTCCTAGGACTGGGTCAAGTTTAGGGGGAGATCAAATTAAAAGAATTGTTGAAAATTTTTCAAAATATATGTTTTCATGCACTGCAAGTTTAAAATCCTTTTGAAAACATAAATAATTTTTCGTTCAAAATATTATTATTATTGTGGCCTATGAAATTGCTTTTGAAATAATATTTACTTGGGTTGGCGAATTTCCAGGACACTTAGGAAAATATCCTTGTAGTCAACAAGGTTTCCTAGGATTGTGTCAGACTGGAAAATAAACCAAGTCAAGCAAAATATTGTGTCTTCAAAAGGTCATACATTTTTCAAAATGTACTAGCATATACTTTCAAAGTACTATCATTTTTTTTGGAGATAGTATTTACTTGAATTGGAGAACTTTTCCAGGACACTTAGGGAAATGTCCTTGTAATCAACAAGGTTTCCTAGGATTGTGTCAGACTGGAAAAGAAACCTAGTCAAGTAAAATATTTTTCTAAAAGTACTTATGTGTTTCAAATCATAATTTATTTCAAAAGTACTTATGTCTTCAAAAATGCATAATATCTTTCAAAAAGTACTGCTATTTTTCAAAATATAATGTTTCCAAAAGTACAAATATTTTTCAAGGCAAAAGTGTTCTAAGTGCATGAAGCTTTTAAAGATTTGCCTACAAATACATTTTTTAAAATGGATTTAATCTAGAAATTTAAGTTTTTTTTATGCCTTCAAAATTATTCTAAGTATCTTTTTGCTTTCAAAATTCATAGGCTCTGATACACAAACATTCTCCTTATCACTTCCTTCAAAATATTTTTCTTAATTGAACTTAAAAATGGTCAAAGGAGAAGAATTTAACATTAAGGGGGAGAGATAGGAAAGAAAAGAGGGAATCAAATTTTTCAAATTTGAATTTCAAAAACATCCGAAGTACTTAATTTTTTCAAAATCAATTTAAGTACTTGATTTTTTACTTAATTTTTTTAAAATACAACTTAAGTACTTAACATTTTTTTCCAATTACTTAACTATTTCTTTCAAAAATTATTTCTAAGTCTTTCTCAAAAATTATTTCTAAGTACTTAACAATTCCTTTCAAAAATTTATTTCAAGTATTTAAATGAGTTTAGTACTTAACTATTTTTAAACCAAGTACCTGACACTTAATTTTTCAAACTTCTCAAAAGTACTTGCTTTATACTTGAAAATTATCTAAGTGTAAAAAGTTTTGAAAATATTTTTACTCTGTTTTTGAAATACTTTGTCAAAAACATGAAGCACTTAGAAAAACTCATAAATCCCTGTTAGATACCTTGTTCACCCATGCCTGTTTTTGATATATGTCAAAGGGGGAGGAAAGGTCAAAGTTAAGAGTTGTAAATACAAGTATTCAGGGTTTTAGGGGGAGTATGAAAAATAAATATTTTTTTTCAACTCTACATTTATTCTATTCATAAATAGTTATACTTCATTGCTTAACCTTTTGTGCTTAAACTGTTATAAGTTTTTCCTTAACTTTGAATTGTGTTGCCATAATCAAAAAGGGGGAGATTGTTGGTGCAGGAAGCACCCGATCGAACCTTGTTTTGATATTGGCAAAGGATTCAAAGTTAAGGGTTATTTGTGATCTAACGTTGTTCACTGAGTGTGCAGAAAAATCCCTAGCGAAGGACTGCTAGGCACCTGGCGAAGGACTGCCAGTATCAAAGCCCTAGCGAAGGACTGCTAGGCACCTGGCGAAGGACTGCCAGTATCCAAGCCCTAGCGAAGGACTGCTAGGCACCTGGCCAAGGACTGCCAGCATCCAAGCCCTAGCGAAGGACTGCTAGGCAACTGGCGAAGGACTGCCAGCATCCAAGACCTAGCGAAGGACTGCTAGGCTCCAGACGAAGGACTGCCAGAATGGACAAGCCCTAGCGAAGGAATGCTAGGCACTGGCGAAGGGCTGCCAGAAGAAAAGACCTAGCGAAGGGCTGCTAGGCACCAAGCGAAGGGCAGCTTGGCAACTCAAGACCTGGCGAAGGACTGCCGGGCAAAAGTCCAACTGGAGGAGCCGGTTGGCACCAGGTAAATTCTCCTGAGAGGAGTAGGTGAGGACGCGTTCCCCTTGAGGGAACATTAGGCGTCGGTTCGACCTAGGGCTCCATTTTGGAGACCCAAAGTCAGAACCAAGACAGCCAAGGCTGTGTAAAATTAACTTATTAATTGCTGTTTTGGACTAACCCTGGATGCAGGACCGAAGGACTGTGTTTCTGCAGCTCAGAGAGCCTCAAAGGAGTGAGGCAGTAGCTGAGCAGGGCGCCCCGGATGTTTCGGGCGCCCCAGAGTCAACCCAAAGTCAGCAGAGCAAGTAAACGCCCCGACAACAGCACATTTGGGGGCGCCCGGAATGTTTCGGGCGCCCCGCGCGCGTCGGGCGCCCCGCGAGTCGCGGGCGCCCACTGTGCCACGCCACTGGCAGCTGCAGCAGCTCACCCTCGCGAAGAAGATGAAGCCTTGACCGGTCAACCCGGGCGCCCCGCGCGCGTCGGGCGCCCCAGTCAAAGGTGATCCCGAAGAAGCAGAGATCAGCCTTGACCAGAGGGCTCGCCGGATCGAAAGCCACGTGGGGGGCGCCCCGAGCATCCCGGGCGCCCCCAGCCCTATATAAAGGACCCTCGACCATCAATAACTGCGACTTTCATACGCTCTTCTGCTTCCACGACACGCTCCAGAAATCTTCCATCTCGAGCTCTGACGACGTCCTGCTGCTCCAATACTCCGATCTACACCGGACGTCGGTAACGAAATATTCATTTAAGTTTACGAAGCTAATTCTGTAATACTTGTGATTGTAAACTTTCTCGAACGTATAGAATTGCCCGCAGAAAACGGTCAACGACCGTGGGCCTTGGAGTAGGAGTCGACACAGGCTCCGAACCAAGTAAAACGACCGTGTTAGCATTTTTTTGTGTCTTATTTCCGCTGCGCACTTACTCTTTTTAAATCCGAACGATTTGCGACATTCACCCCCCCCCCCCCTCTCGCAATTCTCGATC
>JAGFNQ010004368.1:0-28298 GCA_024364735.1 Boesenbergia rotunda | reverse complement strand
GAAGATGGAAAGTTGATCGCCTGGGATAAATTGGACGAACCAACTCTGAGGAAGATTAAGTCCGATGCAAGGGCTACTGCAATCCTACAGTGTGGCCTAACCAATGAAGAATTGAAGCGGGTCGGATCCTTCAGATGTGCTAAAGAAATCTGGGAAAAACTGATTGACCTTCATCAAGAGATCTCAGATGAAGAAGAAGATCAGGTAAGTTATCTTGTCCTTTCGGTCCAAGTACAAACAGCCGAGTCAGAGACTGAACTCGAATCCAAAGTCGAACCAGAATCAGAAGACAAATTGACTGAGACGGTAACCAATTTTGAATTCTGTTCAAAATTAGAATTAAATAATCAAATAGATACTGTAATGGTCGAGGAAGGTATAAATTCTATTGCAGAGAAAACTCCAAGAAAACTGCAAAAGAGGTCTGAACCAGTACCTAAGTCCGACTCAGAACTTGACGATGAAGAAGGAGATCCTCGGAAACGGGTCCGAATGGCTCACAACCACTACAAAATGCCGAAAGAACAATCAATCAAAGGAAACATGGCTAGAATCAAGGGGGAGATTCCCAATCGGGAATCAAGAGGTAAATTTACAATATTTCAAAATCCATTATTTACCATGAATAATATGATTGAATCTTATAAATCAGTTAAGGCTAATGTGTTAGCAAATTTAATTCATAATATTGTTGTTTTTGATAATCCAGAATATTATTACGATTATGATGTAACTTAGATAATTTTTGCTTTAACTGTATGTTTCTTTTTATTTTATTTTTTTTGGTTAAAATTAGGATTGATTAGTTTAAGGACAAAATAGTTTAACTGAAATTTGGACAACATAGTATTGGGTGGAGGTGAGATGATAGTACGTTAGGGAAGCCAATTTGGCGGAACTAGCCGAAGCTACCGATCCAAGACCCAAACTAGTTAGACCAGAAATTTTTCAAAGAATAATTTTGAAAATGAAATTTCATTAAAAGGCTTTGTCAAGGAAAGGGTGAATGATCCCATAAGGCTACGGCCAAAGAAGGCCTAGTGCCTCGCCAAGACCTGGAAGCCAATTTTTGAAATTCAAATTCAAATTATTTTTTGTTAAATTCGAATCTAACACAAATTTTCAGTTAATTTTAGATTCAAATATCTTTTTTCAAAATAAATTTAAATTGTGTTTAAAAAATTAATTTAACTCTTTACATTTATTCATGGTCTTTTCAAAATAAATCTTCTACTAAAACCTGTCTCACAAAAACCCTTAAGGTTAACATGCTTGATCATGTAGTACTGGGTGAGACATCTAGGACCTAAATGCATAACTCACTACTCTTTCAAATAAAATATACTTTCAAAAGTTATTCAAAGTTATTTCTTGTTTTCAAATTAATTCACTGTACTCTACTTTTTTTTACATCTTTTATTTCATGTCAAATATCACAATAAATAAAGTCTAGGACTTGATTGGGTCAATTATTGGTCAAACCTAGTCAACATAGTCAAACATGGATAACACTGAAGTCCCCTAGGACATTAGATTGAGTTAAATAGTAAAGGGGAGTGGTTTATTCTTTTTAATTTTCTTTCAAAATATCTTTGAAAAATTATTATCATTTCAAAATGGTTTTCGAAAATTGTGTTATCAAAACCAAATTATGTTTTCAAAAATCTATCTCCTTAAAAATTATCATACTCAAAAGGCATGTTCAAAATTGTTCCTTTAATTTTGACAAACCCTAAGACTAAGAGGAGGATTAACTTGTGGTCAACAAGCCTCCCAGGACTGTGTCAGATTTAAGGGAAGTTCAAATTAAAAGAAGAAGTTTTATGCCTTCAAATAATCACTATATTTTTCAAAATTGTGCTTTACAAAAATCATTATCATTTCAAAATATTTTTCGAAAAAGGGGCTTATGTTTGAAAATTATCTTCATTTCAAGTTGAATTTCCTAAAATTATATTACCGTACTGATATTCAAAACTATTCTTTGATTTTAATAAACCCTAAAGACACAGAGGATGATCCACTCATGATCCGTAAGGACTCCTGGGATGTGTCAAATTTAGGGGGAGTTTGAGTCAAAAGAAGAATTTCTGAAATGTGTTTATTAATTTTTTTTGGTTATTAGACAATTCTTATAATTTAAATCAAACCTTAAGACTCAGAGGAAGATCGCTTGTAGTCAACAAGCTTCCTAGGACTGGGTCAAGTTTAGGGGGAGATCAAATTAAAAGAATTGTTGAAAATTTTTCAAAATATATGTTTCATGCACTGCAAGTTTAAAATCCTTTTGAAAACATAAATAATTTTTCGTTCAAAATATTATTATTATTGTGGCCTATGAAATTGCTTTTGAAATAATATTTACTTGGGTTGGCGAATTTCCAGGACACTTAGGAAATATCCTTGTAGTCAACAAGGTTTCCTAGGATTGTGTCAGACTGGAAAATAAACCAAGTCAAGCAAAATATTGTGTCTTCAAAAGGTCATACATTTTTCAAAATGTACTAGCATATACTTTCAAAGTACTATCATTTTTTTTTGGAGATAGTATTTACTTGAATTGGAGAACTTTTCCAGGACACTTAGGGAAATGTCCTTGTAATCAACAAGGTTTCCTAGGATTGTGTCAGACTGGAAAAGAAACCTAGTCAAGTAAAATATTTTTCTAAAAGTACTTATGTGTTTCAAATCATAATTTATTTCAAAAGTACTTATGTCTTCAAAAATGCATAATATCTTTCAAAAAGTACTGCTATTTTTCAAAATATAATGTTTCCAAAAGTACAAATATTTTTCAAGGCAAAAGTGTTCTAAGTGCGTGAAGCTTTTAAAGATTTGCCTACAAATACATTTTTTAAAATGGATTTAATCTAGAAATTTAAGTTTTTTTTATGCCTTCAAAATTATTCTAAGTATCTTTTTGCTTTCAAAATTTATAGGCTCTGATACACAAACATTCTCCTTATCACTTCCTTCAAAATATTTTTCTTAATTGAACTTAAAAATGGTCAAAGGAGAAGAATTTAACATTAAGGGGGAGAGATAGGAAAGAAAAGAGGGAATCAAATTTTTCAAATTTGAATTTCAAAAACATCCGAAGTACTTAATTTTTTCAAAATCAATTTAAGTACTTGATTTTTTACTTAATTTTTTTTAAAATACAACTTAAGTACTTAACATTTTTTTTCCAATTACTTAACTATTTCTTTCAAAAATTATATCTAAGTCTTTCTCAAAAATTATTTCTAAGTACTTAACAATTCCTTTCAAAAATTTATTTCAAGTATTTAAATGAGTTTAGTACTTAACTATTTTTAAACCAAGTACCTGACACTTAATTTTTTCAAACTTCTCAAAAGTACTTGCTTTATACTTGAAAAATACTTGAAAATATTTTTACTCTGTTTTTGAAATACTTTGTCAAAAACATGAAGCACTTAGAAAAACTCATAAATCCCTGTTAGATACCTTGTTCACCCATGCCTGTTTTTGATATATGTCAAAGGGGGAGGAAAGGTCAAAGTTAAGAGTTGTAAATACAAGTATTCAGGGTTTTAGGGGGAGTATGAAAAATAAATATATATATTTTTTTTCAACTCTACATTTATTCTATTCATAAATAGTTATACTTCATTGCTTAACCTTTTGTGCTTAAACTGTTATAAGTTTTTCCTTAACTTTGAATTGTGTTGCCATAATCAAAAAGGGGGAGATTGTTGGTGCAGGAAGCACCAGATCGAACCTTGTTTTGATATTGGCAAAGGATTCAAAGTTAAGGGTTGTTTGTTATCTAACAATGCTACTTGAGTGTACAGGAAAAGACCTAGCGAAGGAATGCTAGGCACTGGCGAAGGACTGCCAGACAGGAAAAGCCCTAGCAAAGGGCTGCTAGGCTCTGGCGAAGGACTGCCAGAATGGACAAGCCCTAGCGAAGGAATGCTAGACACTGGCGAAGGGCTGCCAGAAGAAAAGACCTAGCGAAGGGCTGCTAGGCACCAAGCGAAGGGAAGCTTGGCAACTCAAGACCTGGCAAAGGACTGCCGGGCAAAAGTCTAACTGGAGGATCCGGTTGGCATCAGGTAAACTCTCCCGAGAGGAGTAGGTGAGGACGCGTTCCCCTAGAGGGAACATTAGGCGTCGGTTCGACCTAGGGCTCCATTTTGGAGACCTAAAGTCAGAACCAAGACAGCCAAGGCTGTGTAAAATTAACTTATTAATTGCTGTTTTGGACTAACCCTGGATGCAGGACCGAAGGACTGTGTTTCTGCAGCTCAGAGAGCCTCAAAGGAGTGAGGCAGTAGCTGAGCAGGGCGCCCCGGATGTTTCGGGCGCCCCAGAGTCAACCCAAAGTCAGCAGAGCAAGTAAATGCCCCGACAGCAGCACATTTGGGGGCGCCCCGGATGTTTCGGGCGCCCCGCGCGCGTCGGGCGCCCCGCGTGTCGCGGGCGCCCACTGTGCCACGCCACTGGCAGCTGCAGCAGCTCACCCTCGCGAAGAAGATGAAGCCTTGACCGGTCAACCCGGGCGCCCCGCGCGCGTCGGGCGCCCCAGTCAAAGGTGATCCCGAAGAAGCAGAGATAAGCCTTGACCAGAGGGCTCGCCGGATCGAAAGCCACGTGGGGGGCGCCCCGAGCATCCCGGGCGCCCCCAGCCCTATATAAAGGACCCTCGACCCTCTTCTTCAAACAACCAATTCCTTTGACAATTCTACGCTCTTCTGCTTCCACGACACGCTCCAGAAAGCTGCCAACTCAAGCCGACGACGTCCCGCTGCTCCAGAACTTCAATCTTCACCGGACGTCGGTAACAAGAGTTGTATTTAAGTTTACGAGAATATTTTTATTATTATTTGTGTGTAAACTTTTGCGAACTTATAGAATTGCCCGCAGAAAACGGTCAACGACCGTGGGCCTTGGAGTAGGAGTCGACCCAGGCTCCGAACCAAGTAAACCAGCTGTGTTTGCGTTATTGTGTTCTCTTTTATTTCCGCTGCGCACCCGCTCTTTTTAAATCCGAACGAATTGCGACATTCACCCCCCCTCTCTCGCATTTCTCGATCCAACACATATGATTGCTTGCCCCGGAGTCTAAATACCACAAATTTTTGTTTGTGAAATCTCCATCCTTCCTTGCTAGCAAAACCGCATCATTTTCATTGCCTTCTTTTGAAGCGTAATTAGCATTTCCTTGCACATTGTTAGAGCGGCATTCCGTTACATAATGTCCAAATTTGTTGCAAATATAACATCTTACATTTCTTTTGTCATACCTTTGGCCTCTACCTTGATTGTTGTCATTACTTCTTCCTCAGCCTCGAGCAAAGCCCCTGCCACGGTCTCTACCTCGGCCATGTCCACGGAAATCACCACGGCCACCACCGTTTTCTTGCGAACCTTCGGTCTTAAACTCTTCGTTCTGGTCAACAATCGTGAGCTTGGTTGTAGAGCCTGCTCCAAAGGTTCTCTCCATCTTCTTTGCATTCTTGCTTCATGAGCTTGTAGAGAGCTTAATAGTTCTTGCACTTTCATTTCTTTCACATCGTTTGATTCTTCTATGACCGCAACTACATAGTCATACCTTGGCTCTAATGAGCGTAGAATTTTCTCTACGATGCGACTATCTTCAATGTCATCGTCATTTCTTTTCAATTGGTTGACAATGACTAATACCCTTGTAAAATAGTCTGATACACATTCAGACTCTTCCATCTCTAACGATTCAAATTCCCCTCTCAAGATTTGAAGGAAAATACTTTTTGCTCTTTCATCACCTTTGTATGCTACTTGTAGGATCTCCCATGCCTTCCTGGAAGTTGTAGCTTCGGCTACTATCTCAAAAGTAGCTTCATCAAGAGCTTTATAGATAAAGAAAAGAGCTTTCTTATCTTTTCTTTTTTGTTCTGCCATTGTCGTCCTCTGTGCCTCCGTTTGGTCGACTCCTTCTTGAGGCGCTTTATACCCTCATTCAACAATATCCTACAAACCTTTACTCTCAAGTAAGACACTCATTTGGAAACTCCAATTACCATACTTCAAGTCAGCAAGACGAGGGATAGGAAGCATCGACATGGCTTGATACCACTTTGTTGGGAAATGAGGAGGGGGAAAAAAACTTCGTAGAAGAAGGCATGCAAGATGTAGGTAAACTGCTCAAAATTTTTTCACATTACAAATCTCTTAGAAACATTACACATTTATAGGCTTATTGGATAAATACTATCCTCAAATACATTGAATCTAGACCATCAACTTTCCACCTCATCTATTTTATCTCCACTAATTTTTATCTTATCAATATCAATTTTTTGTTAGATGTGTATACTAAAAGACTTGTTCTTTTTATATATAAAATCATCTACATTTTGAAAAGAGAATCACAACAACACAGATGTGTATTTATATTAGTATATCCATAAAAGTCCGATACTTCGCATTATAGATAACATGGTGTGTGGTGACACACAGAAGATCGTGTTATTAGTCCCTTGCCTAGTATGAGTAGAGGCTCACAACCGAGATGGAGTTGGACAAACCATCGGGATGGTTGTAGTGTAATTAGGTGTGGTTTGTCTTGACCATAGAATTACACTAGTGTGCTTTGTGTACATTGAGCAGGACCAAAACTAAAGGTCATCCAATTTGTACTGACTTAATAATTGAATTGGACCTCGGATTATTATGGAGTACAATCCCTAAATCCCGATATAATAACGGTCACATATAGTTAATATTTATTTCTTTGATTTACCAATGGGCGAGATTTATTCTGCTAAATCGATAGGCTCGGTAAGTTGGGAAATAATATTAATTATATGGTGTGTCGTTGATTATTGACAGAATCCGTGTCCTGGTGAGTCGAGATGATGATGCCTCTTGATGAGTTCATAAGGTTCATCATGTTAAACCCTGCAGGTGGATTTGATCTAACATGATGAAAAGGTTGAGTGGTACTAGTCAAGGAGTTAGAAGTTGATTAATTTAAATTGTCAGTAATTTAAATTAATCGACGGGCATACGATATCTTAAACACGGGGGGATGGATGTGTTCATAATAGGTGGAGCCCATATGAAAATATGGGGGTTGGTGAGGAAGTTCAATGGAGATCCTTTAGTGGAATGGATCTTCATTAATGGATTGGTTTTAGATCCATTAGTGGGCCAAGACCCAACTCCTCCTCTTGGTCCCTACCTTAGCCCTATATATACCCCATGGGATCATGAAACCAAGGCTAATCCAATTGATCATCAACCTAGGCTTTTCTCTCCTCTCCCTCACCTTCTCTCTCCTAGGTCATCGGCGACACAAGAAGAGAAGAGAGGTTCTCTTCTCTTCTTCTTCCCTCTCCCATCTTCTCTTTCGCTTGGTGGCACAAAAGGAAGAAGAAGCTTCATCTCTTCTTCGGGTTTGGCCAGACCAATCAAGAGTAGAAGGAGAGGAAAGGGCCGGCGGCAAGGTGGGAGGTCCGGCGGTTGGCGGCGCCGCAAGCTAGGGTGAGGAGGGATTTCCGGCAGGTGTTGGGCAGCAAGGAGGACTCTTCTCTCCTTCATCTTCTTCTTCATCTTCCTCCTTGGATCTTTCTTGTGGCCGGCAAGCTTGGAGAGCTTTTTGTGGCCGGCGGCGCAAGGAAGAAGGAGGAGAAGTGGTCGGCGCAAACCCTAGTTGATAAGGGCTTTTGGTGCTAGCAACTAGGGAGAAGAAGAGATCTTTTGGAGTGCCCTTGGTGATCCCGGTTCTCGGTAGCTCATCGCCCACATGACGTCCGGGAGGGAAGGGACATAAGATAGAAGACTACGAGGTAAAGGAAGGTATAATTTTCTTCCTTGGCTCTTCTTAGTTTTGTCATTTTATGTGAATGCTTGATTAATTATTATCGCTTTGATTATTCGTTAATCATGTTTAATAATTAATTATTGGACCCCGATAATAAACACAAAAATCGGCGATCTACTCGTTGTCTTTTTCGCGGTCGAACGGTTAAGCAAATTACAATGCTCGATATTTGAGATGGCCAAGTTGTAATTTGCATCGTTCGATACGAAGACGAGATGGTCGTTTGGGAGACGCACTACAAAAAAACAATGATTCTGGGACGAATTTAAAAAAAAAATCATCCCAGAAAATTTAGGGACGAATTTGGCGACAAAAAATTTTTTCGTTGCAGATTTGTCGTCGCTAAATTCTGGGACAATAATCTAGATTCGTCCCTGAATTTGGCGACGAAATTAATTTCTCGTCCCCAAATTCGTTGCCAAAATTGCAACGAAAATAAAATTCGTCCCAAAATTCGTTGCCAAATTGCAACGAAAACAAATTCGTCCCAAAATTCGGTACCCACAAATATAAACTTTGCGACGAACCTGTTTCGTTGCAGAATCTGGGACGAAAAAATATATTCGTCCCAGATTCTGGGACGAAAAAATATATTCGTCCCAAAAATATAATTTAATTAATTTTATAAAACATCATTTTTCTCACCTCCGAGTCTGGGACGAATCAGGGATTCGTCCCTAATTTTGGGACGAATTTACTGATTCGTCCCTGAATCTGGGACGAATTCACTGATTCGTCCCTGATTCTGGAACGAATTTACTGATTCGTCCCTAAATCTGGGACGAATTCACTAATTCGTCCCTGATTCTGGAACGAATCTTTGAATTCGTCCCTGATTTTGGGACAAATCCAAAACTTCGTCCCTGATTTTAGGACGAATCCAAAAATTCATCCCTGATTCAGGGACGAATTATTGAATTCGTCCCTGAATCATATACGAAATTCACTGATTCGTCCCTAATTTTAGGACGAAATCAATGAATTTATCCAAAAAACTGAGAGACCATGATAAATTGGGGACGAAATTTTTTCTTTACAAAATTCAACCCAAATTTTCAAATTTTTTCGAATACAATAAATATTATCAATTTAACTACGTTTAATATATCCATATAGATATAAAATAGTACAAGACAATACATATCATCATATCCATACAAATATAAAAACATCCAAATATCCATACATATAAAAAACATCGAAACTAAAGATACTGGCATATCCATATGATACAGATACCATCCAAATATAGTACAACATAACTGATCACATACAATCCATAGGAATCCATAAAGTCATGCAAAAAACTATAAAAACATCAAGATATTGACTTCTTCCATTGGCAATCTTCCTTCTTTCAATTTCTTCTTTTCCTACATAAACAAAAAAAATGTGCTTTTTTATTCAGGAATTGTGTTAAATGAATGAACTAAATTAACACGCTTAAATAGCAAATCATTCAAAACCCATAGAATGTTAAGACAGCAACAACATAAAGTTTTGAACATATTGTTTTAAAGTTATTAAGGAAAAGAGAGTGATAGGCAATAAAGCACATCAGATTTGAAGAATTGTAGACCAATCCGCGAGCTACCTTATGACATCCAATAGCAGAAAGAGTTTGTAGTGGTCTTTCATCTTAGGATCAACTTGCGAAACTGACTCTGTGATTAACTCCTTCGAAAAATCCTTTTGCAAGAATTACCCTCTGAATACGTCACTCGCTACCTACTTGGAAAATCACTAGAAAACAAGACAAAATCATATAAGACAACTATAGAGAGATATGTGTATGGATATGATACAACAATTGATCTCTATACTAGCTTGTTTCATATAGACAAAATTCAAGAAACTCACCTGACCATAGTTACCAAATATTTCAACAAGCTTCTTTTCAGTGACCTGAAATACATTTGCCAAAATTAACATTAACATAATTAGCACCGGCTGCATATAACAAAATAATGATGGTAGAAATAATCTGATGGTAAAAATAAAAAGTGTGTTTAGTAGTAATTGGAACACCAAAAATAAATTAACTAGAAATAATCAAATGACTAGTCACAGCTCTGGAAGTAATAACACTTAGCCTTAATTGAAGTTTACGAAACTTGAAAAGAGAGACATATATGTAGTTTGACATAGGCACAGTGAAGAAAAAAAGTAGCTAATTAACTAGTATAAGTCAATTTGGAGGTGATCTCATGTTCTTTGTAATGGTATGCATGATAATAGCATTCGAAGGGACAGAACTGGAATCGTACAATAAGGTTGAGTGCTAATGAACTCGAACTAGAAGGAAAAGCACTCTTTCCGTCTCCTGAGCAAGGTACCTGACCACAAAACAAGGAGGAGGCTCAAATGGAAGCTACTCCACGTAGATGCCGGCTGCCGGCGCCCCACAGCTTGCTGCCGGCGGCGCCAGAGCCCGCTGCCGGCGACTCGCGGCCTGCTGCCAGCGCCGCCAGCGCCCCACAGCCTGCTGCCGCCAGAGCCCCGCGGCCCCCTGCCGGCGAACGCCAGCGGCCAGCGGCTCGAGGGCGACGCAGCCAGCGCCCCTCGGCCCACTACCGCCACCCACCAGCGGCCAGCGGCTCGGGGGCGACGCCAGCGGCTCGAGGACGACGCAGCCAGTGGCTCGAGGACGACGCAGCCAGCGGCTCGAGGACGACGCAACCAGCGCCTCGCTGCCGCCGCCCGCCGGATGTGTAGAAGGTGAGAAAAGAAACAAGAGAGGGAGAGTTTGTACCTGCTGTGTCGCTGCTCCAAATCCACGCGCGCGCCCAAATTTCAGATCTAGGGTTTTGGGTTTTGGCCAAATGAGGTATGAGGTGTTATATATAAAGTTATTTTGGGACGAATCTTTTTCATCCCTAATTTAGCAAGCAATATACTTTTCGTCCAAGATTTTGGGACGAATCACAAAATTCGTCGCAGAATCTGGGACGAACTACAGGATTCGTCCCAGAATCTGGGACGAATCTAGGTTTCGTCCCTGAATCTGGGACGAATTCCTAGATTCGTCCCAGAATTAAAATTAATTATAAATAAATAAATTAAGTTCAAAATTCTACTTAGAAATATCGGAATTACACGAAATCAGTCCCTACATGTTCGTCTACTTCTCTTGAATTTATAAGTTCTCTCAAATATAAATTTAAATTAATATATCAAAACCAATGATTTTTTATCCGAATTTGATTTTTTAAATAGTTTAGTACTAAAAAATTTATGTTAATTATTTAAATATATTTAATTTGGCCTCAATAATGTTTGATAACATTTTTATAATTAGCAGAGCTAGACAAACACATAGAAGTAGATTTTTATCATTCCGAGAAAAATCTCTCTAACATCAATTTGTAACTCTGACTCATATTTAACTCATGATTAATTAGCTGTATATACATTTACATATTTAATTTAACTATCAATATAAAAAATATTGGATCAAAATATTTAAATTTATATTTGAGAGCACTTATAAATTCAGGAGAAGTAGACGAACACGTAGGAACCGATTTCGTGTAATTTCGATATCTCTAGGTAGGGTTTTGGACTCAATTTATGTATTTATAATTAATTTTAATTCTGGGACGAATCTTGGATTCGTCCCAGATTCTGGGATGAATTCCTAGATTCGTCACAGAATCTGGGACGAATTCCTAGATTCGTCGCAGAATCTGGGACGAATTACTAGATTCGTCCCAGAATCTGGGACGAATCCTGAATTCGTCCCAGAATTAAAATTAATTATAAATACATAAATTGAGTCTAAAATCCTACCTAAAGATATCGGAATTACACGAAATTGGTTCCTACGTGTTCATCTACTTCTCCTGAATTTATAAGTGCCCTCAAATATAAATTTAAATTAATATATCGAAACCAATGATTATTTTATCCAAATTTAATTTTTTAAAAAGTTTATTATTAAAAAATTTATGTTAATTAATTAAATATATTTAATTTGGCCTCAATAATGTTTGATAACATTTTTAAAATCAGCAGAGCTAGACAAACACATAGAAGTAGTTTTTTATCATTCCGAGAAAAATCTCTCTAACATCAATTTGTAACTCTGACTCATATTTAACTCATGATTAATTAGATGTATAAACATTTACATATTTAATTTAACTATTAATATAAAAAATATTGGATCAAAATATTTAAATTTATATTTGAGAGCACTTATAAATTCAGGAGAAGTAGACGAACACGTAGAAACCGATTTTGTGTAATTCCGATATCTCTAGGTAGGGTTTAGGACTCAATTTATGTATTTATAATTAATTTTAATTCTGGGATGAATCCTGGATTCGTCCCAAATTCTGGGATGAATTCCTAGATTTGTCGCAGAATCTGGGATGAATTCCTAGATTCGTCCCAGAATCTGGGACGAATCCTGAATTCGTCCCAGAATTAAAATTAATTATAAATACATAAATTGAGTCTAAAATCCTACCTAAAGATATCGGAATTACACGAAATCGGTTCCTACGTGTTCGTCTACTTCTCCTAAATTTATAGATGCTCTCAAATATAAATTTAAATTAATATATCGAAACCAATGATTTTTTTTATCCGAATTTAATTTTTTAAATAGTTTATTATTAAAAAATTTATGTTAATTAATTAAATATATTTAATTTGGCCTCAATAATGTTTGATAAAATTTTTATAATCAAGAGAGCTAGACAAACACATAGAAGTAGTTTTGTATCATTCCAATAAAAATCTCTCTAACATCAATTTGTAACTCCGACTCATATTTAACTCATGATTAATTAGCTGTATATACATTTACATATTTAATTTAACTATTAATATAAAAAAATATTGGATCAAAATATTTAAATTTATATTTGAGAGCACTTATAAATTCAGGAGAAGTAGACGAACACGTAGAAATCGAGTTTGTGTAATTCCGATATCTCTAGGTAGAGTTTTGGACTCAATTTATGTATTTATAATTAATTTTAATTCTGGGACGAATCCTGGATTCGTCCCAGATTCTGGGACGAATTCCTAGATTCGTCGCAGAATCTGGGACGAATTCCTAGATTCGTCCCAGAATCTGAGATGAATCCTGAATTCTTCCCAGAATTAAAATTATTTATAAATACATAAATTGCGTCTAAACCCCTACCTAGAGATATCAGAATTACACGAAATCGGTTCCTACGTGTTCGTCTACTTCTCCTGAATTTATAGATGCTCTCAAATATAAATTTAAATTAATATATCGAAACCAATGATTTTTTATCCGAATTTAATTTTTTAAATAGTTTAGTAGTAAAAAATGTATATTCATCCCTGATTCTGGGACGAATCCATGGTTCGTCCCAGAATCTGGGACGAAGCAACTGATTCGTCTCAGAATCTGGGACGAATCCTATATTCGTCCCTGAGTCTGAAACGAATTTACAGATTCATCCCAGAATCTGGGACGAATCCAGGATTCGTCCCAAATTTATCAAACTTAATTATAATTATTATTATTATTTTAAGGAATTCTGGGACGAATTTATTATTCGTCGCAAATTTTGTAACAAATATTAAATTCGTTGCAGATTCGTCGCAGAATTCGCAACAAATATTTAAATTCGTTGCTGAATTTTGGGACGAAAAATATTTTGTTGCTAAATTGCACGAATGTATTTCGTTGCTAAATTCGTTCCTAATTTGCGACAAATATTTTTTTTGTCGCCAAATTTGTTGCAATGTTGGGACGAAAAATATTTGTCCCAAAATTTCGTCCCTAATTAACTATTTTTTTGTAGTGACGGGTCTCCATTCGGATTAATTTTTATTCCGTAGACATGGAGAGGTCTCTCAAGGACGACCATGTATTCGCTTAGGAAACCCGCTGAGCCATATCCAACACTTTCTACATCATCCATATCGCTACAACCTCATTTCTATCCATAATTAATTAAGTTTACTTTTCAACACTCTCTTCCAGGCGAATACCCCGGCGGAGTCGTGCGTGATGGCGGCCAGGTGTGATCCTGGGTGGAGAAGACGTTGCAAGAGCACCAGCGGACCTCGGCGTCGAGCGAGGTGAGGGTCTAGATGAGGACAACGGTCTGGATGGTCATATGGAGGAAGCCAGATATTCGGGCGCCGGCGAAGGGCTTGGCGGCTCCGTACTCGGTGCGGTAGGCCATGAGGCCGGGCATCTCCACCTCGGTGAGCTTGATCTCGAGGCGACCAAAGTCAGCCTGGGAGAAGTCCTTCACCTTGTACTCGCGGCCCGACGAAGTCTTCTCCGCGATCAAAGCCATTTTGCTTGCTTCGGCAAAGAAAGGTAGGAGAAAGGTGTGCACGAAGATGGCAAACGAAACCTTCGAAGTTATACCGATGACTTCGGAGGAATTGGACGGTTGAGATGATGCGGAGTTGGATTTGGCGTAGAATGGGACGCCGAATTTGCGGGTGGAGTTGACGATAAAGGGACCGAACTTGTCCGGTGGCAGCAAGCCCATGATGGGTCGTGACGGATCAAGCCTACGGCCTGGACAGTCGTTGATTATATAAACTATTCGACATTTTACCAAAGCGAGTACGTAAGAATCTATATTTATCAAAAAGAGTTCTATGATTTGTTTTATATCAAAGGGCGCATATAAAATCAGCTCAGTTCTCTTATATCCCTCTTGCCAATTACACTTTTTCGTAATTCACTTTTTGAGACATCCGCACCACCTTTTCATAATTTGATTTTAAAATAATAAATTATGGTTCGAATTCAGGTATTTTGAACTTCTCTCATCCTACATATCTCTTCCTCCCTTGTACAAGTTGACTCATCCAGAACCTTTAATTATATTTTGCTGTGATTATGAAAAAATTAAGAAATAATTAAAATAGTATCCTATATATAAATAATAAATGATGATTATATATTTTAAAAATAGGATAAATATCAGGCCACGTTGGATCTGAAATCTCAGAATATCAGGCCCAACATGAGTCTAAAATCTGAAAATAAAAAATCCTCTGATATTCAAAATCAAAATTATTTTTTTAAATAAATAATTATAAATAATTGAAATAAGGATATAAATAGAAATTATAAAATATAAACAAAATAAAATGAAGAAAGATATATAAAAAATTAAAAAATAGAGTTCGTAGAATTATATATATTAGAAATATATAAAATATAAATTAAAATTAAATTAAATGTTAAAATTAAGATAGTAAGAAAGATTAGATATCCTCGAAAGAATTATTAAAAATTAATTGAATTTGATGTCACCTGAAATATTTGATTTCAGACTCAAAAAGGGTCTGAAATAATTTTATTTCGGACTCAAAGAGGGCCTGAAATAATTCATTTCAGACACTCGACCTGAAATATTTTTATTTCAGGCCCAGCGAGACCCTGAAATAATTCATTTAAGGTCCTCTTTGGTCCTGAAATTATAAAATATAGAAAAATAAAAATTAAATTAAATATATATATATATATAATATAATAGTTTTGATATATCAGACCATCTTTAATTTTTTCAATTTCTAAAGCTAGATTAGACATTAGGTTCATCTGTAAAATTTTAAAAATGAATAAAGTAAAATATAAAAAAAATAGAGGTTTAAATAAAGATATTATAAGAATAAAGAATAAAGTAAAATAAATAATATAAGTAAAAAAATATATAATATGAATAAATAATAAGGTAATGAATATAAAAGAGAGAAAGATAAAGTGAATATGTAAAGAGTATGTAGAATTATAGAATTTTACAAACTCCATTTCTTTTATAAAAAAGAAATAGAGTTTGTAGAATTGTATATATTAGAAATATATAAATTAAAAATAAAAAATCAAATATATATGTGAAAATTAAAATAAATTATACATCATATAAAAAATTATTAAAAATTGATTAAATTTGATTTAAGACCCTCTTTAGGTCTGAAATGAATTATTTCAGAACAAATCTAATCTAGAAAAATATAGATAAAATAAAAATAAGAAAAGATATATAAAATATAATAGTTTTGATATATCAGGCTCTCATTAGTTTTTTTCAAGATCTGAAACTAGGTTAGACACTAGCTTTAGATATAAAATTTAAAAAAAAAGACAAAGTAAAATAAATAAAGAAAAATATAAAAAAATAGAGATTTAAATAAAGATTTAATAAGAATAAAGTAAAATAAATAATATAAATATAAAATATATATAATACGATTAAATAATAAAGTAATAAATATAAAAGAGATCAGAAAGATAGAGTAAATATGTAATGAGACAAAAAAAATAAAGATATAAATAAAAAATATAGAAATACTTAAAGAATATAAAATAAAGAAAGTATAAAATATAAATAAATAAATAGAATTTTTATAAATTAAAAATATAAGAAATAAATATAATAGAAATTAAAATTAAATATAAATGTGAAAAAATATTAAGATAAATAATAAGATATAAAAATAAAAAAATAATAAGATAAAGATATGAGATAAAAACAGAAAGTCTAAATATGCTACAACCGCTACATGATGCATTTTTCCGTGTCAAGTGGCACGACACAAGAATAGCATTACTAGTGGTTAGGACTAAGATTTGACATCATAATTATCTTCTTCTAGTTCAACCCTATCTAGTGATATCAAGTATTGAGAAACTCAAATATTCTAGGTCCATCAGTGAGCTCCAAAACTCACTGATGGACCTGGAAAAGTCTGATTTCAACAATTTTAAATATTAAGAGTTTATGGTGTTGCAAAGACTCGAATTGTGCTATTCATTATGTATTTAGGGGCTTTCTAAATGTTCTTCAATAGTACGATACATTTAAGTTTGTTTATAAGTAAATTGAATTGAATTGTATATCTCTATTAAAATACCCTAAATACACATTGAATAGCATAATTCGAGTCTTTACAACACCATAAACTTATAATATTTGAAATTGCTGCAATCGTACTTTTCTAGGTCCATCAGATAATTTTCGTCAAAACCCACTGATAGACTTAGAATATTTGGATTTCTCAATACTGACATTAACAAGTAGGGTTGAGTTAGGAAAAGGTAATTATGGTGTCAAAACTAATTTTAACCACTTGCAATGATCTTCTTCTGCCGTGCCACTTGACACGGAACAATACATCATGTAGTGATTATAGCATATATAGATTGTCATTTTTTAATCTCTCATCTTTATGTCTTTATTTTTTATCTTTATATTTTATTATCTATCTTACATTTTTCACATTTATATTTTATTTTAATTTCTATTATATTTAATTCTTATATTTTTAATATATAAAAATTTTATTTAATTATATTTTATACTTTCTTAAGTTTTCATTCTTTATATATTTCTATATTTTATATTTTTATTTTTATTTATTTATCTCTTTATCTTTCAGACTTTTATATTTATTACTATATTATTTATTCATATTATATATATTTTTACTTATATTATTTATTTTACATTATCTTTATTCTTATAATATCTTTTTTTAAATCTCTGTTTTTTTATTTTACTTTATCTTTTTTTAAAAAAAATTTATATCTAAAGCTAGTGTCTAATCTAGTTTCAATCATGAAAAAACTATAGAGAGCCTGATATATATTAAAACTATTATAGTTTATATATCTTTTTTTATTTTTATTTTGTCTATATTTTCTAAATTAGATTTGATTTCATGCCTAAGGAGAACCTGAAATAATTAATTTCAGACCCTCTTTGGCCCTGAAATTAAAATATTTCAAGACCAAAGAGGGTCTGAAATGAATTAATTTCAGACCCGCTTTGAGCCTGAAATTAAATTTAATTGATTTTTAATAATTTTTTCTATGATATATAATATATCTTAATTTTCACATATAAATTTTATTTTAATTTCTATTTTATATATTTCTAATATATACAATTCTACAAACTCTATTTCTTTTTTTTTATAAAAGAAATTGAGTTTGTATAATTCTACTAACTCTTTACATATTTACTTTATCTTTATCTCTTTTATATTTATTACTTTATTATATATTCGTATTATATATATTTTTACTTATATTATTTATTTTACTTTATTCTTTATTTTTATAATACTTTATTTAAACCTCTATTTTTTATATTTTACTTTATCTTTTTTTTTAAATTTTATATATGAAGTTAGTGTCTAACTTAACTTCAAATATTGAAAAAACTAAAAAGGGTCTAATATATAAAAAATATTATATTTTTTCTTATTTTTATTTTATTTTTATTTTTCTATATTTTAAAATTTCAAAACCAAACATGCATTTAATGAATTATTTTATATCCTATTTGGACCTGAAATAAAATATTTCAAACCTAAAGAGGGTCTGAAATAAATTATTTCATCCCCTTTTTAGGTCTGAAATCAAATATTACAGGTGAAATCAAATTTAATCATTTTTAATAATTTTTTCGAGGATATCTAATCTATCTTACTATCTTAATTTCCACGTATAAATTTTACTTTAATTTTATTTTATATATTTCTAATATATATAATTCTATTTTTTTATATTTTATATATCTTTCTTTATTTTATTTTATTTATAATTTTTGATATTTTACCATTTCTATTTATATCCTTATTTCAATTATTTATAATTATTTTGAAAAAAAATCGATTTTGAATATAAGAGGGTTTGATATTTTTAGATTTCAAACTTACGTTGGGCCTGATATTCTGGGATTTCAAGCCCAACGTGATCTGATATTCATCTTATTTTATAATCATCATTTTTTATTTATTTATAGGATAATTTTTTAATTATTTCTTAATTTTTTCACGATGACAACAAAATATAATAAAAGGTTCGGGATTGATCAAGTTGTACAAGGCAGAAAGAGATTTATAGGGTGAAAAAAGATAAGAATACACAAATTATAATTTATTATTTTAAAATCAAATTATGATAAGATTGTTCAGATGTCTAAAAAATAAATTACGAAAAGTAATAATTGACTGAAAGGGTATACAAAGAATGAGCAGATTTTACATCCGTCCTTTAGTAAAAAAAATAAATCATAGGATACTTGTTAATACATATAGATTTTTACTATGCCTTTTACTAAAATGCCGTAAACGATATGTCACGCACCGTAATGGGCCTTCAAAACCTTGAATAAAGAAAAGTTACTGGGCCGTATCGGACTGTTATAGACGTCCGAACCGGAAAACGTCCGCTTTATAACGTATATGTCGTTCGCCACCGTGATCGTTCCCGTATCAGGTCTTTCTGCTATTGGTAAGGCGACGCCAGCGCCAAACCTTCTCAGTTCTCCGATCTCTGGTGCGATGTCGGAGATATCGTCGGAGGGGACGTCCGCGGGCGCCTCCGACAGTAGATCCTCGGAAGGCTGGAAGCAGCGCATCATCGTTTCCACCCTACTCGCCGGTTTTCCCCGCTCTCCCCTTTCCTTTGGAACTGACAACATAGTTATTCCCTTCCCTATCAATGTTTCGATGCGAGCCGATTCGATTGATTTCAGGGGTCGTCGGTGGAGGAGTTGGTTTGATCTCGAAGCACAGGGAAGCTCTTGGCGTCGGTGTCACCGCAGCCTCCGTAGCGGCCAATTTTGCCATCGTCACGGGATGCTACTGCGGTAATTCTTTCAACCTCATGTATTGTTATTTATTTGGAAAATTTTGCTGGGAAATGGAATAAAATAGATACGGCTTAGTTCCTAGTCGATCAACTATGCCTAACAATGTTAATGAAGAGTTTTGTCTCGCGTAGTTGTTAGATTAATTATTCATCAATTCCTACCATTGAATCGCCATGGGCACTGAACATCCAGTTGAGAAACTTTGTATAAAAAGTTTGACTCCTAACATGTACAAGATATGGAATAGGTAGCATTCAAGGCTCCAACTCATATACGTGTCAATATTGATTGAAATCTTAGCAATAGAAAGAGTAGCATTTTATGGAATGAATACAGAGAGAAGTACAATGTAAAACTGTGATGTAAGATACAGTGCAGATTCATGAGATTGGAATAAGAAAAGTATAAGAGGTGCAGATATGGATGAATAACAGCTGGGGGAAACTTCATTGTGCCCTTTCTTCCTGTTACTTGTCACTTTTTCCTTTCTTCTCATGTTCATCATTGCCATTTGGACTTTCTCTCCCTGCTTCTTCTTCCCTTTCTTAGTTGCTTAACCTCCATTCGTAGATTGATTTCTCTCACTGCTTATCATTGGAGAAGAAGCATACTAAACCTCATATCTACAATTTGAAGATTAACACCTTCCCGCATAATTTGGTTTTATGCCTCACTAAATTGAAGATTAACACCTTCCTGCCAACTCTCTGAATTCCACACACTGATGTTGCCAGGATCATTGCATAGTTTTTCATATATGTGATTACAGGTCTCAGTGAATGTAATAACAGAGGACATTAAAATAATTAATTTCCTTCTATGTTGTGAGAAAAGTACAAGTGAAACAACAAGCATTTCCTATGGTACAAGCTATAGCATAAGAAAAAAAATAAAGATCTTGAAAAGGGATGCCATAGTTAAAGAGAAATACGTACAAAGGATAAACTTGAGCTTTGCAATGGATAAAGACAATAGAATATGGGATGCATTTAACAATAGAAGACTTTATGCTCTAGGACTATGGTCTTTGCATCACAGTTTTTAACTCTGTACTGATGCCCACCAAGTAAATCGGCATTAGCTTCATTACCTGCTTTTATCTTGCTCTGATTTTTTGGTGGTGTAAGCTGATTTCCATAAACATAACACAATGGTTTATTCAGGTGCGCGCGAAATTGCACGTGATGCTCGGGCTTCAAACCCTGATGATCTTATGAATTCAATGGTGGGAGGATTAGCAAGTGGAGCAATTCTTGGAAGATTGCAAGGTAGTCATTTTTGGTCATCTTTCTTTCTTTCCTTTGGGAGTATGAACTTGCATTAACTCATCAAAGATCAAAAGTTTATGCTGAAAGCTCTGGGCTTAAAAGAATCCAAGTCAATGAATAGGGCAGTTATCATTAAAAGGAACTGATCAAGATTTGCCATTCAGTTTTTTTCTCTCACTTGTATTAACATGCAGGGTTTTCTTTTCATTTTTTTAGCAAAATCTTTGCCAGATGCACATGCCAAACTATTTTTTGTCAAAATTTGGCAGTTAAACCCCATATGAATCTCTTTTATTTCACTTTTTTTTTCCTTTATAAAACATAAAGCTGAATATCATTCGATAGATGCATCTTGCTGCATGTAGAAAGGATTTTTTGGGTGTTTTCCCTCTGTTCGTTTTTTCTCATATTTGTCCATTTAATGGATATCACTCTTATCACCATAAGACAAGCATCTAGCTTCTCCATTCAGATCTTTGTTGAGCCCATGTGCTCGTATAGAAATGTCTAATCATACTAAATTATTTGCCTCTCTTTAAGTTTGTTTACTCAGTAAAAATGAATGTTGGCTAGATCCATAACCATTGTTACTTTAAGGAAAGACTCTTCTTCATCAGCATATTATAGTCTACCTCATTCACCAAATATTCTTACACTGCTCAATACAACATTGCAGGTGGCCAACTCGGAGCAGCTAAATATGCTATCCTTTTTGCAGCTGCTGGAACAGCTGTAGACTTTACTACAATACAGCTGAGGCCTTACTTTCAGAGTTTCATCTCCAGTATCAGAGACAAGAAGTCTAACTGGAGCCTGCCAGAGTGGTCTCCAATCCGAATACTAGATGATGAAGCTCTTGCCGCGAAGCAGGCACGAGAAGAGCAGCTATTAGCTCAGAGAACACTTGGTGAATTGAGAAAAGAAGAATCTTAAGTTAAAGACTTGGTGTAGCATTGATCATTCTGCAATTTCCATAATATCTCTTTTCTAGCAGTTGATCGTGTTCCCAGATTACTGCACTTGTTGAATCAAAAGTTAAATATATCTCCAAATTATGTAATCTTTTGTGATGTGTGAGGCATTGAGAATAACAATATATTTAAATTATTTTACTCTTTTAGCACCTCTAGCTCACCATCAAGTTTGTTAGATTGATTCTTGGTTTCATTGCCTACGTAGTGACACTATTTTTGTTAGTAGAAATCCTAAAGTCAATTATATGATGATTGATTAAAGATTTTTTTTAATCATATTCTATCATTAATAAAAATATATTTAGTTATTATACTTTATATTTGTGTTAAATAACTAAGTATATTAATGGTCTTAGATAGTAGATTTTTAGCTACATTATATCGATTAGTTGAATTGATAGTAAAATAATGTAAAAACACTATACTAAACCACTCCTAGTCAAGCATTAATATTAAGGACAATATTAATGCATGGAGATTGGAGACTAGCATGTAGGTCAATTGATGACTTAAGCTCACAAGTCATAGATATATGATATCAAGTTAACACATGGATATACATTAGAGAATGTGGACTGAATTGACCGGCCATGAGAAAGTTTCATAGATTGTCATATGAGTGTCATAAACTTTCTCATGTGATTATTAGTATGAATAGTCCTTAGACCTAAAATCACTACGGTTCCCTACATAAGGAGTTATATACTTTGGTATCGTTAAACGTCACCTGTAACAGGATGGACTATAAAGGCGATCACTAGGTATGTAATGAATTATGCAGAAGGATGTGAGTGATGTAGATGAGATCTATCCCTCATATGACGGGAGTGATATTTGTAGGCTCCTTGATCGAGTAGGACTACTAAAATGGATGACCATGCTCAGATGAGTCAATATAAGATATTGAGCTCATTTGTTTGAGTGAGTCTACTCGGGGATCGAGAAACACAAAGATTGATCGAGGATGATACAGTTTATACCTAATTGGTCAATCTAGATATCGAGGATAGAAGGATAAGGTCATATATTGTCATAGTCACGGAGGTTAAGTCGGATCTCGATTTTCTCGTCACTTGGGTAGCAATGATGCATTGTTAGATGTCACTCATTGCTTATGTATCTAAAGTAATCTAAACACATTGCCAACGTTACGAGAACCTATTGAGTTACACACTAAGGACATGATATTTAGAAGATTAATTGTTCTTAATTTAACTAAGATTTAATCTAAATTAGATTAATTGAATTAGACTAAGTGAATCTAATTGGATTATGAGATTCAGATCTAATTTAAGTTAGACTCATCTATATTAGACTTAACCACATTTGAATGAGATATTAATTCATTAAAATGTTTAATAAATTAATAATAGGGGAAGATAAAAAGTTCCTCTTCATTGGATGAAAAAAAATTAAAGAGCCACATGAGAAAAAAAAACTCTAATTGGGGTTTTATTGGCATTAATGGAGGGAAGCTAAAGGGACAAAAACTCTTCATATTCATGTGATGAGTATAAAAAAAAATTTCTTGTCATTTGGATGTAGAACTTGTAATTTTTCCTTCCCCTGCTTCTCTTGGCTGAAACCCCTCTTCTCTCTCTCCTTCTTGTTTTGTGAATCTCCTCTTGTGGCTAGCACGACAAAGACGATTCTTCTCTGAAGCTTGAGAGATCGTATTCGTGTGGATACGCATAGAGGCACGAACACTTGAAGGTGCAAGAGATCCGACATACCTTGGACAAATGGGATAAGCGAAGGACACGCACCAAAAGTATATATATACGATAGGAATTTGTAAATTAACTTTGTATGAATTTTCTTTTCCATGGATCGCTCATAGGATATATTATTTTCGTTACAATTGTTAAATATTTTTGTCTATAGATTCCTACAGTGGTATTAGAACCACTTGCGAAAAATCGTACAAAGTTTAGAAAAACTTTTATATGTGATATAATAGTAGGACATAATTTTGTTATGGATAATGTAATATATGAGCATTTGTCTAGATACAAAAATTTATGTTAATTAAATTAAAAGTACATAGCATTATCATATGAAATATGAAAATCTGCTATGATCCCATTGTACTCAACAAATTTTATAACCTATGATTTCGACTCATGAGCATTTTTACAATTATAATAAAAATTAATTTTCAAAATTTTTTGTCTATGATTGATGACATGGTGTATGGTTACAGTCTTAAACCCAATGTGATTGGATGTATATGTGTGTGCATGATGTAATGTAATTCATAATACGACCTGCGTATCATGTCTTATCGCTATTTTTTTAGTTGTAAAAAAGATTTAGACTCGAATGTAACTCGAGTTTTCCTAATTTGTAATATACAAAACGAAGAGTGGAATGCCCATTGAAAGATGAAGTTACAAGAAGGATGCCAACGACACATGACAACCGAAGAATGCACTTGGAGAGGATACTATCCTTAGGTTGACCATCGGTTTTCTTATTGGCTTGAGAAAATTGTAATATACGGGCCATAACCATGCCATATTTTACCGCTTATATGTTGATATATGCAATGTATCTGCACTAATTAAGAACATAATTTCTGTACCTTATTTGGACCAGAAAGACTTCTCATTTATCATAAAGGACAAATGTTCTTTTATAATGTTAAATAACACATTCTATTATAGTGCATCGCTAATGAATGGACTCTATGCTCTAGTCTTAGAAAATCCAATCTATAACATAAATACTAAACGGTTCAAACCAAATGATTTGAACCAAACGTATCTCTAGCATTATCGCTTAGGTCATATAAATGAGAGTCGCATATCTCAGCTTCATAAAGATAAATTATTGGACTTATTTGATTTTGAATATATGAGACGTGTGAATCTTATCTTCTAGGCAAGATGACCAACACTCCATTTAGTGGGCACGACGAAAGAACGATAGACTGTTAGGACTCATACATATTGATGTATGTGACCATTTCAATGTCGCAACTAGAGGCGGCTATCGGTACATCATCTTTTATTGATGATATCAGTAAATACGGCTTGGTGTATCTCATAAAACATAAGTCGGAATCCTTTGAGAGTGAAGTATAAAATTAACTTGGCAAGAGTGTTAAGATGCTTCGATCAGATCGAGATGGTGAATACCTTAGACAAGAGTTTCATGACCATCTAGCAGAGTGTGGGATCATATCCCAACTCACTCTACCTGGAACACCATAATGCAATGGTGTGTCCGAGCAGAGAAATCGTACTCTATTAGATATGGTATGATCGATGATGAGTAAGACAGCTCTTCCTACTTCCTTATGGGGATTCGCTCTAGAGACGACTCTTTTCACACTTAATCGAGCTCCATCAAAAACTGTCATAAAGACACCATATACGATATGGATTGAGAAAAGTCTCACGATGTCTTTTATGTTTGTGAAGCTTATGTTCGACGTTAAGTCTTAGATAAACTTGGACCCAAATATGATAAGTGATATTTTGTAGGATATCCAAAGGAAACGAAGGGATATTACTTCTACAATCCCACACTAGGCAAAGTGTTGTCGTTAGAAATGACGTTTATCTCGAAAAAGAGTTTATTTCTAGAAGAAATAGTGGGAGTAAAATTCATCTTAAAGAAGTTCAAGATGCAGATAGTACTGAGGCCTTGATAGATATTGAACAGACATCACAAAGTGTTGTAGATCATGAGATTGTTGCACAAGAAATTATGGAGCAACGACCTGTTCAAGTAGACCAACCTCTTCGCAGATCTGATAGGATACGTCGTCAGCCTAAGAGATACTCATTTTTCTTCTCTGACCATTATGACGTTACTCTTGCTAAGTTGAACGAGTCTATATCCTATCAAAAAGTTGTGATGGGCTTAGATTCTGAAAAATAGTTAAAAGCCATGAAGTCCGAAATGAAATTCATATACTATATCCAAGTATGAACTTTGATTGATCCACCTGACGGAATTAAACCTATTGGGGTTAAAGCAGATTCATGATAAAAACACAAAAATTGATCGAGGATGACACGGTCTATGCCTAATTGGTCAATTTAGATATCGAGGATGGATGAACAAGGTCATATATTATCATAGTCACGGATGTTAAATCGGATCTCAATTTTCTCGTCACTTGGGTGGCAATGATACATTGCTAGATGTCGATTATTATTTATATGTCTAAAGCAGTTTAGACACAATACCAACGTTACCAGAACTTATTGGGTCACACACTAAGGACATGATGTTTTGGAGATTAATTAATCTTAATTTGACTAAGATTTGATCCGAATTTGATTAATTTAGACTCAAATGAATCCAATTGGATTATGGGATTGAGATCTAATTTAAATTAAACTCATTTAAATTAGACTCAACTACATTTAAATGAGATATTAATTCATTAAAATATTTAATAAATTAATAATAGAGAAAGATGAAGACTTTCTCTTCATTGGATGAAAAAAAGTTAAAGAGCCACATGAAAAAATATACTTTAATTGGATTTTTATTAACATTAATGGAGGGAAACTAAAGGGGCAAACTCTTTATATTCATATGATGAGTATAAAATATTTTTTCTTGTCATTTGGATGTAGAACTTATCATTTTTCCTTCCCCTCTTTCTCTTGATCGAGAATCATCTTCTCTTTCCTTTTACTTTGTGAATCTCCTCTTGTGCTTAGCACCACAAAAGCGATTCTTCTTTGAAGCATGAGAGATCGTGTTCGTGTGGATACGCATAGAGGCACGGACATTTAAATGTGCAAAATATTCAACATACCTCAGACAAATGGGATAAACGAAGGCGCGCACTAAAATATACCTATACGATAGGAATTTATAAATTAACTTTGTATGAATTTTCTTTCGCATGGATTACACATGAGATCTATTATTTCTACTATGATTTTAAAATATTTTTACCTATTGATTCCCACAGCTTTAGTTTCACGGGTTTTATGGGTTGAAATGTACTATGAAAAGAATGGATCTTGAGTTGCAGCTGCCAGATTGGCACTACTGGTTTGGCTTATCAGTTCAGATTTGCATTGTTAACACTGAAAAAAAAAACACCCATATACTTGCACCTATTACTTGCAAGAAACACCCTATCAGTTCAGATTACATTGTTTACATGATTTAAAAGAACATCCCCAAGTCGAAAGCACCAACTAGTTGTACTACGATAAATACCCGTTTCATAATATATTATATTCATCCCCACGAGAATTCATCTATAAAAAGAGGAAATCAGGATCATTTAACGCTTGAATGAATTAATCAGGGACTCACAACCTTCTGAGCTTAGAAACATCAATTAAAAGCATAGATGATACCAAGGCAGAAATCTTATCTGTAATGCGATCCCCAACCGAACATATATACCCAAACAAATTTAGAGACGTGATGAAGTAGGCATGGACCAAAAGACCGAACCCTGAATAAGGATGTTACAACGGCTTTTTACTAAAGAGTATATCTAAGAATTGATATTTATCAAAAGAAATATCATGATTTCATTTTTACCAAAGAGTACATCCATTTTAATAAACTTTCTTTTATATCCCTCCTGTCAAGTATTACCTTTCTCTTTCTCAATAACGAATTCCGAGACATCTGAATATGCTTTTTCAGACTTCTCATTTTAAAATAATATATTATGGAATCGACTAACATAAATAAGGTAAAGAAAGAAAAAAAATTTCAGTTAAAAAACATCACTTCCAACGTGATTTAAAAAATATAAGAGATGATTTTTTATATTTGATTAATAAATTAATATATTAAATAATATTTAATAAATATATTAATATATAAAAACTTATCAAAATACGTAATTTCATATTCAAACGCAAGGTCTGAATCACGCTAAGAGGGGCCTAAAGTCATTTGACTTCAGACCCTGCGTGCACTAAATTTTTATTTTAAAAATATTTTTAATAATATTTAATCATAATTTATTAAATTAAATAAAAATATCAATAATTCTAGGAGATGATATTTTTGGTGTCCAAACTTCTAATGATTATAAATTATATTGCAATAGGAGTTTTTTAGGTCTATCAGTGGGTTTTCACCAAAACCCACTGATGGACCTAGGATATTGGATTTCTCAAAATCCAGTATCAATAGTTAGAGTTGATCTAGGAGATGATATTTTTGGTATTCAAATTTCTAATAATTATAAATTATATTGCAATAGGAGATTTTTAGGTCTATCAGTGGATTTTCACCAAAATCCGCTGATGGACCTAGCATATTTGGATTTCTCAATACCCAATATCAATAGTTAAGTTGAGCTAGGAGATGTCATTTTGGGTCCAAACTTCTAATGATTATAAATTATATTAAAATAGGAGTTTTCTAGGATGAATCAGTGGGTTTCGGTGAAACCTACTGATGGACCTAGGATACTTGGATTTCTCCATTCTTGATATCACTATTTAGAATTTACTTAGGAGATGTTATTTCTGATGTACAAACTTAGTACTAATAATTTTTAGTTATATTCTCTAACCGTATAAATTGGCATAGAAAGATGTATAATATGACTACATTTTGGGCACAGTTAAAAGAAACATCTTTTCACATGATTTCAAAATATAAA
>JAGFNQ010004367.1:0-33984 GCA_024364735.1 Boesenbergia rotunda | reverse complement strand
GAATAAAAAATTAACACAAGCTCAAATTAAACAAACTCAACTAGTATGTTCCCCGACAACGGCGCCAAAAATTTGATGGACCCAATATCTAGTGTCACGGATGAGTCTCAAATTTAAATATTTATAAGGTGAAAACCCTTAGCTCACAAAATAAAATGAGTAGTATAGGGGCCTCAAGTCGTATTTTTCCAAGGACTAGTTGTGAATGCTTAGTTCGAGCTTGCAAGTTGCTGTCGTTAAATGTTTTTGGGTTTTCTAGTAAAATGGGGGTTTTTGCGATAAGGAATGAAATAACAATTCGGAATGAGATAGACTTAACTAAGCAGAAATGACTTAGGAAATTGTGAGAACTAAACTTAACCTATTTAACAACTGAGCAATTAAATTCAAACAATGGAATTGAAATTCAAGAATTAATTGCAGGAAACTAATTGCAAGAAACTAATTGCAGAAATTAAAAACTAGAATGAAACAATACTTGAGAACTTGACTTGAAGTGTAATTGGAACAAACTAGAGCAATGTAAAGAAAATAAGTGCTTGGAACAAAAATTATCCTAAATTAAACATCAAATTAGTTCATCCTCAAGACTTCCCTTTGCCGTCAAACAAAGGATGAGTTAGAAACCCTTTGAACTCAAAAACCAATGAAAAAGAACTCCCAATATCAGTTTGCAATTGACTGTCCTTCCTGATCGGTCAACCGACCGATCAGGTCCTCTTTTGATCGGTCACGGGACCGATCAGAGACATCTCTGTTTGGTCACCACGATCGGTCAGTAGCTGAAACGCTTCCACCAATCTCTCCATCTTGACGCGCTGATAAGCGATCGACCTTAAAAACCTTCAAAACAGCATCGGAGAACCCCTCCTTACTATCCTTCAACTTCAGTCGATGAAAACCCGCGATCAAATGGAAGCGATCAATGCAATGGAACTCCGGCGAAACCCTCCCCTGAGCTCCTCTCAGCTGCGAGAATCTGATTAGCAAAACTGAACTGGAAATCTACCTCATTGATCTGAAATCTTGTAAATGAACAAATCTTGATGTTGGTCGCGCGATCGGAGAAGGAAACAACAACGAAATCGATGAAGAAAAGAAGAACAAAGGAGAAAGCTATGATCTACGATCTGGCGATGACCTCGAGCGGAAGAGGGAATTCTGTTTTTAATTAATCCCATTTGAAAATGGATGGCTGTGATCATTCTGATCTCATCCGACCGTTGGATCAACTCAAATCTAAACCAAACTCTCCAGATCTCCATCAATGGCTCTGATCTACTTCACCTTAGCTCAGATCAATCAGATCTGTAATGGATGGCTCAGATCTCTCTGCCTCTTGGATGGGCGGTTAAAACTCCCCTTAAGCTTGATCCGACTGTCAGATGGGCTCTGATTTAGCTCAAAACTCCAGATCTTGATCTGTGAACTTGATTAGCTCTATCATGGGCTCGGATTGATCAGAAGTTGACAGATGGCTCAGATCTAGCCGTTTCTTGATTGGACGACCCATATTAATCCGATACTTGATCATCTTGATCCGGATCCAATTCTGACTCAAGTTTGACCCAATCTGATCTAGGTCCATGGTCAATTGAGGCCTACAAAATTAGATTCAAATTTAAGTGTCAAAATATCTCAAATATACAAAGATTTGAATCAAAAGCTAAAATAGAGACAATTCACGAAACCTAATGTAAATGCAAACTTAAGCATATAAAAGTGGATCAAAACATGGATTTGAGAGCCTAAAATGATTAACAAAATGGTAGTTATCAGTGCTCTCGGGAACCACACTGAGTACACTGATAGTTGCCATCCCCTTCTTCCGGTTCTGCTGAGAAGGTCAGGAAGATCTTCCCTAGAACATCCTAACTTCTGGGGCCAGGACGATGCCCCAGAGATGCTCTGATCTATCTGTCTCTGGTAGCCATGCTTTTGTCCCATGGTCTGAGGCTGCTGAGTCTGGGTTGAAACCTGAGCTGACTCCTTTCTCTTCTGTCCCATTGTTAGACCAATGATGAGTTATTCTGAGTTACCGGATTCGTTCTGGAGGTATGCTCTGGAAACGGTAGTGTACATTCTGAACTTGGTACCATCTAAATCAGTACCCTCTACTGCCACAAAATTATGGACTGGGCGTAAACCTAGTCTGAGACATATTTGGATTTGGGGTAGTCCAGTACATGTGTTGAAGAGAGATACTGATAAGTTAGAATCTCGTACAGAAGTATGCTTGTTTGTAAGCTATCCTAGAGGAACAAAAGGTAGTTTATTTTATAGTCCTTAAGATCAGAGGGTGATCATTAGGATGAATGCCCGATTTTTAGAGGAAGACTATATGATGAACCACAAGCTCATGAGTAAGATTGTTCTAGAAGAAATAAGAGGGGTGTAACGCCTCGAAATTTTCATATTGAAGTTCTTAAAGTCCTTAGAACTATTTAAAAATGTTTTAGAAATATTCTAGATATTTTTAGGAATTTTTAGAATATTTTTATGGAATTTTCCGAGTCCGTTTAGTATTTTTATTAAAAGAAATAGAGTCTTCGGCAAAAAGTTGCCTGGACGAGTTTTGAACCCAAGACCTCCCATGGGACCAACGACTTAAGTTGGTCGGGTTAACCAAGAGCCCCAGCAGGGGTGTGCTGAAAGAAAATAGAGAGATATTAAGTTAAGTAGTAAGTTGAACCGAAATACCCCTTGGTATAAATAGAAGAACTTAAGTGATTCTTTTATTTTTTTTGGTTTGGCAACTTCCTCTCCTCCTCACCATCCGCTGACCCCTCTTCCCCTCTCTTGGGCGAAACCACACCAAGCCCTAGGACCTTCCTCCGGTGGCCGGCCAAGGCTCTCCTCCGAGAGATTTTCCAATATTCGGGATCCCCGCGACGAGAGGAATGCGTGACCGCGAAGAAATCTCCGAGACTCCGAGTTTCTCCGGAACCTCCGACGCCGTTCTTGGTTGTAAGTCCAAGATATCGATGTAAGTACTACTCACCTGCAGTAAGAGGTGGTTTTCCGCAAGTTTTTCCCGTTAGAAAGTTAAAAATGTAAATTTTCCTTTAGTTTATGATTTTGCATGTAACTCTAGTTTAATCCATGCTTGTATAAGTTTGATTAAGTACCCTATATGAGGTTAGGGGCTAAGAAAAGTTATGAGAAAAGAAAAGTGCAGATAAAGATAAGAAAAGAAAAGGCCAAGGCCTTAAGAAATCCCCAAAAGTCAAGACTTAGGGATTTGGGCACACAAGGTGCTCGTTAAAATGCCAAGGCATTCAGGATAAGAAAAAGTAAGTATTTTATTTTCTAAGGCCAGTACCCGGCGTCCAAGGGCGTCGTTAAAGAAATCCAGGTGTCCAATTCCAAGGACTTGGCCCTGGTAGACCAAGGTCTGCTCTATTAGGATTGGTGGCTCGCTACCCCAACCTTTTAGGGAACGCGCATAAGATGGTACTTACGTCTTAAGTGGATCCAAGTGAGTTATTATTTTCAAGTATATGCTTTAGCAAAGTTTTTCTAAAATTTAAGGAAGTTTTCTAAAAGTTAAAGAAAGATTTAAAGTTAAAGAATTGCTAAAATTTCAAGTTAAGCCAAGAAAAAGTGAGTTAAGACTTATTAATGCTTGAGTATGCATGTTTTGAGTTATACATATTTTAGTGTTTCTTTTAAGCATAAAAGTATCTCATGTGATTTCACATTGTTTAAAAAGCATGCCGCATTTCGAGATTTTGTGAGCTAGATAGTACTTGCTAAGCTTTATGCTTATTAGTTGTATTTCCTCTTGCTGCAGGTAAAGGTAAAGGCAAGCAATTCTGAAGGAAGGCGACGAGGCGGTGCTGAGTAATGTGTGTGTGGTGGCTGACCTTGGAGAGGTCCTTGGGATGAGATAAATAAAAGACTTAAAGTGCATTTATTACAGATTCTTAGTTTAAGTTAGATCACATAGAATTTATTCAAGTATTTGCGTTTTAGATATTTTGCATGTCTTAAAACCACGAATAAAGATTCCATGTCATTCTATTTAGTATACATATCCTTATGATTGCATTGGATGAGTATGAGCGTGAGTAGTTTTGAATATCGATACTTTGATGTAGCTATTTGATGCATGTGCCAAGATGTTGTTAGTCTCCTTTTGAATTAAGTTTTTATTGCTTTAAATATGCTTAGAAAAGTTGCATTCATATTCCATAATGCTTTGGTAATGTTATAGAACCTTGTGTGATGAGTTTAAATGTTCAGAATTGCTTGTAATGGTGTTGGAGACTCACCCCCCAGGCGTGCCAGTCGACCTGGCCAGGTCGACTGGGGCAGCTAGGTCGACTGGGCAGGGCAAGTTCCAATAAGTATTTTCCTTACGAATAGTAGAGAAAGGAAGTGTGACATTGTATCATGCATGACTATTAAAGTTAGAATATCATTCTTAGATAGATTCAAATACAAAAAAAAAGTTCCGCATTTCTAGTCGTGCATTAGAGTCAAGAAGTAGACAAGTAACGGTCCATCTAAGGTAGAGAAGGCGGGTCGCTACAAGGGGAAGTTCCTACTTCAGTACCAACAGTATAGGAGGACATACCACAAGCGACTGCACCGCATGTCACAGAGGATACACAAGTAGTACCTCGTCGTAGTGGGAGGATACATAATAATTTGGATGTTGAAGTGTGTATTAGTTGGGCTTTTGGATTAAGTTGTTAATACATTGCTAGGAGTTATGTATTCAGATAAGGAATTTTGTTCTATTTTGTCATCTGCCTATAGATTTTGATTATAATTGGGGTATGAGCTTGACTTTGGGTTTTGTGATCTTGTTAAGTTTGTGCCAAAAGATCATTGTTGAATGAGAGAGAGAGAGAGTTATCTATTGATTTGTTCGGTTGCTAGCTATTTGATCATGGAATATTTGGATGAATAAGTAGAGATCTTGTTTTGGTTTTACTTAGGGTTTCAGTATGATATTGGATCTCCATACTAGGAGAGTGTGTTGGAGTGTTTCTGATCTTGGTAGTGAACATGTGGTGGTATGGTTTCCCTTTTGTTTTGCCGAGATGTGTCTTTTGATCTCTGTTGATCCGGTTTCATGATTCTGTGTTTCAGGATTAGATCTGATGTTTGGTGGAAGTTTTGATCTTGAGTTAGATCTTGGGTTAGGTTCAGATTAAACCTAAGTTTGAACCCCACCGCGAAAACTTATGATAATTATCTAATTTGGGATAATTAAATGATTACGGCAATTAGGTAAACTCTAATATGGTTTAGGGATTTTCTGGCTAGTTGCTACTCTATTTTGTAATAGCTAATTAAATACGTCCTTTGATACATGACATTGATTTGGACTTTTTGGTTGCGGAATACCAGACGGGAGGTTCTCTTCGTATACGGACTCCTATTTTGGAGGCGGGTACTTCTTGCTTGTCTTCTTTAGATCCACGTTATCTTTATGCATGGCTATTTGTTATTGATGTAGTAGACTGATGTTGACCTTTATCTGCTACCGTTTTGTTATCCTGCTTGATACTTATGCTTGACCTTGGATTTGATCTGAATTTCTTTCTATACAGTCTCATTTATTGTTATTTGATTCTGTACAACATTAGTATGAGTATAAGTATGTGGATAGGGTTTAGCATACCATTGTATGGTTGCATTGGTTGATTCTGGTCATACTTGTATGTGTGTCTAGATATGGACTGATTGGGTTATTGTTGCATGTCACCTGATATTTGCATTGGTTGATTCTGGTCATACTTGCATGTGTGTCTAGATATGGACTAATTGGGTTATTGTTGCATGTCACCTGATATTTACATTGGTTGATTCTGGTCATACTTGCACGTGTGTCTAGATATGGACGGATTGGGTTATGGTTGCATGTCACCTGATATCTGCATTGGTTGATCCTGTTATTACTTGTATGTGCACTTAGATGCATGATGGTTAGGATATTATACCTGTGATCGACCTGTGCATGTTATGTTGAGTTATGTATGATGACCTGGTAGGGGTTGCATGTGTTTGAGTCATGCACCATACCTGCACTGTTGCATGCCGGCGATCAGCGACTCCCTTGTGGTTGAGCCTAATCGTCTTCCGGCACATGATATGCACACACGGCCACTCATGGGTTAGTGGATACCGCTGGGTGTGTGCATTTGCTCTGTACTGCTCCCTCGTCCGCTCATGGGTAGTGGTTTTGGAGCGTGGTAGCAGGCAGGGATCCCTTCTCTTTCCATAGACCAGAGAAGATGTGTGAGATATCTCCCCCATATATACATGGGGCGGAGTGTTTACTCCACCAACATCCTGTCCACTCGGTCACTCAGGAGCAGTGATGGCAAAGTGCTGATAGTGTCACGGCTCTACCCACTCAGCCGACACAGTATCGCCTGTCTCGGTGGCTTGACTGGAGTTAGGGGTGACCATGACATTGCATCATGTGTATATGATGCATTTATGCATTGATTGTGTTTGCTGCATTTACTTGCTGCACTTGTTTGACATGCACATACAGGATGTACTGTTGGTATGGTTTGTTAACCCTGCACTTGCTCGTATGGTACGAGTCCTATTATGATCATGATAGACTGATTTCTGGTATGTACAGTCCTTTATTATTTCAGTTATGCATGCTTCTGATATTATTATGGAAACTGTATCCTATTGTTTCTATATAGCTGCTTTAGCTACTTTTCAGCCATGCATATCTTTCTATATACCCGCGAGTCCACTTGGACTCACCACCCGTCGTAATATTTTTGTTTCAGGTTGATAGCTCGCCGGAGGAGCCCAGTTGCCGGTCCTGGTCCCTACGACTCGGTTGATGGATGCTTCCGCGTGGTTTTCCTTTTTATAGCATTTCTTATGCGTTGTATTCATTTTCTATATGTCGTGGGCTTGTATTGGATTTATTCGTACGGTATTGTATTTTTGAGTCCTCTGTTGGACTTTGTGTTTGTGGTTTTTGCTTCGCACCTGCCCAGGGGGCAGCTCAGGTGAGTATTACAGATTTTTAACATTTCGTTATATGCATTTTCATATATTATATATCTGTTTTGAGGCCTGAGGCCAATTTATAAACTGTGTGTGTTATGTGTTTGTGTAAATTGTCTGCCGGACAGGGGAGGTGCTGTCCGATTTTATATTGGATCAGCGGCTCCAATGGTCTCGAGGCGTGACAATTTTATAGTCCTAAAGATTAGAGGGTGATCATTAGGACGAATGCCCGATTTTTAGAGGAAGACTATATGATGAACCACAAGCCCATGAGTAAAATTGTTCTAGAAGAAATAAGAGGGGAAGTTCCTACTTCAGTACCAACAGTACAGGAGGACATACCACAAGCGACTGCACCGCATGTCACAGAGGATACACAAGTAGTACCTCGTCGTAGTGAGAGGGTTGTTAGACAACCTGAAAGATTCATATTTTTGGGAGAGTCTTCGGACTTAGTCCCTAGTAAACATGAACCTGATCCCTGGACCTATGACAAGACACTCCAAGATAAAGATGCGGTATCTTGGCAAAAGACGATGAATTCCGAGATAGAATCTATGGTTCTAATCAGGTCTGGGAGCTAGTAGAACCACCCAATGGTGTAAGAGCCATTGGATGCAAGTGGATCTACAAAAGAAAGAGAGGATCAGATGGAAAGGTAGAGACCTTCAAAGAAATGCTTGTTGCGAAGGGGTATACTCAGAAAGAGGATATCGATTATAAGGAGACCTTTTCGCCGGTAGCCATGCTTAAGTCGATCCGGATTCTCTTGTCTAATGCTGCTCATATGGATTATGAGGTTTGGCAAATGGATGTCAAGACAGCTTTCCTTAACGGAAGTCTTGAGGAAAACATCTATATGAAGCAACCAGAAGGAGAATTCAAAGAAGCGATAACTAAGGAGTTTATGGTGACTGATTTTGGGCTTATGACATACTATCTGGGCATCGAAGTTAACCAAAGGGAAGAAGGAATCTTCATCTCACAAGAAGGTTATGCAAGAGAGATATTAAAGTAGTTCAAGATGGATAACAGTAAGCCCATAAATATCCTAGTATAATATGGAGTCATGCTATCAAAGCATGATGAAGGAGAAAAAGTTAATCCAATATTTTTCAAGAGATTGGTTGGAAGCTTATGATACTTGAAATGCACAAGGCTTGATATTCTTTATGGTGTTGATCTTGTTAGTCACTATATGGAGGCTTTAACTAGCATTCATTTTAAGATCGCTAAGAGAATGTTATGTTATATCAGAGGTACAATAAATTTTGGGTTGTTTTATTTATCATCTAACAATTTCAAACTTGAAGGATATATTAGCAACATTTGTTGATTAAGGTGGAGATATGGATGATAGAAAGAGTATTGCAGGATTTATATTCTGTTGGTGCAATCAACCTAGGTTTGTTCGGATAGATCGTGGGTTTTGATGTATGTGTCAATATGATTAAGTTAGGTTTTCATATTGATTTGATGTGTGTTTGAGTCATGCAGGACTTAGTGGAACACACATGTGGGAGATCTCATCCTAGTGCTCGGGTCCTTGAGTCGGTGAAGGATGGAGCATTCGAGGGACTGCCAGATGAGGATCAATGGAGTGGAGCCAAGGGAAGCAGAATTCAAGACATACATAAAGGATGACGTCGGGAAGAGTTGAGAGCTTGGATGCATCCGAGGGATGAGAGCCAAAGGAAGAGAACTTCAAAGGGCGACTCCAAAGAAGATAAGTATGAGTATTTAATAGGATCAGTCGACTGGTAGGGACACCAGTCGACTGAACCTTCTGTGAGTTTTGAACAGTAAGATCAGTCGACTGGTCTGGGTAGCAGTTGACTGGTCTGTTCGAAAATTAGCCGTTGGCTGAGCACCAGTCGACTGGTCTTGTTAGCAATCGACTGGTGTCGGAGCTGAACTGTTTTGTTAACATCTCTCTCTTCTATTGAAAGGGAAGCTTGAGACTTGTGAAGGGTTAGCTCTTTATTGAGAAACCTTCTTAATCAAGTGCTTAAGGCTTCCATGTCTTCTCTCTTCCTCAAACTCTAATTCTCACTTTGTAAAGGGAAAAGAGACTTTGTGAGAGGTTGCTCTCCACCGAGAAGGAGAAAGCTTAGCTGGAGATTACCAAAGACTAATCCACAAAAGATTAAGGATTTGTTCACCTCTAGGACACGTCGTTGAGTAGGAGCAAGTAATCTCCAAACCACGTAAAAGGTTAAGTGTTAGCATTATTTCTAATTGTTTAGTTTGCATTTCCGCTAGTGCAACTAATTCGTGTATGAAAATGATAAACAATTGGGTGAGAAGCTATTCAGCCCCATCTAGTCGTGCCATCAATCCCAACATATTCTACATGGGAGATACAGTTTTCACTTGGATGTTGAAGAAATAACCTAGTGTCACACTTTCAACCTATGAAGCGATGTACGTGGTATTAGTGATATGAGAGAAGTGTCCTAAGGCAATCGCCTTATGATTGTAAATATTTATTTAATAAATGAAAATTCACTATTTGAGTATACATATTTGTGTATTTGATTGGGATCTTAAACTCATCTACTGAATGTCCGCAATACAATTCACAACATAAGAGAATTTGTGATGAGATCACAACTAGTGATTATCTCTACATGTGCAATTGTGAAGTATTGAAAATATCCCTAGTCGATGAATTGATAAAAACGGACACTATCAATTCTGTTGAGACTAGCATGGGTTATTCTCTAATCAGCTGATTCTCACTGGCTGGTGACATTGGGATGTCCGGAGATAAACATGGATGCTAGTTAAGGGAACTAGTTCATTGGAGTGACTAGCTGTAAAACTTCACATGGTAGTCTATACATAGACAGGTCAGTGAAGTTCTTACCGCAGCTTAAGTGCGATGTTCTTTTGACTTGCGGTGTTCAAGTTATCTTGGTCATGGAGACTTATACTTTAACATCTTAAGCAAGCATCTCCAAAGGAGGTGTGGACCCAGGATGGTTGGGTATAAGCCGAAGTGCCCGAAGATGTTTGAACAGCCTACAAAGGATTCACCACTCCTTGCGAGGATATGTATACCCAGGCCTATCGTCGGATTGTTACTCAAAGCCTCTGGCCAGAGCATATCATGTTTAGAGTATGTGTCTCTTAAATACATGAGAGTAATTAGAAATCCAAAGGATGAGAAAGACACTACTTGGGCTAGGTGTGACGTAGTCAGCCTAGTGGGGACTGACACACACAGACCATGTCCTGAACCAAGTGGGTATAAGATGGTGAAGGGAATGGGGCACGATTCATTAGAGCTGCTGAAGGGTTTCAGAATAATTTCTGAGGTCAACCGTTGATCTTTCGATTAATTGGGGATCATGATGTACTACTAGGTGCCACTCATGATCGTTCTATAATTAATGAATTATAGACGGCCAACATAAATCAAAAGTCTATTTAGTCACACGCACTACGAGTAATCCGAGGGATTTAAAACGAGTTGAAAATTAGATTTTCCGATCAAGAGAAATAAGTCGAATCTGAATTTATCAGAGGCGCAACGGAAGCTTAAAATGGCTAAGTCTTTTGAAGGCTTATTGGGCGAATTAAATGAGTTTAATTCGCAAGGGAAGGGCTTGGAGTGGCCGGCCAAAGAGGGTGCCCACCCTCTTTGGTTTGGCCGGCCACCAAAAAGAGAGAAACCAATTTAATTGGTTTAAATTATAAAATAAATCAAGCGCGATTTGTTTTATAAAATTTATGGATAAATAAATTTATTTTCATGGAAATTAAAATAAACATTAAATGGTTTATTTTTATTTTATAAAATCAATTATGAATTGATTTTTCCATGATAAGAAAAATTTATATAATAAATTTATTCTTTTTATGGAAATTAAAATGAACCATGGATTGGTTTATTTTATTTTATAAAATCAATTATGAATTGATTTTTCCATGATAAAGAAAAATTTATATAATAAATTTATTCTTTTTATGGAGATTAAAATAAACTTTAAATGGTTTATTTTTATTTTATAAAATCAATTATGAATTGATTTTTCCATGATGAGAAAATTTATATAATAAATTTTATGAAAATTTATTCCATAATTAAAAGGAGAGATTTATTTATTTTATTATAAAATTAGTTATAATAAAACTTGGCATAACGAAATAATTAATAAGAAAATTTATAAGATAAATTTCTTATGAAAATTTATTCCGTTAATTCCATTAAAGGGGAGACATGGCAAGGGAGAGGCTACTATATAAAGGAACCAAGGCTAGGCTTGAATTCCTCAATTGAGTTATCAAGAGATTAGTAGCTCCCTCTCTCTCTCTAACTCTCTCTCTCTCTAGGGCCGGCCCCCTCTCTCTCTCTAGGGCCGACTCTCTCTCCTCCTCTAGGGCCGGCGCACATCCCAAGGGTGGCCGAGAGCTTCATCCACCAAGAAGGTGCCGAAGAAGAAGAAACGGATCACGATTCCTTCTTTCCTTTCCCGGAATTTTGATTCCGTTACTTGGTGGTTAGTTTCCATCTTTCTCTTTTGTTTTTCTAGTTGTGCCTTTGGAGAATCTAGTAGTTCTCGTGGGCACAAAACTCGTGGCTTTGCGAAGTCATCCCGAAGAGAACTCGGCGTGGACGCGAATAGAGGCGGAGCTTCCAAGGGACGCTACGGTTGGATCTCGTCCCTTACTTCGAGTTACGCGAGGTACTTAGTAAATTAATTTACTTTTTCGCAAAATTTTAATTTATGATCATGTCCACACATCATAAGGTCGCATGGTAGATACGTGGTTAAAAATAATTTGAGAAATTATTTATGCTAATTCTTCCGCTGCACATAAATATTTTAAAATTTACGAACCCGTATCCTTGTCAACATGCACCCGGTCCCAACACGTGGTTGCGACTTCATGTGTTTGTCATACTATTTAGCTTAAATATTTATTAAATGAGCTAAGTTTACCTCAAGAAGAGGCAGCCAAGATTCGAGTTGATAACAAGTCTGCAATAACACTAGGAAAAAATCCAGTATTCCATAATAGAAGCAAATGTTCGTGTAGTTTGCATTAACAGTCAAACTCTTATTTTGATGAATGTCAAATAGGTTAATGTTAGATGTGTCAATTTCTAATCTTGTTACTGAATGTGCATGATTGAAAGGCTTAGGATTTGACACTAGGCTGAAGTCTAGGGTGGTTGAGTCCTGACAGAAAATCCAGTTGGGTCCGCGGGGCCTGACAATTGGCTGAAACCCAAGTTGGTGGAGATTTGGCATAAAGTCCAGCTGGGTTCGTGGGACCTGACAATTGGCTGAAGACCTGGTGGGTTAAGAAGCTAAGTAAATCGGCACAAGGCTGATGGATTGATGTGGCGTTCTAGAGGGGGGGGGTGAATAACACTTTTTCGGTCGTTTCTCTACAAGTTTGTTAGCGCAGATGTAAAGGAAAATAAGAACAATGCTAACAATGAAAGTTTACTTGGTATCCACCCAGATGGGTGACTAATCCAAGGTTCCACGCCGTACACCACTTCCACTATAATAAATTCTCCTTCAGGTGGAGAAACCTGTACAGTGGTGATCTTCCTCTTTACAGAATGCAGTAGAATAAGAGAGAGGAAGTAAAGAACACTTTTTAGACGAGCAACACTTCGTTATCGTACGGAACCGTACCGCCCACGTACAAAAATGCCCTCCTTTTATAGGAGAACAGAGCAAACTCGTAGTCTGTCCAACTCCGCACCAGTCGACTGCCCCTAGGGCAGTCGACTGGCCTAGCATTAATTGCTAGCCAACGACTAGTTTTCGGGGGGTATACCAGTCGACTGCCTCTGGGCCAGTCAACTGGTAGAAGGCTGAAAACCTTCTGTGAGTTTTGCCAGTCGACTGCCCTCTGGCCAGTCGACTGCCCACTCACTCCCAGCCAGTTTTCACATAGTCCTTCACGTATGCCTTCAGGTTCACTCCTTGGCTCGCCCCTTGAAGTCATCTTCCTCTGGCTCTCGTCCCTCGGATGCGCACACAAGCCTCCCTTGGCTTGCCTCCATGCCACCCTTCACGTGTGCCCTTGAAGTCCACTTCCCCGCTTACCCTTGGAGTCCTCCTCCCTCGGCTCTCGTCCCTCGAATATGTCCACCATGTGTGATTCTCCAAGTCCTGCAAACTCAATCACACACATCAAATACACCATAACACTCTAACCTTAAACATATTCACACACACACACATCAAAACCATGATCTTCCAATCATTTAAGGACAGATTGCCTCAACAATCTCCCCATTTTTGATATGTGGCAATATGTTTAAGTTTAGAGATAAATAACAACCAACAATACCAGTAACAATAGATAGCAATTGAAAAACATAAGACATAGTAACCCTAAGAGGTAACCTCCCCCTTAATCTATGTCTCCCCCATTTTCAATTCTAATCATAATCCAAGTTAAGTTTCCACTTAACACTAAACACCATTAAAAATGCAAGACATATCAAAACCTAAGAGGTAACCTCCCCCTTAATCCATGTCTTCTCTCATTTCTCCTATTTTCAATAATCCAAAGTCTAAGTTAGACAAAATAGCTTAAACCATCCATTTCAAGTTAAAATTCTAACTTAAACCACCCATTCTCCCCCTTTGACATCATCAAAATGATTGCCTCAAGCAACCTAACCCTATGACATCAAACGAGAGAAAATTGTGTTTCTGAATTTTTTTACAGAAGCTGAAACTAGACGTGCCAGTCGACTGCCCATGGGGCAGTCGACTGATACTCTGTCAGTGGCAAATTTCAGCTTCTATGCCAAAATTCAGAAACTTCCAGAAAAATCCAAAGAATTTCAAAAATTCTAAAAACTTGTAGACATGTTTGAAATGATATACTTTATCAAGGAAAAATATTAGTCCATATAAAATTTCAAACATGCCTGACTTTTGATAAAAATCCTAAAACCTTTAAAATCACTAAGTTTTGTATCAAACTTACAATCCAATTTTGCAATCATATGATTTTTAAAAACATGACAAAGTATAAGTCATAAAATGGTTTTCAAAAGTTTAAAATGTCCAACTATGATCGTTGGACAAAGTATCCATTGATTAATCACTTGCCTTCCCCATAGTTGATCTAGTTTTCATATTTTGATACTTTTAATGATTTAACAATATGCCACAAGCACAAGTGAACCAAGTGTATCACCCTAATGGATCAAGCACACTTTTTCAAAGCTAATATCCCAAAGTTCATCCTATACTTCTACAAAACACATTCCAAGGCCACTTCTTAAGGATGTAAACTCCGATTCGGGAAGAGGCTTGGTAAAGATGTCGGCTAGGTTCGACTTAGATTCAACATAGTGTAGTTCTATGTCCCTCCTTGCCACATGGTCTCTAATGAAGTGATGTTTCAGTCCTAGAATGGTAAACCGGATTTTTGGTCAAATTGATTGTACTTACATTATCACACAAGACTTTGACCTTGGTATAATGTAACTCATAATCTTTTAAACTGTGCATGATCCAAAGGAGTTGGGAAACACATCCACCCATTGCCATATATTCCGCCTCCGTTGTTGATAGGGCAACGCATGGTTGTTTCCTACTACTCCAACTAACTAAAGAAGACCCAAGGAATTGACACCCTCCACTAGTGCTCTTCCTATCTAGCTTGCATCCCGCATAGTCCGAGTCGGTGTATCCAATAAGATCAACACTAGGGGTTCTAGGATACCAAAGTCCGACATTGAGAGTACCTTTAACATACCATAGGATCCTCTTGACTACAACAAAATGGGACTCTTTGGCACAAGATTGACACTTTGCACACATACCTACCGCAAAAAGTATATCGGATCTACTAGCGGTTAGATATAGTAGGCTACCAATCATGCTCCTATATTACTTAGAGTCTACCATCTACATATAGATATGTCAATGAAGTTCTTACTGCAGCTTAAGTGCGATGTTCCTTTGACTTGCGGTGTTTAAGTCATCTTGGTCATGAAGACTTATACTTTGACATCTTAAGCAAGCATCTCCAAGGAGGTGTGGACCCAGGATGATTGGGTATAAGCCGAAGTGTCCGAAGATGTTTGAACAGCCTACAAAGGATTCACCACTCCTTGCGAGGAGATGTATAACCAAGGCCTATCGTCGGATTATTACTCGAAGCCTCTGGCCAGAGCATCACATGATTTGAGTATGAATATCTCAGATACATGAGAGTAATTAGAATCCGTTGGACGAGAAAGACATTGCTTGGGCTAGGTGTGACGTAGTCAGCCTAGTGGGGACTGACACACATAGACCATGTCCTGAACCAAGTGGGTATAAGATGGTGAAGGGAATGAGACACGATTCATTAGAGCTGCTGAAGGGTTTCAGAATAATTTCTGAGGTCAACCGTTGATCTTACGATTAATTGGGGATCATGATGTACTACTAGGTGCCACTCATGATCGTTCTATAATTGGTTAATTATAGACGACCAACATAAATCGAAAGCCTATTTAGTCACACGCACAACGAGTAATCCAAGGGATTTAAAACGAGTTGAAAATTGGATTTTCCGATCAAGAGAGATAAGTTGAATCTGAATTTATCAGAGACGCATCGGAAGCATAAAATGGCTAAGTCTTTTGAAGACTTATTGGACGAATTAAATGAGTTTAATTCGTATAGTTTTAGCTTGGATTTGGCCGGCCAAAGAGGGTCCCCACCCTCTTTGTTTGTGTTGGGACCGGGTGCATGTCGACAAGGATACGAGTTCGTAAAATTTAAAAATTTTTACGTGCAGCGGAAGAGTTTGCATAAAATAATTTCCTAAATTATTTTAACTTCGTATCTAGCATGCAACCTTATAGTGTATCGACATAATCATAAAATAAAAGTTTGCGAAAAAGTAAACTAATTTACCAAGTACCTCGCGTAACTTGAAGAAAGGGACGAGATCCAACCGTAGCGTCCCTTGGAAGCTTCGCCTCTATTCGCGTCCACGCCGAGTTCTCTTCGGGATGACTTCGCAAAGTCACGAGTTTTGTGCCGACGAGAACTACTAGATTCTCGGAAGGCACAACTAGAAGGATAAGAGAAAATAATGAAAAACTAACCAACGAAGTAACGGAATCAAATTCCGGGAAGAGAGGAATCGCTATCCGCTTCTTCTTCTTCGCGTTCAGGTTCTCCTTCTTCTTCTTGAAGCTCACGCCAACCTCAACTAAGGGAGGAGTTGCGCCGGCCCTAAGTCACCAAGTGGGCGCCGGCCCTAGGCTCCAAGTGGGCGCCGGCCCTAGGCAAGAGAGGGAGAGGGAGAAGAGAAGAGAAGAGATTAAGAGAGAGAGGGAGAGCTCTATGATTCAATTACTTGAATTGGAATTAAGGGCTAGCCTTTGGTTCCTTTATATAGTAGCAACTCCTTTGCTAAGTCTCCCTCTAAACCGAATTAACGGAATTAATGGAATTAGTTATAAGAAATTTATCTTATAAATTTTCTTATTGCTTATTCCGTTTAAGCCTAGTCTTATTATAACCATTTATAATAAAACAAATTAGTTATCATAAGAAATTTATTCTATAAATTTTCTTATGAATTTTATTATAACTAACTTTATAATAAAACTAATTATTTATCATAAGAAATTTATCCTATAAATTCTTATGAATTAATTCTGTTTAAACCAAGTCTTTATTATAAACTAATTTATAATAAAAACTAATTCTTCTTCTCTTTAAATTATGGAATAAATTTTATAAGAAATTTATAAACTTTCTTATTATGGAAAAATCAATTCATAATTGATTTTATAAAATTAAAATAAACCCAATTCATGGATTATTTTAATCTTCCATAAAAGAATAAATTTCTATAAATTTATTTCTATAAATTTCTTTATACAAATTTATTTATCCATAATTCATAAAATAAATCGTGCTTGATTTATCTTATTAATTAAACCAAATAAATTAATTTAATTCCCTTTAATGGCCGGCCACCACAAGGAGGGTTAATACCCTCTTTGGCCGGCCAAAACCGACCCGAACCGATCGCGAATTAAACTCATTTAATTCGCCCAAAAAGCCTTCAAAAGACTTAGCCATTTTAGTTTCCATTGCGCCTCTGATTAACTCAGATTCGACTTATTTCTCTTGATCGAAAAATCCAATTTTCAACTCGTTTTAAATCCCTCGGATTACTCGTAGTGCGTGTGACTAAATAGGCTTTCGATTTATGTTGGCCGTCTATAATTAACTAATTATAGAACGATCATGAGTGGCACCTAGTAGTACATCATGATCCCCAATTAATCGAAAGATCAACGGTTTGACCTCAGAAGAAATTATTCTGAAACCCTTCAGCAGCTCTAATGAATCGTGCCCCATTCCCTTCACCACCTTATACCCACTTGGTTCAGGACACGGTCAATGGTGTCAGTCCCCACTAGGCTGACTACGTCACACCTAGCCCAAGTAGTGTCTTTCTCGTCCTTTGGATTTCTAATTACTCTCATGTATTTTAGAGACTCTCACTCTAAACATGATATGCTTTGGCCAGAGGCTTTGAGTAACAATCCGACGATAGGCCTGGGTATACATCTCCTCGCAAGGAGTGGTGAATCCTTTGTAGGCTGTTCAAACATCTTCGGGCACTTCGGCTTATACCCGATCATCCTGGGTCCATACCTCCTTGGAGATGCTTGCTTAAGATGTCAAAGTGTAAGTCTCCATGACCAAGATGACTTGAACACCGCAAGTCAAAGGAACATCGCACTTAAGCCGCAGTAAAATCTTCATTGACATATCTACATGTAGATTCCCATATGAAGTCTTACAGTTAGTCACTCCAATGAACTAGTTCCCTTAACTAGCATCCATGTTTATCTCCGGACATCCTAATGTCACCAGCCAGTGAGAATCAGCTGAATAGAGAATAACCCATGCTAGTCTCAACAGAATTGATAGTGTCCGTTTTTATCAATTCATCGACTAGGGATATTTTTAATACTTCACATTTGCGCATTTAGAGATAATCACTAGTTGTGATCTCATCACAAATTCTCTTATGCTGTGAGTTGTATTGCGGACATTCAGTAGATGAGTTTAAGATCCCAATCAAATACACAAGCATGTATACTCAAATAGTGAATTATCATTTATTAATATAAATATTTTACAATCATAAGGCGATTGCCTTAGGACACTTCTCTCATATCACTAACAAACTCCCACTTGGCCTAATGCCAATCGCTACGGTATCCAATACCACAGGCTCTAACATGACCCTCAAACTTGCTTTGAGGCAAGGCCTTAGTTAAAGGATCCGCTATATTCCTTTCAGTGGGAACTCTCTCAATTTGTATGTCATTCCTACTTATAATCTCTCTGATCAGATGATAGCGGCGAAGCATGTGTTTGGATCGCTGATGAGACCTTGGTTCCTTTGCTTGTGCAATAGCTCCATTGTTGTCGCAGTAAACCGGCACTGCATCATCAATGGTTGGAACCACACCAAGTTCGGAGACAAACTTCTTGATCCAGACTGCTTCCTTTGCTGCTTCCGAAGCTGCGATATATTCCGCTTCCGTGGTGGAATCCGCTACAGTGTCTTGTTTGGAACTTTTCCAACTTACTGCGCCTCCATTCAAAGTAAATACGTATCCAGACTGCGATTTGGAGTCATCCTTATCTGTCTGGAAACTGGCATCTGTATACCCACGTATTACCAAATCTCCTTCTCCATATATTAGGAACACATCCTTAGTTCTTCTTAAGTACTTAAGGATTGTCTTAACAGCCGCCCAGTGATCCATTCCTGGATCCGACTGGTATCTGCTTGTGACGCTCAAAGCATACGATACATCAGGCCTAGTATATAACATAGCATACATGATAGATCCTATCGCGGATGCATAGGGAATCTTATTCATGCAAATCCTCTCGTCTTCTGTGCGCGGACTCATAGACTTTGAAAGGTTGATCCCATGCCTGATGGGAAGGTAACCTTTCTTGGATTCTGACATGCTAAACATTTTTAGCACTCGGTCTATATATGTAGACTGCGAAAGACCGAGCAACCGTTTTGATCTATCTCTATAGATTCTAATCCCAAGGATATAGGTTGCTTCTCCCAGGTCTTTCATGGAGAAAGTTTTGGATAACCAAATTTTAACTGTCTGTAAGACTGAAATATCATTTCCTATAAGTAAGATGTCGTCGACATATAATACTAGGAATACGACTGCACTCCCACTAACCTTCTTGTACACATAGGGTTCGTCAGGATTTTGTGAGAAATCAAACTTTTTGATTGTCTCATCAAAACGGATGTTCCAGCTCCTAGATGCTTGCTTCAGTCCATATATGGATCGTCGAAGCTTGCATACCTTGGTTTTATCAACCGATGTGAAACCTTCAGGTTGTATCATGTATACGTCCTCAAGCAGGTTTCCGTTAAGGAAAGCTGTTTTCACATCCATTTGCCAAATCTCATAATCATAATGAGCTGCTATGGCTAGGAGCATCCGAATGGATTTAAGCATAGCTACTGGCGAATAGGTTTCGTCATAATCAATTCCTTGTTTCTGACGATATCCTTTTGCCACTAATCTAGCCTTAAAGGTAACAACATTACCTTCCATGTCGGTTTTCTTCTTGAAAACCCACTTGTACCCTATGGGTTTAATCCCTTCAGGTGGGTTAACCAAGTCCCATACTTGATTTTCGTACATGGAATCCATTTCCGACTTCATGGCTTCAAGCCATTTGTCCCTTTCTGAACTTTTCAGAACATCTTCATAACTGATAGGTTCGTCATCGCCAATGAGCAACACGTCGTTCGATTCACTTACGAGAAATCCGTATCTTTCTGGAATGTTGCGTGTCCTATCAGACCTACGAAGAGGTGGTGTAGTTTTAGGTTCAACTGATAGCTCATCATTATGAATTATCGGTTGTGGGCCTAGACTCGGTGTCTCTGTAATGTCTATTGGAGTTTCTTGAACTTCATCAAGTTCAAAGCCACTCCCACTGTTTTCTTGTAAAAGAAATTCTTTTTCTAGAAATATAGCATGCCTTGAAACAAACACCTTTTGTTCCAAGGGATGATAGAATTGGTAACCCTTCGTTTCCTTAGGGTATCCAATAAATAGACATTTATCAGAGTGGGGTAACTCAGACTTGGTGCAACCACCAATTTGAGAGTCTTTTCGGATTTTACAAAATAATTTTATTTTTTTAATCTTTTTCGTTGATTGAGGTTGGTGCAACGCCTTTTTCAATTTTCAATTCTCATTTTTTCACGACAAGTCAGAATTGATAAAACGATCAATTTTCAAAAATTTGTCATAAACTTTTTTTTTATTATTATTTTAATATTTTCCTCAAAATTCGTGCTATCTTAATTTAAGCAAATTTTTTTTTTCAAACATTAAATTCTTACATTTTCATCATTTATCAGAATTGACAAAATCAACATTTTCAAAAAATTTGTCATAAATTATTTTTATTATGTTATTATTATTCTGCCTCGAAAGTCGTGTAATATTTTTTTGGGCTATTTTTTTCCTTCTCCCGCACTACTAATCGATGACCAAGTCTTGATACATTTCTGTTATTTCTTTTATGTGCAAGGATTATTTTTAATGGCCAATCAAGAATGGAATAGCATTCGTCCACCGCTCTTCTTTGGTGAAAATTTCAACTCCTGGAGAAGTCAAATGGAATCCCACCTGAAGGCTGATATGGATTTATGGTCGATAATCCAAACGGGGTTCAGATTCCCCACGGAAGATGGAACATCGATCGCTTGGGACAAATTGGACGAACCAACTCTGAGGAAGATCGAGACTGATGCTAAGGCAACAGAGATCATACAATGCGGTCTAACCAACGAACAACTCAAGCTAGTCGGTTCATTTGGATGTGCTAAAGAGATGTGGGAGAAGCTACTCAACCTACACGAAAAGAGCTCCGATATTGAGGTCGTTGAAGGAGAGATGTTCGAATCATCGGACGAATCAAATGAAGAAGAAGATTACCAAAGTTATCTTGCAGTCTCGGTCCAAGCACAGACAGCCGAGTCAGACTCGACACCTGACGTTGAAATCGAACCTGAGTCAGACGATGAGTTTTCTGAGACAAAGTTGGTAACTAATTTTGAATCATTTTCTTCTAAATTATGGTTAAATAATGAAGCTGATACTGCAATGGTCGAGGAAGGTATAGTTTTCATTGCAGGGAAAACTCCAAGAGAACTGCAAAAGTGGCCTCAACCAGTACCGGAGTCCAACTCAGACTCAATATTTGACGACAAAGAAGGAGATCGAACCAAACTGTTCCGATTAGCTCATGTTCACTACAAGATGATAAAGAAACAAAGAAGAAAGACGACAAGTATCATGGGGGAGATTTCCAACCGGGAATCAAAAGGTAAATTTTCAATACCTGAAAATCCAACATTTATCTCAAATAACGTGGTTAATTTGTATAAACCAGAGTTTTATTTCGTTTATGATGTAACTTAGATCATTTTTTCTTGTTTGCTTTAATTGTATGTTGCTTTTATTTTAGTTATTTATTTTTGTTTAGAATTAGGATTGGTTAGATAAGGACTAAAACGGTTTAACTGAAATTTGAACAACATAGTATTGGGTGGAGGTGAGATGATAGTACGTTAGGGAAGCCATTTTGGCGGAACTAGCCGAAGCTACCAATCCAAGACCCAAACTAGTTAGACCAGAATTTATCAAAAAGTAATTTTGAAGATGAAATTTCACTAAAAGGCTTTGTCTAGGAAAGGGTTGATGATCCAATAAGGCTACGGCCAAAGAAGGCCTAGTGCCTCGCCAAGACCTGGAAGCCAATTTTTGAAATTCAAATTCAAGTTACTTCTTGTCAAATTCAAATTTAACACAAATTTCAATTGATCTTAGACTCAACTACATTTTCAAAATAAAGCTAAAATTCATTAAAATGGTTTTCAAAGTTAATTCAATTTTTCAAAATTAATCATGATTTTTCAAAGTAAAATCCTTACTTCTATTTTTGTCTCACAAAACCCATAAGGTTAACATGCTTGATCATGTAGAACTGGGTGAGACATCTAGGACCTAAAAGCATAATTCACTATCTTTTTAAATAAAAATTATATTCAAAAGTTATTCAAAATTATCTCTTTTTTTTCGATTTACGGTACCCTACTCTTTCAATTCTAACATTTTTTTAAATATCTCAATAGACTCGTTTTAAATATAATCTAGGGCTTGTTTAGTTATTGATTGGTCAAACATAGTCAACTTAGTCAAACTTGGTCAAAAAGGTCAACCCTTGCCAACATAGTCAAACATGCTCAACACTGAAACCCCTTAAGGAACTTAGATAAAAGTCAGACTGTGTCCGATCTAGGGGGAGATCAAATTAGAAGAAGCTCAAAAATATTATATTTCAAAATACCATTATCATTTCAAATTTGTTTTGGCTTATTCTTTAAAAATTCTCTTCATTCCAAATTGAATTTTCTAAAATTATCTTCTTGAAAATTACCATACTTTTATTCAAAACTATTCTCTTGATTCTGATAAACCCTAAAGACACAAAGGAGGTCTACTTAATGATCTACAGGGACTCCTAGGATTTGTCAAATATAGGGGGAGGCTGAATCAAAAGAAGAATTTCTAAAAAGTTTTATTTATAATCATCTGTGTTGAAATTATTAGATAATTCCTTTGATCTGAACTGAACCCTAAAGGCTTAGAGGAAGAGTACTTGTGGTCAACAAGCTTCCCAGGACTGAGTCAAGTTTAGAGGGAGGTCAAAAGAATTATTTAATAACATATTTTCATGAACTATATCTTCAAAATCCTTGCTGAAAATTTAAGTTTTTCAAAATACTATTATTGTTGTGGCTTATGAAATTGTTTTTGAAATAATATTTACTTGGGTTAGAGAATTTCCAGGGCACTTAGGAAAATGTCCTTGTAGTCAACAAGGTTTCCTAGGATTGTGTCAGACTGGAAAAGAAATCAAGTCAAGTATTCAAAATAAAATTAATTTTTTTTAATGCATAATCTTCAAAAGTACTTCTATTTTTCAAAGTATAATGTTTTGAAAAGTACTAATACTTGTAAAGGCAATAGTGTTCTAAGTGCATGAAGTTTCTAAAAGACTTGCCTACAAATATAAAATATTTTTTTTAAGTGGAGTTTTGTTGGTGCAGTCTAAAGTTTTTTTTGCTATACTTTCAAGAATTATGCTAAGTATTTTTATGTTTTCAAAACTCATAGGCTCTGATACATAATTTTTTTTTAAAAAACTTCTTTCAAAATATATTTTGTTATTGATTTATGGCCAAGGGGGAGAGTAGAAATTAAATTCTTCCTTAAACGTTTTCCTTTTTTTTAGAATGGCTATCTTAGAAATGGTTTAAAACTTAGGAGAAGAATTTCACATTAAGGGGGAGAGAAAGGAAAGAGAGAAATTGTTTTAATCTTTATCTCTTTTTCAAAAAGTGCTTCAAAAGTTTCTAAGTATTTCTAAGTGTTTCAAATTTTTGTTAAGTGCATGTCTTCTCCTAAGTAAATTTTTTTCCTTAATAAACAAAATTTATTTGAGCAAAAAACTTGTTCAAAAATTTTGCCAAATATTTCCAAGTAAAGTTTTTTGAACAAAGTGCACAAAGTGTTTCCAAACAAATATTTCTAAGTGTGCAAAATTTTTTTTTGTTAAAAAAATTGTTTTTGGGAAATTTGAATTCAAAATTTTGCCTAAGTAATTTTTTTTAGGTTTTAAACAAAATTTAGGCTTGAAATGCTCTTCAAAATGGAAAATTGTGTAAGTGTAAAAAGCTTTTGGTGCAAAGGCTTTTATTTTTTTTTTTGAAAAACACTTTGTCAAAAAACTTAGAAATTTTTACAAAAACTCAAAAATCCCTATTAGATACCTTCTTCACCCATGTTTGTTTTTGATATATGTCAAAGGGGGAGAAAAGGTCAAAGTTAAGAGTTAAGTTAATTATTGTTTTATAAAACAATTATTCAGGGGGAGTATGAGTATGAGAATTTTTTTTCTGTTCAAATTACATTGGTATTAGGCTGTTAAGAATTGCCATGTTTCATTGTGGTTTTTACCTTCGTTTATTAACAGTTATAAGTTTTTACTTAACTTTGAATTGTGTTCCCATAAATCAAAAAAGGGGAGATTGTTGGTGCAGGAAGCACCATATCGAACCTTGTTTTGATATTGACAAAGGATTAAAATTTAAGTTTGTTTATGATCTAACAATATTCACTGAGTGTGTAGGGAAAGTCCTAACGAAGGGCTGCTAGGCACCTGGCGAAGGACTGCCAGGAAACAAAGTCCTAGCGAAGGGCTGCTAGGCCCTGGCGAAGGACTACCAGGATACAAAGCCCTAGTGAAGGACTGCTAGGCACCTGGCGTAGGAATGCCAGGATACAAAGACCTAGCGAAGGACTGCTAGGCACCTGGCGAAGGAATGCCAGGGTACTGAAGTCCTGGCGAAGGAATGCTAGGCACCAGGCGAAGGACAGCTTGGGACTGAAGACCTGGCGAAGGAATGCTAGGCACCGGGCGAAGGACAGCTTGGTATCCAAGACCTGGCGAAGGACCGCTAGGCAAAAGTCCAACCGGAGGAGCCGGTTGGCATCAGGTACATTCTCCTGAGAGGAGTAGGTGAGGACGCGTTCCCCGTCGAGGGAACAGTAGGCGTCGATTCGACCTAGGGCTCCATTTTGGAGGCCCAAAGTCAGAACCAAGACAGCTAAGTGTTGGGACCGGGTGCATGTCGACAAGGATACGAGTTTGTAAAATTTTAAATTTTTACGTGCAGCGGAAGAATTTGCATAAAATAATTTCCTAAATTATTTTAACTTCGTATCTAGCATGCAATCTTATGGTGTGTTGACATAATCATAAAATAAAACTTTGCGAAAAAGTAAACTAATTTACATTATACCTCTCGTAACTCGAAGTAAGGGACGAGATCCAACCGTAGCGTCCCTTAGAAGCTTCGCCTCTATTTGCGTCCACGCCGAGTTCTCTTCGGGATGACTTCGTAAAGTCACGAGTTTTGTGCTGACGAGAACTACTAGATCCTCGGAAGGCACAGCTAAGAAGATCAAGAGAAGAAAAGGAAACTAACCAACGAAGTAACGGAATCGAATTCCGAGAGAGAGGGAGATGTAATCCGCTTCTTCTTCTTCTTGGTTGGTTTCTTCTTTTCCTTGAAGCTCACAGCAACACCTTGCCTTGGTGTAGGTTGGGCGCCGGCCCTAATGGAGCTAGGGTGGCCGCTGGCCCTAATGGAAGGGAGGGGGAAGGAGGAGAGAAGAGAAGAGAGAGAGGGAGAGCTCTATTTCGATTATCAAAATCTTAGGAATCCAAGGCTTGCCTATGGTTCCTTATATAGTTGCTTCTCCCTTGCCAAGTCTCCTCTTAACCGAATTAACGAAATTAGTTATCATAAGAAATTTATCCTATAAATTCTCTTATGAATTATTCCGTTTAAACCAAGTTTTATTATAACTAACTTTATAATAAAACTAATTAGTTATCATAAGAAATTTATCCTATAAATTCTCTTATGAATTTTATTATAACTAATTTTATAATAAAACTAATTAATTATCATAAGAAATTTATCCTATAAATTCTCTTATGAATTATTCCGTTTAAACCAAGTTTTATTATAACTAACTTTATAATAAAACTAATTAGTTATTATAAGAAATTTATCCTATAAATTCTCTTATGAATTTTATTATAACTAACTTTATAATAAAACTAATTAATTATCATAAAAATTTTATCCTATAAATTCTCTTATGAATTATTCCGTTTAAACCAAGTTTTATTATAACTAACTTTATAATAAAACTAATTAATCTCTCCTTTTATTATGGAATAAATTTTATAAGAAATTTATAAACTTTCTTATTATGGACAAATCAATTCATAATTGATTTTATTAAAATAAACCAATTCATGGATTATTTTAACTTCCATAAAAAGAATAAATTTCTATAAATTTATTTATATAAATTTCTTTATACAAATTTATTTGTTCATAATTTATAAAATAAATCGCGCTAGATTTACTTTATTAATTAAACCAAAATTAATTGGTTATCTCCCCAATAGGTGGCCGGCCAACCAAGGAGGGTTGGCACCCTCTTTGGCCGGCCCAAACCGAGCCGAACCAACGCGAATTAAACTCATTTAATTCGCCTAAAAAGCCTTCAAATGACTTAGCCATTTTTAGCTTCCATTGCGCCTCTGATTAACTCAGATTCGACTTATTTCTCTTGATCGGAAAATCTAATTTTCAACTCGTTTTAAATCCCTCGGATTACTCGTAGTGCGTGTGACTAAATAGGCTTTCGATTTATGTTGGCCGTCTATAATTAACCAATTATAGAACGGTCATGAGTGGCACCTAGTAGTACATCATGATCCCCAATTAATCGAAAGATCAACGGTTTGACCCCAGAAGAAATTATTCTGAAATCCTTCAGCAGCTCTAATGAATCGTGCCTCATTCCCTTCACCATCTTATACCCACTTGGTTCAGGACACGGTCTATTTGTGTCAGTCCCCACTAGGTTGACTACGTCACACCTAGCCCAAGTAATGTCTTTCTCGTCCTTTGGATTTCTAATTACTCTCATGTATTTAAGAGACTTGCACTCTTAACATGATATACTCTGGCCAGAGATTTTGAGTAACAATCCGACGATAGGCCTGGGTATACATCTCCTCGCAAGGAGTGGTGAATCCTTTGTAGGCTGTTCAAACATCTTCGGGCACTTCGGCTTATACCCAATCATCCTGGGTCCACACCTCCTTGGAGATGCTTGCTTAAGATGTTAAAGTATAAGTCTCCATGACCAAGATGACTTGAACACCGCAAGTCAAAGGAACATCGCACTTAAGCTGCAGTAAGAACTTCATTGACATATCTATATAGATTACCATATGAAGTCTTACAACTAGTCACTCCAATGAACTAGTTCCCTTAACTAGCATCCATGTTTATCTCCGGACATCCCAATGTCACCAGCCAGTGAGAATCAGCTGATTAGAGAATAACCCATGCTAGTCTCAACAGAATTGATAGTGTCCGTATTTATCAATTCATCGACTAGAGATATTTTCAATACTTCACATTTGCGCATTCAGAGATAATCACTAGTTGTGATCCCATCACAAATTCTCTTATGCTGTGAGTTAGATTGCGGACATTCAGTAGATGAGTTTAAGATCCCAATCAAATACACAAGCATGTATACTCAAATAGTGAATTATTATTTATTAAAATAAATGTTTTACAATTATAAGGCGATTGCCTTAGGACACTTCTCTCATATCACTAACACTAAGGCTGTATAAACTAATATCTTATTGTTGTATGGTGTTTTGGACTAACCCTGGATGCAGGACCGAAGGAACGAGTGTCTGCAGCTCAGAGAGCCTCAAAGGAATGAGGTAATAGCTGACCAAGGCGCCCGGAGTGTCCCGGGCGCCCCCAAGGTGAACATAAAACACATAAAACAAGAGCAGGCTTCGATAACTCATCTCCCGGGCGCCCCCGTGCTCCCGGGTGCCCCCAACCCTCCGGGCGCCCCCTGCGCCAACTACAAGTAGCTCCCCTTGAAGCCAACAGATGAAAGTTTGACCCGGTCAATACGGGCGCCTCGAGCACTCCGGGCGCCCCGGTCAAAGCTGATCCTGAATGTAAAGGGATCAGAAGCTGACCGAGCAACTTCCGGATCAACTGACACGTGGGGGGGCGCCCCCGACGTCCCGAGCGCCCCCAGTGCTATATAAAGTGCCATCGACCCCAAGGTTAAGAACAACAATTCATTCAACGCATCGACGCTCTTCTGCTCCCGCACTCTGCTCCGGAAACTTCCCAACTCGAGCCTACGACGTCCCTCCACTCCGAAAAGTCGATCTACCTCGGACGTCGGTAACAAAAGAGCAATATTTTAATTCTGTGCTTATTACACTACTATTGTAATCCATTTTTGTAAACTGTTTTAGGGCCTCATATAGAATTGCCCAAAGTAAATGGTCAACGACCATGGGCCTTGGAGTAGGAGTTGACCTAGGCTCCGAACCAAGTAAAAATAATTGTGTTTGCGTGTATTGTGTTTTATTTTCCGCTGTGCAATTTCTCTATCCCTAAATCCGAACGATTTTTGATATTCACCCCCCCTCTATCGGTTCTCTCGATCGAACAAGGAGGACCCCTTTGTTGCCGTGAGCTTCATCTACCAAGTGGCGGCCGAAGAAGAAGAAGAAGCGGGCGCAACTTCTTCCTTCCTCCCAGAATCTTGATTTCGTTCTTCGTTTGGTGGTTAGTCTTCCCATCTCTCTCTTGGTATTCTTGTCGTGCCTTTGGAGAATCTAGTAGTTCTTGTCGGCACGAAACTCGTGGCTTTGCGAAGTCATCCCGAAGAAAACTCGGCGTGGACGCGAATAGAGGCGGAGCTTCCAAGGGACGCTTACGGTTGGATCTCGTCCCTTCCTTCGAGTTATGCGAGGTATTAAGTAAATTAGTTTACTTTCTGCAAAATTTTAATATATGATCATATCTACACAATATAAGGTTGCATGCTTAGATGTGTGGTTAAATAATTTGAGAAATTATTTATGCTAAATCTTCAGCTGCACGTAATTAAATTTAAAAATTACGAACCCGCATCCATGTCAACATGCACCCGGTCCCAACAGTGGTATCAGAGCCGGTTAGTGTTCAACATAATCATATAATTGTTTTGCGGAAAACTTTGTCATGATCTCAATTTTGGAAAATTTTCCAATTATGATAAATTTTAGATTTAGGAATTTCAAAGTTTGGAAATCCTCATGAAATTTCGCAAACTTTTGAAATATCCTAGTTTCTGAAATTTTATGATAATTGTGAAAACTTCCCATTTTTGGAAACTTTCCAATTTTGGAAATATGTAAGTTTTATTTGTACCAGAAACTTACAATTATTCTGAAAACCTATTATGGAAATCTCGCAATTTTGGGCACTTTCCTTCAAGAAAGTCTAGACAAATTTATGGATCATTAATTGACAATTAAATTCGAATTGGTTTTAAATTATTAACAAAATTCTTTACTTTGGGGAGTGCCTCGGGGAGCCACCCAAATTAAAGTTAGTTGTTGTAATTTAATTTTCCATTTTGAATAAAATTGTCATGTTTAATTTAGCTACGCCTCGAGGAGCGGGCCAAATTAGATTTATAACAAATTTCTTTTCTTTGGGTATCTGAGCCTCGGGGAGCCACCCAAAGAAAATAATTTGTTGTAATTAATTAGTCCATAAATAAAATATGTAATCAAAATTTGGAAATTTTGAGGTGATTCTCAAACGATAATTTCCTTATTTGATTTAAGAGGTGATGCTCTTACATATTATTGTCTCCAAAATTAATTAGGAAAATTGTTTCCTATAGAGTTTTCTTAAATAAGATTTTCATGAAAATAATATGTGGTTGAATTAAGGGAATCTGTCTCTTAATTTAATAAGATTTGATTTAGAGAAATCAAAGTCTTAAACATATTATTTCCGAAATTGATTATGACAATTTAGGAAATTATTTCCCAAAATAATTCCTTGAATAAAGTATGAAATTAGAATTAGAAAATCCGGTTCCTAATTTAATTAATGAGACTTGATAAATTAAGTCACATACATACTTTATTAAGGAAATCGTTAGTACATGACATAATTATATGTCATGAATGTGCTTAGAAAGAAAAGGATGAGACCCAAAACCCCTTACAAAATATTAAGGCCAACACCTTCCATTAATATGGTTAGAACCGGAGTTTTGTTTCTCGTTTGGGTTGATAGACACATCCATGCCCGGCTTGAACCTCAACATGTTCATACCATGGAATTAGTGTATGATTAATATAGTTAGAGTCAGAGGTCAATCCTTAGTTTTGGTTGTTGGACACATCCAAGCCTGACTAAACGGTTGAATGAGCTCCAACAATATTAAAACTATTTCTTGATTAATGGGTCAGCCTTAAGCTTGGAGCATCGATTTGTTGTGCCACAGCCAAGGTCGATGTAAAGAGAGGTGTAGTTGGGTGCTATGTATATTGTTGCATACTTGTTAATGAGTTAACAACCCAATGATTTATGCAAACATTCAATTAGTTGATAGCATAAAGTGATAGTTACATATATGTGATATGTAATCGATATAATTACCTACCTTCATAGCTAAGAATAACTTGATGTCCACAGCCATGGTTGTTCTTATCTATGGTTGGATATCAACCTATTTGGAGATGTTCCTATGATCTCCCGAATTGATAAAAAGGGTTATTCAATTTGAGAAATAAATAGGATTTAATTAATGTATGTTGATGCATTCTTAATCATTCTTCTCACATAAGCTCAATTTGTATTTCTAGGATAATCACTTGATCTTGTCATCTCTGAATTTGCGTTCCATTTTGGACACCAATAAGCTGACTGGGCCAAACTTCATGGACTGGCTTCGAAACCTGAGGATAGTCCTTAAGGCAGAAAAGCTTGCTTATGTCCTTGAAGACCAACTTCCCAACCATCCTCCAGAAGATGCAACTCCAGACCAGTTAGTGGCCTATCAGAAACATGTGACCGATTCTAAACTTGCGAGTTGCATCATGCTAGCCGCTATGGTACCTGAGCTGCAAAAGCAGCATGAGCATATTGATGATTATACCATCATCTTCCATCTTCATGAGCTGTTTGACGAGCAGATGAGATCCGAAAGGTTCGAGGTCTCCAGACTCCTCTTCACCTCTAAGATGCAGGAAGGCACTTCTGTCTCATAGTTTGTGTTGAAGACGTTGGGGTACTTTGAGCGACTGGGCACACTCGGTTTTGCAATGGATCACGAACTATGTATTGACTTAATTCTGCATTGTTTGCCCAAAAGTTACTCACAATTTGTGATGAACTATCGGATGAACAAGCTGGAGTCTACCATTCCTGAGTTGCTCAACCTACTGAAGACTATAGAGCCTTCTGTGAAGTAGGATCCGAAGACGGTACTATTAGTTGGTATCTCAATGAAAGGTTCTAAGAGGAAGGCCAATGAACAGAATAAGGGAAAGAAGAAAAAGGTCAAAAAGATTGAAAAGACCCCAAAAGGCACTTGCCATCGCTGTGGCAAGGAGGGTCACTGGCGAAGAAACTGCAAGGTTTATCTTGAGTCCTTGAAGAAGAAGGCATTCAATGCCCCATCCTCTTCAGGTATCTTCGTTATTGAATGTCACTCTATTTCCTCAACCACCTGGGTACTTGATACTGGGTGTAGCTCACATATATGTAATGACATACAGAGGCTAAGGAATAGAAGAAGACTCGTCAAGGGAGAAGCGAATTTGCGAGTTGGAAATGGAGCAAAGATTGCTGCTGTTGCCATCAGAACATATTTGCTAAAGCTCCCTACTGGACTTGTCTTAGAGTTGGATAATTGTTATTTTGTTCCTTCATTAATAAAGAACATTGTATCTATTTCATGCTTGAATGAAATGGGTTATCATTTAACTTTTAGTAACAATTGTTGTTACATAACTTTAAATGGTGTTCTTTATGGGACTGAAACTTTGTGCAATGGTATCTACACGTTAGATTTATCCAGTGACATTTTCAATATCGAAGTTAGCAACAAACGTGCTCGAATAGATAATCAAATAGACTCCTATACGTGGCATTGTCGTCTTGGCCATATTAGTAAGAAACGCATGACCAAATTACACCGATGTGGAATTTTGGAATCATTTGAACCCGGTTCATTTGATACATGCGAATCATGCTTAAAAGGCAAGATGGCCAAATTACCCTTTTCCGGAAAAGGTAATCCAGTGGGAGAATTGCTTGGTCTAATACATACTGATGTATGTGGACCAATGTCAACTCTTGCACAAGGAGGCTATAGCTACTTCATTACCTTTATCGATGATCACTCACGATTCGGGTATGTGTTTTTAATGAAACACAAATATGAAGCTTTTGAAAATTCAAAGAGTTCAGAAATGAAGTAGAGAAACTGCTTGGCAAAAGTATTAAGATACTTCGATCCGATCGGGGTGGTGAATACTTAAGTCAAGAGTTTCAAGATTATCTTAGGGACAATGGGATATTGTCTCAATGGACTCCGCCATATACACCACAGCATAATGGTGTATCTGAGAGGTGTAACCGAACCTTGATGGACATGGTTAGATCCATGATGAATCATGTAACTCTTCCAAAATCTATTTGGGGCTATGCGCTCAAGATAGCTGTTTACTTGCTAAACAGAGTCCCGACCAAGGTAGTCTCTACTACTCCATATGAGACGTGGAATAGGAAGAAACCTCACGTAACTCACCTTAAGATATGGGGTTGTCCTGTTTATGTGAAGCGGACTGTATCAGACAAATTGGATGCTAAGTTTGATAAATGTCTATTTATTGGATACCCTAAGTAAACAAAGGGTTACCAATTCTATCATCCCTTGGAACAAAAAGTGTTTGTTTCAAGGCATGCTGTATTTCTGGAAAAAGAATTTCTTTTATAAGAAAACAGTGGGAGTAATATTGAACTTGAAGAAGTTCAAGAAACTCTAATAGACATTACAGAGACACCTAGTCTAGACCCACAACCAATAACTCATAATGATGAGCTATCAGTTGAACCTAAAACAACACCACTACTTCGTAGATCTGATTGGACTCGCAATATTCCAAAGAGATACGAATTTCTCGTAAATGAATCGAACGACGTGTTACTCGTTAGCGATGACGAACCTATCAGTTATGATGATGTTCTGAAAAGTTCAGAAAAGGACAAATGGCTTGAAGCCATGAAGTCGGAAATGGATTCCATGTACGAAAATCAAGTATGAGACTTGGTTAACCCACCTGAAGGGATTAAGCCCATAGGGTGCAAGTGGGTTTTCAAGAAGAAAACCGACATGGAAGGTAATATTGTTACCTTTAAGGCTAGACTAGTGGCAAAAGGATATCGTCAGAATCAAGGAATTGATTATGACAAAACCTATTCGCCAGTAGCTATGCTTAAATCCATTCGGATGCTCCTGGCCATAGCAGCTCATAATGATTATGAGATATGACAAATGGATGTGAAAACAACTTTCCTTAATGGAAACCTGCTTGAGAATGTATACATGATACAACCTGAAGGTTTCACATCGGTTGATAAAACCAAAATATGCAAACTTCGACGATCCATATATGGACTGAAGCAAGCATCCAGGAGCTGGAACATCCGTTTTGATGAGACAATCAAAGAGTTTGATTTCTCACAAAATCCTGACGAATCTTGTGTGTACAACAAGGTTAGTGGGAGTGCAGTCGTATTCCTAGTATTATATGTCGATGACATATTGCTTATAGGAAACGATATATCAGTCTTACAGTCGGTTAAAATTTGGTTGTCCAAAACTTTCTCCATGAAAGACCTGGGAGAAGCAACCTATATCCTTAGGATTAGAATCTATACAGATAGATCAAAACGATTGCTTGGTCTTTCGCAGTCTACATATATAGACTGAGTGCTAAAAAGGTTTAGCATGTCGGAATCCAAGAAAGGTTACCTTCCCATCAGGCATGGGATCAACCTTTCAAAATCTATGTGTCCGCGCACAGAAGACGAGAGGATTTGCATGAATAAGATTCCTTATGCATCCGCGATAGGATCTATCATGTATGCTATATTATGTACTAGGCCCGATGTATCGTATGCTCTGAGCGTCGTGAGCAGATACCAGTCTGATCCAGGAATGGATCATTGGGCGGCTGTCAAGACAATCCTTAAGTACTTAAGAAGAACTAAGGATGTGTTCTTAATATATGGAGAAGGTGATATGATAATACGTGGGTATACAGATGCCAGTTTCTAGACAGATAAGGATGACTCCAAATCTCAGTCTGGATACGTATTTATTTTGAATGGAGGCGCAATAAGTTGGAAGAGTTA
>JAGFNQ010004366.1:172376-466401 GCA_024364735.1 Boesenbergia rotunda | reverse complement strand
TATCGTCGGATTGTTACTCGAAGCCTCTAGCCAGAGCATGACATGTTCAGAGTATGAATCTCTTAAATACATGAGAGTAATTAGAATCCGTAGGACGAGAAAACGTTACTTCGGCTAGGTGTGACGTAGTCAGCCTAGTGGGGACTGACACACATAGACCATGTCCTGAACCAAGTAGGTATAAGATGGTAAAGGGAATGGGGCACGATTCATTATAGCTGCTGAAGGGTTTCAGAATTGTTTCTAAGGTCAACCGTTGATCTTTCGATTAATTGGGGATCATAATGTACTACTAGGTGTCACTCATGATCGTTCTATAATTGATTAATTATAGACGGCCAACATAAATCGAAAGCCTATTTAGTCACACGCACTACAAGTAATCCGAGGGATTTAAAATGAGTTAAAAATTGGATTTTCCAATCAAGAGAGATTAGGTTTGGTTGAGCCAAACGATAAGTCGAATCTGAATTTTTCAGAGACGCATTGGAAGCGTAAAATGGCTAAGTCTTTTGAAGACTTAATAGATAAATTAAATAAGTTTAATTCATTGGGGCTTGGCTTGGATGGGCCGGCCAAAGAGGGCCTCCATCCTCTTTGCTTGGCCGGCCACAACAAAGGGAGAGAACCAAGTTTTTGGTTTCAATTTATAAAATAAACCAAGTGTGGTTTGTTTTATAAAATTATGGATAATATAAATTTTTATATAATAAACCAAGGTTTGGTTTATTTTTCATGAAAATTAAAATGAACCATGGATTGGTTTATTTTATAAAATCAATCATGGATTGATTTACCATGATAAGGAAATTTATTCCATAGGAGAGAAGAGACTTGATTAATTTTTTATCATGAATTAAAATATAATTTTAACCATGATATAAAATCAAACTTGGCATGATGGAATAAGTTATTCCATATTTGAGAGGCTTGATGGTTGAGAGACCACTATATAAAGGACCCAAGGCAAGGCTTGGGTGATAATCGAAGAGATGAAGGCATAGGCTCTCTCCCTCTCTTTCTCTCCTTCTCTTATCCCCTTCTTGTCGTGCACCAACCAGCCCAAAGAAGGAACACCAGCCGGCCGCCCCTGCCCTTTCCCTGCCGACCACCACCTGCTGTCGGAGAAGGAAGCTCTGGCCATCTCTTGGCCGGAAGAAGGTGCTGCCGGAATTAGAGTTTGCCGCAAAGATCTTTTTGCTGCAAGCCTCTTCTTTTGCTTCGCCGGAATTTTGATTCTGGCCATCCTTTTGTGGTTAGTCTTCCGACTTCTCTCTTGGTTTTTCTCATCGCGTTCTTGGAGAATCTAGTAGTTCTCGAGAATACGAAACTCGTGGCTTTGCGAAGTAATCCCGAAGATACTCGGCGTCGACGCGAATAGAGGCGGAGCTTCCAAGGGACACTTACGGTTGGATCTCGTCCTTTCCTTCGAGTTACGCGAGATAATACGTAAATTAGTTTACGTTTCTGTAAAATTTTAAATATATGATCATGTCTATACAAGATAAAATTGCATGCTTAGATGTGTGGTTAAATGATTTAGATAAATTATTAATGCTAAACCTTCCGCTGCACGTAATTAATTTTAAAATTACGAACCCGCATCCATGTCAACATGCAACCGGTCCCAACAGTGGTATCAGAGCCGAGGTTTGTGTTCGACATAATCATATAATTGTTTTGCGGAAAGCTTTATCATGATCTCAATTTTGGAAAATTTTCAATTATGGAAACTTTCCAATTATGGTAAATTTTCGATTTAGGAATTTCAAAGTTTGGAAATCCTCATGAAATTTCGCAAACATTTGAAATATCTCTGTTTCTGAAATTTTATGATAATTGTGAAAACTTTCCATTTTTGGAAACTTCCCAATTTTGGAAATTTCTCAATTTTGGAAAAACGTAAGTTTTCTTTGTACCAGAAACTTATAATTATTCTGAAAACCTTTTATTTTTGGAAACTTTCCATTTATGGAAAGCTTGCAATTTTGGGCACTTTCTTTCAAGAAAGTCTAGACAAATTATGGGAATATTAATTGGCATTTAAATTTATAATTGGAAATTAAATTATTTACAAAATTCTTTATTTTGGATTGAGCCTCGGGGAGCCGTCCAATTTAAAGTTAGTTGTTATAATTAAATTTCCTAAATTGAATTTAAGCTGTCAAATGTTTAATTTGGATTGAGCCTCGGGGAGCCGTCCAAATTAAGTTATTGATATTAATTTTCCATAAATAAAATATGTGATCAAATCTTGGAAATTTTTGAGGTGATTCTCAAACGATAATTTCCTTATTTAATTTATGAGGTGATGCTCTTACATATTATTATCTCCAAAATTAATTAGGAAAATTGTTTCCTATAGAGTATATTTCCTTAAATAGATTTTCATGAAAATAATATGTGGTTGAATTAAGGGAATCTGTCTCTTAATTTAATAAGATTTGATTTAGAGAAATCAAAGTCTTAAACATATTATTTCCGAAATTGATTATGATAATTCAGGAAATTGTTTCCCAAAATAATTCCTTGAATAAAGTATGAAATTAGAATTAGGATATCCGGTTCCTAATTCAATTAATGAGACTTGATAAATTAAGTCACATACATACTTTATTAAGGAAATCCTTAGAACATGACATAATTATATGTCATGAATGTGCATAAAAGAAAAGGATGAGATCTAAAACCCCTTACAAAATACTAAGGCCGACACCTTCCATTAATATGGTTAGAACCGGAGTTTTGTTTCTCGTTTGGGTTGATGGACACATCCATGCCCGGCTTGAACCTCAACATGTTCAAACCATGGAATTAGTTTATGATTAATATAGTTGGAGTCAGAGGTCAATCCTTAGTTTCGGTTGTTGGACACATCCAAGCCTGACTAAACGGTTGAATGAGCTCCAACCATATTAAAACTATTTCTTGATTAATGGGTCAACCTTAAGCTTGGAGCATCGATTTGTTGTGCCACAGCCAAGGTCGATGTAAAGAGAGGTGCAGTTGGGTGCTATGTATATTGTTGCATATTTGTTAATGAGTTAACAACCCAATGATTTATGTAAACATTCAATTAGTTGATAGCATAATGTGATAGTTACATATGTATAATATGTAATTGGTATAATTACCTACCTTCATAGCTAAGAATAACTTGATGGACTCTAGCCATGGTTGTTCTTATCTATGGTTGGATATCAACCTATTTGGAGATGTTCCTACGATCTCCCGAATTGATAAAAAGGGTTATTCAATTCGAAAAATAAATAGGATTTAATTAATGTATATTGATGCATTCTTTATCATTCTCATCACATAACCTCAATTTGTATTTCTAGGATAATCACCTGATCATGTCTTCTCTGAATTTGCGTTCCATTTTGGACACCAATAAGCTGACTGAGCCAAACTTCATGGACTGGCTTCGAAACCTGAGGATAGTCCTCAAGGCAGAAAAGCTTGCTTATGTCCTTGAAGAATAACTTCCCAACCATCCTCCTGAAGATGCAACTCCAGACCAGTTAGTGGCCTATCAGAAACATGTGGCCGATTCTGAACTTGCGAGTTGCATCATGCTGGCCGCTATGGTACCTGAGCTACAAAAGCAGCATGAGCATATGGATGTTCATACCATCGTCTTCCATCTTCATGAGTTGTTTGACGAGCAGGCGAGATCCGAAAGGTTTGAGGTCTCCAGACTCCTCTTCACCTCTAAGATGCAGGAAGGCACTTCTGTTTCACAGTTTGTGTTGAAGATGTTGGGGTACATTGAGCGACTAGGCACACTCAGATTTGCAATGGATCACGAACTAAGTATTGACTTAATTCTGCATGTTTGCCCAAGAGTTACTCACAGTTTGTGATGAACTATCGGATGAACAAACTAGATACTATCATTCCTGAGTTACGTAACCTGCTGAAGACTGTAGAGCCTTCTGTAAAGCAGGATCAGAAGACAGTACTGTTAGTTGGTTCCTCAAAGAAAGGCTCTAAGAGGAAGCACAAAGAACAAAATAAGGGAAGGAAGAAAAAGGCCAAAAAGATTGAAAAGACACCAAAAGGCACTTGCCATCACTGCGGCAAGGAGGGCCACTGGTGAAGAAACTGCAAGGTTTATCTTGAGTCCTTGAAGAAGAAGGGATCCGATGCCCCATCCTCTTCAGGTATCATCGTTATTGAATGTCACTCTATTTCCTCGTACACCTGGGTACTTGATACTGGGTGTAGCTCACATATATGTAATGACATACAGGGGCTAAGGAATAGAAGAAGACTCGTCAAGGGATAAGCGAATTTGCGAGTTGGAAATGGAGCAAAGATTGCTGTTGTTGCAATCTGAACATATTTGCTAAAGCTCCCTACTGGACTTGTCTTAAAATTGGATAATTGTTATTTTGTTCCTTCGTTAATAAAGAACATTGTATCTATTTCATGCTTGAATGAAAAGGGTTATCATTTAATTTTTAGTAACAATTGCTGTTACATAACTTTAAATGGTGTTCTTTATGGGACCGGAACTTTATGCAATGGTATCTACACGTTAGATTTATCCGGTGACGTTTTCAATATCAAAGCTAGCAACAAACGTGCTCGAATAGATAATCAAATAGACTCCTATATGTGGCATTGTCGTCTTGGCCATGTAAGTAAGAAACGCATGACCAAATTACACCGATGTGGAATTCTGGAATCATTTGAACCCGGTTCATTTGATACATGCGAATCATGCTTAAAAGGCAAGATGACCAAATTACCCTTTTCCCAAAAAGGTAAACCAGTGGGAGAATTGCTTGGTCTAATACATACTGATGTATGTGGACCAATGTCAACTCTTGCACAAGGAGGCTATAGCTACTTCATTACCTTTATCGATGGTCACTCACGATTCGGGTATGTGTTCTTAATGAAACACAAATCTGAAGCTTTTGAGAAATTCAAAGAGTTCAGAAGTGAAGTAGAGAAACATCTTGGCAAAAGTATTAAGATACTTCGATCCGATCGGGGTGGTGAATACTTAAGTCAAGAGTTTCAAGATTATCTTAGGGACAATGGGATATTGTCTCAATGGACTCCGCCATATACACCACAGCATAATGTGTATCTGAGAGGCGTAACCGAACCTTGATGGACATGGTTAGATCTATGATGAATCATGCAACTCTTCCAAAATCCTTTTGGGGCTATGCGCTTAAGACAGCTATTTACTTACTAAACAGAGTCCTGACCAAGGTAGTCTCTACTACTCCATATGAGACATGGAATAGTAAGAAACCTCATTTATCTCTCCTAAAGATATGGGGTTGTCCTGCTTATGTAAAGTGGACTGTATCAGACAAATTGGATGCTAAGTCTAATAAATGTCTATTTATTGGATACCCTAAGGAAATGAAAGGTTGCCAATTCTATTATCCCTTGGAACAAAAGGTGTTTGTTTCAAGGCATGCTGTATTTCTAGAAAAAGAATTTCTTTTACAAGAAAATAGTGGGAGTAGCATTGAACTTGAAGAAGTTCAAGAAACTCCAATAGACATTACAGAGACACCTAGTCTAGATCCACAACCAATAACTCATAATGATGAGCTATCAGTTGAACCTAAAATAACACCACTTCTTCGTAGGTCTGATAGGACACGCAATATTCCAGAGAGATACGGATTTCTCATAAGTGAATCGAACGACGTGTTACTCATTAACGATGACGAACCTATCAGTTATGAAGATGTTCTGAAAAATTCAGAAAGGGATAAATGGCTTGAAGCCATGAAGTCGGAAATGGATTCCACGTACCAAAATCAAGTATGAGACTTGGTTAACCCACCTGAAGGGATTAAGCCCATAGGGTGCAAGTGGGTTTTCAAGAAAAAAACTGACATCGAAGGTAATGATGTTACCTTTAAGGCTAGATTAGTGGCAAAAGGATATCGTCAGAAACAAGGAATTGATTATGACGAAACCTATTCACCAGTAGCTATGCTTAAATCCATTCGGATGCTCCTGGCCATAGCAGCTCATTATGATTATGAGATATGGCAAATGGATGTGAAAATAGCTTTTCTTAATGGAAACCTGCTTGAGGATGTATACATGATACAATCTGAAGGTTTCACATCGGTTAATAAAACCAAAGTATGCAAGCTTCGACGATCCATAAATGGACTAAAGCAAGCATCCAGGAGCTGGAACATCCATTTTGAGGAGATAATCAAAGAGTTTGATTTCTCACAAAATCCTGACGAACCTTGTGTGTACAAGAAGGTTAGTGGGAGTGCAGTCGTATTCCTAGTGTTATATGTCGATGACATATTACTTATAGGAAACGATATATCAGTCTTACAGTCAGTTAAAATTTGGTTGTCCAAAACTTTCTCCATGAAAGACCTGGGAGAAGCAACCTATATCCTTGGGATTAGAATCTATAGAGATAGATCAAAACGGTTGTTGGTCTTTTGCAGTCTACATATATAGACCGAGTGCTAGAAAGGTTTAGCATGTCGGAATCCAAGAAAGGTTACCTTCCCATCAGGCATGGGATCAACCTTTCGAAGTCTATGTGTCCGCGCACAGAAGACGAGAGGATTTGCATGAATAAGATTTCTTATGCATCCGCGATAGGATCTATCATGTATGTTATCTTATGTACTAGGCCCGATGTCTCGTATGCTCTGAGCGTCACAAGCAAATACCAGTCTGATCCAGGAATGGATCATTAGGCGACTGTCAAGACAATCCTCAAGTACTTAAGAAACACTAAGGATGTGTTCCTAATATATGGAGAAGGTGATATGGTAATACGTGGGTATATAGATGTCAGTTTCCAAACAGATAAGGATGACTCCAAATCTCAGTTCGGATACGTATTTATTTTGAATGGAGGCGCAATAAGTTAGAAGAGTTCTAAGCAAGACACCGTAGCGGATTCTACCACGGAAGCGGAATATATTGCAGCTTCGAAAGCAGTCTGGATCAAAAAGTTTGTCTCAGAACTTGGTGTGGTTCCAACCATTGATGAAGCAATACCGGTTTACTGTGACAACAATGGAGCTATTGCACAAGCAAAGGAACCAAGGTCTCATCAGCGATCTAAACATGTGCTTCGCCGCTATCATCTGATCAGAGAGATTAAAAGTAGGAATGACATACAAATTGAGAAAATTCTCACTGAAAGGAATTTAGCGGATCCTTTAACTAAGGTCTTGCCTCAAAGTAAGTTTGAGGTGATGGATCGTCTAAGGCGTGCAGAGGGGGGGTGAATGCACTTTTTCGGATCGTTTCGATCTCTACAGAATTGTTAGCGCAGAGGAAATAATAGTAAAACAATAATAAAATTACTAATCAATGCTAACACAGCGATTTTAGTTGGTATCCACCCTGATCGGGTGACTAATCCAACAATCCGTCGGTGGATCAATCCCCGGATAACCTCCGCTAGAACTCGTCGCTCCTTATGGGTGGAGAAACCTCGCCACAACACCAAGGACCCTTCCTGAGTATACAAGACTACTAACTTGCCCTATCCAAGCAAGTTTCGTCAAGAAACTCAGCCACCACGAAGTCCTCTTTAAATAGGACTCGGGGATGATTTCTCGCTACCAGTCGACTGCCTCCAGGGCAGTCGACTGGTAACAGCCAAATTCGACCGTTGACACTCCCAACGTTCGAATTTGCCAGCTCACCAGCCACCTACCAGTCGACTGCTCCCAGAGCAGTCGACTGGTCCCCAGCTGAATCCCTTCCCGAGTACATTCACACAGCACTCGACCTCACGACTCGACTGACTCCTCATCCGCAGCTTTGACTTGCCTTCGCGCCCTCTTCATCTTCGGCTCCCGTCCCTCGGATGCACGCAAGCCTCCAGCTTGCCTCCATGCCATCCTTCACGCATGCCTCGAAGTCCGCGCCCATCAGCTCATCGTCCCTGCTCACCAAAGTCCCTCGGATACGCACGCAAGCCTCCAGCTTGCCTCCATGTCATCCTTCACCGTACCGAGACCGTCTAGTCAAGTCCATATGTGTAACCTATACAACCTGCACACTCAACATACACATATAAGAATACAAGGGAAAACCTAACTTAAACCCTTTGCCCAAACATCAAAACCCATGGTCACTTCGGACCATCTTAGGGCCGATTGCTCCAACAATCTCCCTCTTTTTGATGTTTGGCAATCCGTTTAAGTTAGGAAAGCAAGATAGTAGTAAATAGCAAAAACCATGCTAAATGAATGCATATGCAATGTATAACTGGATCTTATCCCAAGGCATCCCACACCTAACCCTCCAAGTTAGGAATTTTACACCTAGCCCTCCAAGCTAGGATTTTCACCACCTAACCCTCCAAGTTAGGCTAGCCCTCCGAGCTAGGGCTTTTACCACCTAACCCTCCAAGTTAGGATTTTCCAACACCTAGCCCTCCAAGCTAGGACTTTTCCCACCTAACCCTCCAAGTTAGGATTTTCTACCAAATCGGGCTTTTTAAAGCTTCTCCCAAGCTCCCCCTTACACTGGACTTACAAAGGCTTTTTAAGAACCTCTCCAAGGTTCCCCTTACGCCAAGAAGGGAGCAGTCATGCTCCCCCTCAAACTTAGCTCCCCCTAAACCTACGATTTCTTTCTAGCAAAGGTATTGGTTTCCCACTTAAACACAATATTTCTCCCCCTTTGTTATACATCAAAAAGAACCCAATAATTACCCAATTATTGGTTCTTTAAATTCCCAATGACCCTAAACACAGTGTACTAGACCCCCATACACTTGTTCCTTGTCATTTGGACCCTAAACCAGCTGCTGATACCCAAATCAGCCTCTGGTAGTCGACTGCCCAAATGGGCAGTCGACTGATACTCTGATTTCAGTCTTTTTTGGCCATTTTCAGAAATGCCCCAGAAATTCCATAAATCTCCAAAAAATCCCAACTTTCATGGAGAACTTTGTGGTACTCATACCTACTTGGGAAAAATACATCTACCCATGTATCTATCACCATTCCCAAGTTTGACACAAAATCCAAAAATTTCAAAATGAAAATCAAGGCAACTAGGAGGCAACCTCCCCCTTTACCCATGCCTTCTCCCAATTTTCATTTTTCCCAGGTCAAGTTCTACCCAACTTAACCTCCTAGACACCACGTTGAGTCATACACAACCCAACACCCGAGTTCTTCCCCCTTTGACACTCTTATAGCATTGCCCGAGGTAATCTTTCCCTAAGTGCCAAAAAGAACTCAACAAAAGTCTAAAAACTCTAAAGTTTACAAGCACACTTGCTAGGATATACCCTATCCTAGAAAAATATGATATCATGGAAATATCAAGTGTGCTTGACTTTTGGTACACATCTAAGTTTCTTAAGGATTCTATATTAAGTATCAACTTTCAAATTCGTTTCTAATTCCATGTGTTTGTCAAATCTACCCATCATAATTCGACACATGGAATTGTCCTCAATGTTCCCTGTTTAACCTCTAAATCTTAGATACCTAGGGAACCTTATCAATCCTTCTTGATTTCCATAAAATCCAATAAATTCTTATCAAATCATGGGATAACACTTTATTCAAGGACTATGAAGTCATAACCAAGAGTTTTAACCCTACATCATATCCCATAACAATCTTGTAACTTCTCATTGTCGAAACTCCCCCTTTTTATGCCTACTCTCATGTACCAGTCGACTGCCCAAATGGGCAGTCGACTACCAAACATTCCAGAGAGTTTCTGGGCTGAGGGCAGTCGACTGCCACCTGATTTTCAGGTTTTTAGTTCGACTTTCAGAAATGTCCTAAAAATTCTATAAATCTCCAAAAAAAATATGAAATTTTGTGGGGAGATTTGTGAAGCCAATATCTACTTGGGAAATATATGTTTCCAAATAAATGTACTCCAAATCCTAAGATTGGCATGAAATCCTACTTCTTCTAAAAAGTATCAAATGAGCTCATCCTAAAAGTTCTAATTCTCACTTCTCTTTAGTGTTTCTTCTTATCCTTGATCACAATTCATTTCTACCACTGAAATACATGGTATTCCACCATTAAACCTCAATTTTGAATTATAGCTCCTTTTTCACCTTTTCTCCCTAAATTCTCCTTTTGATGTGCCAAAATCTAGGATTAAGACTTACCCAAGTCTTCCAACCCTTTTTGGCACATTTCACCTAATTTCCTAAGAGAGACACTTTTGAGATCCATTTACCATAGACCCCAAAGGCTCCTAGAGCTCCCCCTTGAGCTCTTAGCCTTAGCCACCTCCCTAGGTGACTCGATCCACACTAAGCAACACCGGTGTGCCACCGGTGACTCTTGGCCTTCAAAGTGAGCTTTCTTAACCTTGGACACCTTGTCCTTGATTAAGTCACCCTTTCTACCTTTGGATGACATCCCCTTGCTATCCTTGGACCTTCCCTCCTTACTAAAATTGTATGCTTTCCCAGCATACTTCTTTCCATTGCCCTTGGAGGTCTTAGATCGGTACCTCAATCCTGACCTATCATAGTTGGGTTTTATACTACCCAACACCATGTCTAAGTCCTTAGATCCAACCGTGAATCTTTCTAGGGCTTTTTCTAATGTATCAAGTCTTGCCCTCAAGGCTTGATTTTCCCTCTCTAGACCTTTAACCTTGTAGTCCATATGCCCACTTTGGACATTCCTAGAACTACCCATTTTCTTAGGCATTTGTTTCCCTCCCTTGGGGTTAATGCCTTTAGCCTTGGATACACAGGTCTTAGATTTACCATGATGCATGCTTTTCTTAGGATATGTATCTACCTTGTTATCCTTATTCCTATCATGATATTTAAAACCATGGTTATGCACAAAAAGACAATTTTCATGAAATCTAGCATGCATGGATGAATGATTTGCATTATTTCTAATATTCATGGATGGGTAATTGGCATGATTCTTAGCATTCATGGAGGAACTTAAATATGAATGGCAATTTAATCTAGGGTTAGGAATTACCTCCCTTACCCTTGTAGTCCCTCCTTGATGTGGACTTCTTCTCTTCTTTCTTTCTTCTTTTTCCCATCTCCTTAGGTGCTTCATTTTCTTTAGCTCTTTCTTCCTTGGGCACTTGGTGTGGTAGTGCCCTAGCTCACCGCACATGAAGCATCGAATCCTCCTCTTCTTCTCTTGGGTTTCTCCAATCCTACACTTTATGTTAGAGTTTAAAGAACTTGAAATAAGTGTAGATTTTACCTCCTTTTTACCTTTCGGGCACTTGTCCTTGTAGTGCCCCTTTTCATTACACCCAAAGCATGTAATGTGGTCCTTTCTCTTGGCTTTGGTGGAGGTGGAGGTGGAGGTGGATGTGGAGACTAGGTTGACTTCTTCTTCTTCAACCTCGGATGATGTGAAAGCTTCCTCTTGATCATGTGTAGATGAGGGTCTCTCCTCCCCCTCAATTCTTGAAATTGATGCCTCTTCTTCTTCTCTTGAGGAGGTTGATGATCTTTCACTTAGCTCCTCCTCCTCACTTGAAGAAGTTGACACTTCTTCCATTTCACTTGATGATGTAGATGATTCTTTTTCTTTTTCCTCTTCTCCACTTGAACTTACTTCTTCGGGCTTTTGAATTTGTGTAAGATTTTCATGATATTCTTTTATCTTTTTCCATAGGTCGTGTGTATTTTCGTATTTTCCTACACAACTCAAAATATTATTAGGCAAAACATTGCTTAAAACACTAATTACCTTTTCGTTTGCTCTAGAAAGATCTTGTTGTTCTTGACTCCAATATCTAGGCCTAAGCCTCTTCCCGTGCTTATCCTTTGGAGTCTCATATGGCTCTTTAAGCGCAATCATTTGTTCCCACTCCATCGCGAACCACGTCTCCATCCGTGACTTCCAATACCCGAAGTCTTCATGGTCGTAGGCCAGCGGAGTGTAGATGTTGTCCCCAAGTTTGTCTTCCATCGTTCTTCTCCTCTAGCGTGTACTCTCTCGGCAGTTAGTCCGATCAAGAGCAGTCCTTGCTCTGATACCAACTGATGAATCGTCTAAGGCGTGCAGAGGGGGGTGAATGCACTTTTCGGATCGTTTCGATCTCTACAGAATTGTTAGCGCAGCGGAAATAATAGTAAAACAATAATAAAATTACTAACCAATGTTAACACGGCGATTTTAGTTGGTATCCACCCCGAACGGGTGATTAATCCAACAATCCATCGGTGGATCAATCCCCGGATAACCTCCGGCTAGAACTCGTCGCTCCTTATGGGTGGAGAAACCTCGCCACAACACCAAGGACCCTTCCTGAGTATACAAGACTACTAACTTTCCCTATCCAAGCAAGTTTCGACAAGAAACTCAACCACCACGAAGTCCTCTTTAAATAGGACTCGGGGCTGATTTCTCGCTACCAGTCAACTGCCCCCAGGGCAGTCGACTGGTGCCAGCCAAATTCGACCGTTGACACTCCCAACGTTCGAATTTGCCAGCTCACCAGCCACCTACCAGTCGACTGCTCCCAGAGCAGTCGACTGGTCCCCAGCTGAATCCCTTCCCGAGTACATTCACACAGCACTCGACCTCACAACTCGACTGACTCCTCATCCGCAGCTTCGACGATTGCCTTCGCGCCCTCTTCATCTTCGGCTCCCGTCCCTCGGATGCACGCAAGCCTCCGGCTTGCCTCCATGCCATCCTTCACGCATGCCTCGAAGTCCGCGCCTATCAGCAAGGTCCCTCGGATGCACACGCAAGCCTCCAGCTTGCCTCCATGCCATCCTTCACCGTACCGAGACCGTCCAGTCAAGTCCATATGTGTAACTTGTACAACCTGCACACTCAACATACACATATAAGAATACAAGGGAAACCCTAACTTAAACTCTTTGCCCAATCATCAAAACCCATGGTCACTTCGGACCATCTTAGGGCCGATTGCTCCAACATGAGGGTCATGTTAGAGCCTGTGGTATTGGGTACCGTAGCGATTGGCATTAGGCCAAGTGGGAGTTTGTTAGTGATATGAGAGAAGTGTCCTAAAACAATCGCCTTATGATTGTAATCATTTATTCTAATAAATGAATATTCACTATTTGAGTATACATGTTTGTGTATTTGATTGAGATCTTAAACTCATTTATTGAATGTCCGCAATACAATTCACAGCATGAGAGAATTTGTGATGAATTCACAACTAGTGATTATCTCTACATGTGCAATTGTGAAGTATTGAAATTGTCCCTAGTCGATGAATTAATAAATACGAACACTATCAATTCTGTTGAGACTAGCATGGGTTATTCTCTAATCAGTTGATTCTCACTGGCTGGTGACATTGAGATGTCCGGAGATAAACATGAATGCTAGTTAAGGGAACTAGTTCATTGGAGTGACTGGCTGTAAAACTTCATATGGTAGTCTACATATAGATATGTCAGTGAAGTTCTTACTGTAGCTTAAGTGCGATGTTCCTTTGACTTGCGGTGTTCAAGTCATCTTGGTCATGGAGACTTATACTTTGACATCTTAAGCAAGCGTCTCCAAGGATGTGTGGACCCAGGTTGATTGGGTATAAGCCGAAGTGCCCGAAGATGTTTGAATAGCCTATAAAGGATTCACCACTCCTTGCGTGGAGATGTATACCCAAGGCCTATCGTCGAATTGTTACTCGAAGCCTCTGGCCAGAGCATGACATGTTCAGAGTATGAATCTCTTAAATACATGAGAGTAATTAGAATCCGTAGGACGAGAAAACGTTACTTGGGCTAGGTGTGACGTAGTCAGCCTAGTGGGGACTGACACACATAGACCATGTCCTGAATCAAGTGGGTATAAGATGGTGAAGGGAATGGGGCACGATTCATTATAGCTGCTGAAGGGTTTCAGAATTGTTTCTGAGGTCAACCGTTGATCTTTCGATTAATTGGGGATCATGATGTACTACTAGGTGCCACTCATGATCGTTTTATAATTGATTAATTATAGACAGCCAACATAAATCGAAAGATTATTTAGTCACACGCACTACGAGTAATCCGAGGGTTTTAAAATGAGTTAAAAATTGGATTTTCCAATCAAGAGAGATTAGTTTTGGTTGAGCCAAACGATAAGTCGAATCTGAATTTTTCAGAGACGCATCGGAAGCGTAAAATGGCTAAGTCTTTTGAAGACTTAATAGATGAATTAAATAAGTTTAATTCATTGGGACTTGGCTTGGATGGGCCGGCTAAAGAAGGCCTCCATCCTCTTTGCTTGGCCGGCCACAACAAAGGGAGAGAACCAAGTTTTTGGTTCAATTTATAAAATAAACCAAGTGTGGTTTGTTTTATAAAATTATGGATGATATAAATTTTTATATAATAAACCAAGGTTTGGTTTATTTTTCATGAAAATTAAAATAAACCATGGATTGGTTTATTTTATAAAATCAATCATGGATTGATTTACCATGATAAGGAAATGTATTCCATAGGAGAGAAGAGACTTGATTGATTTTTTATCATGAATTAAAATATGATTTTAACCATGATATAAAATCAAACTTGGCATGATGGAATAAGTTATTCCATATTTAAGAGGCTTGATGGTTGAGAGGCCACTATATAAAGGACCCAAGGCAAGGCTTGGGTGATAATCGAAGAGATGAAGGCATAGGCTCTCTCCCTCTCTTTCTCTCCTTCTCTTCTCCCCTTCTTGCCGTGCGCCAACCAGCCCCAAGAAGGAGCACCAGCCGGCCGCCCCTACCCTTTCCCTGCCGACCACCACCTTCTGCCGGAGAAGGAAGCTCCGGCCATCTCTTGGCCGGAAGAAGGTGCTGCCGGAATTAGAGTTTGCCGCAAGGATCTTTTTGTCGCAAGCCTCTTCTTTTGCTTCGCCGGAATTTTGATTCCGACCATCCTTTTGTGGTTAGTCTTCCGACTTCTCTCTTAGTTTTTCTCGTCGCGTTCTCGAAGAATCTAGTAGTTCTCGAGAACACGAAACTCGTGACTTTGCGAAGTCATCCCGAAGATACTCGGCGTCGACGCGAATAGAGGCGGAGCTTCCAAGGGATGCTTACGGTTGGATCTCGTCCCTTCCTTCGAGTTACGCGAGGTAAAACGTAAATTAGTTTACGTTTCTGCAAAATTTTAAATATATGATCATGTCTACACAAGATAAAATTACATGCTTAGATGTGTGGTTAAATGATTTAGAGAAATTATTTATGCTAAACCTTCCGCTGCACATAATTAATTTTAAAATTACGAACCCGCATCCATGTCAACATGCACCCGGTCCCAACACCCTAGCCAAAAGATCTAAATATCCCCTTTCTATAGGAAAAAAGCCCCTTTTATAGGGGGTGCACGGGCGACAGCATGGGGTGTGTTGCCTGGCACAGCCTGGGCGTGCCTTGCCCTAGACCCATGGTACAATCGTGCCAAATGGCACGGCTGTGCCATACCCTGTTCTAGAAATAGGGCACGGTCGACCAATAGGGTCGTGCCAGATGGAATGGCTCAGCCATGCTTTTTCCGGCGAGGTCAGCACAGCCAAGGCATGAAGCATGCCAAATGGCATGAGCCAACTGTTCTAGTTTCGAAGAAGTTGGCACAAGTCGTGCCAATTGCCACGGCTCAGCCATGATAATTAGGCACCATGGCACGACCGGAGCACGAGCCATGCCAAATGGCACAACCCAGCCATGCTGCCCCGCACGACCATACGTGTGGGAGTCTAGAATTGTAGTTTTGTTTCTGACCTTGGCTTCGACTCCCATTTTTCCACTCCATTTCCACTCCAAATAACGACCTATCAATGAAAACAAGCAAAAAGTAGATCTCCGAACCAAAAGAAAGTAAAGTACCAAAGTCATAAGGAATAAGGTGCAATAACATAGAATAAAATCGAGAAAAATAAGTGAATGAGCTTGAAAACAAGGATAAAAGGTATCAAATCTATGCTTATTAGTTGATGAAGTCATGGTGAGTGAAGTTGGGCCCTAGTGAGTGAAGGTAGGTTGGTGAAGTCTTGGTGAGTGAAGTCGGGTCCTGGTGAGTGAAGCCAGGCTGTGGAAATTCCTAGTGAGTGAAATTAGGCAATGGAAACCCTAAAGTAGGTAACCTTAGATGTCTTGGAGGAGTGAACTCCAAACAAGTTCGATCGAAAGGTTTCACTAGCGGATCTTGGTAAATCTAAGTATAGGTTTATCAATACTATTTTGCTTTACTATTCTTGCTGTTGTACTAATTTAGTATTGTAGGAAAGACTTAGTGGATCAAGCGATCAAACACTGAGCAAAGTAAGTCCAAACAAGTATGGAGGATCAGATGTTTGGTAGTGAGTAAAGGTAAGTTCCTAGAGTAGAGTGCTTTGAGGTCTTGTCCCGATAGGATAGCCTTAAGTGTTGATCCAACTAGAGAAACCTACAGAGGCTTCTACATTGAGATCAAGGCAGGTCTTACTATCATTTACTCATGCATATTATATATTTGTTCTAACTCTATTTTGCAAGATTAATCCTTTACATGTTATTATATTGTGCTAACATTTTCATGTAGATCAGACAAAGAAAGTTGACCGAGAGTTAAGTCGACTGAACGTTTGGATCAGTCGACCTAACCAAGCAGACTGTACTAGATTCAGTATATTCAGAAGGATTGGTCAATTGATCATCAGGATCAGTCGATGGATCCATATATGGCATGGCGCGGCTACGCAGATGGAAGTCTTATCCATCGACTGATCAGAATGTTAGGTCAATGGATCACATTTATTATAGCGACAGTCGAGCATAACCGAACAGTGTATACAAAGGCATGGAGATCCATCAACTAAACAGGAGGTTCAATTGACCAATAGGTTCTATCGACTGAACGATTTTTCAGTCGACCAAACCGTGCCTATATAAGGAGCTCGAGACCAGTGCTTATGACAACTTCCACTCGCCCTACATTCATTCTCTTCATTGACAAACTGCTCAAAGACTACTGGTATGATGCTCGGGAGCTCTCTGACACCACGCGATTCAAGCCTACTCTACGTGTCAATATCATTTCATATTTTTATACTTGTACTTACATATTAAAAAAGGAGTTAGTAGGTTGTTACTAACCTCCCTTTACATCTTGTACGATATTACTTTCTCCAAAAGATTTTCAGAGAAAGGATTATAGTGAATTGCCCATCGAGAGCAGTCGAGGACTATGTGCCTTGGAGTAGGAGTCACCAAAAGCTCTGAACCAAGTAAAAGAAAAAGCATCATTAATTTTTTGTTGCTTAACTCTTTTCATATTTTTCTTTTACTTTAATACAAGAAAGAAAAATTTACGAACGATCGAGATTCACCCCCCCCCTCTTGGTATTCTACGATCCTACAATTGGAGCTACAAACCAAGTAAACAACAAAAGTGTTTTCCACTGCATACGTGTCTTCCGAAGAGATTTAAAAGTCGAAAAGAAAATATTTAAAAATGAGATTCACCCCCTCTCTTGTTCGTTTCAATCCTATATCATAGAGAGACTTATTTGTTTCAACCAAATGGAACTTCAGTTGCTTCTTCATCTGGCACAACTGCTTTAGTGGAATCATCATCTAATGAGAATGAATGCAATCAATAGTTTACGACGTGATGAATGTAGTTGATCATTTCAATATATATGAAATGCCAACACCTGAAGTTCAACACTTATATGACATATTAAAGGTTAGTGAAAGAGAAGTGTGAGAGAATATTCCATCTGGTCATTTCCAACAATCAGCTACTCTAACGTTATTGAACATGAAGGCAAAACATCATAGCTTAGAATGATGTTACGATGGCATTTGTCAATTGATGTCAGAGTTGCTCTCTGTTAATCACCTAATGATTGATAACATCTATAGTACAAAGAAATTAGTGAGGCTTTTAGGTTTTCTTGTAGAGAAGATTTATATATGAACATCTTTATTATGAAAAGAGAATCACAACTACACTAGGTGTATGTTTACATTAATACATGCATAAAGTCCAATACTACGCATTGTAGATAACATGGTGTGTGGTGACACACGGAAGATCGTGTTATCAGTTCTCTACCTAGTATAAGTAGAGGCTCACAACCGAGATGGAATTGGACAACCCATCGGAATAGTTGTAGTGTAATTAGGTGTGGTTGGTCTTGACCATAGAATTACACTAGTGTGCTGTGAGTACATTGAGTAGGACCAAAATCCGAGGTTATCCAATTTATACTGACTAGTGTGCTGTGAGTACATTGAGTATGACCAAAACCCGAGGTTATCCAATTTATACTGACTTGATAATTGGATAGGACCTCAGTTTATATTATGGAGTATGATCCCTTAATCTCGAAATAATATCGGGCATATATTATTAATTATTATTTTTTTGATTTACCAATGGGCGAGATCTATTCTGTTAGATCGATAGACCCGGTAAGTTGGGAGATAATATTAATAATATGATGTGTCGATGATTATTGACGGAATCCATGTCCTGGTGAGTCGGGATGATGATGCCCCCTTGATGAGCTCAAAAGGTTCATTGTGTTAAACCCAGCAAGTGGATTTGATCCAGCACGATGATAAGGCTGAGTGGTACTAGTTAAGGATCCAGAAGTTAATTAATTTAAATTGTCAGTAATTTAATTAATTAACGGGCATTCGAGATCTTAAACACGGGGGGATGGATGACTCGTAATATGAGGAGCCCATATGAAAATATAGGGGTTGGTGAGGAAGTTCAATTAAGATCCTTTAGTGGAATGGATCTTAATTAATGGATTGGGTTTAGATCCATTAGTGAGCCAAGAACCAACTCCTCCTCTTGGTCCCTACCTTAGCCCTATAAATACCCTATGAGATCAAGAAACCAAGAATTAATCCAAGAGTTGATACCCAAGGCTCTCTCCTCTCATCTCTCTTCTCTCTCTCTCCTAGGGCTTGTGGCCGGCGCAAGGAAGAGGAGATTTCTCCTCTTCTTTTCTTCCTCCTCCCACCACCATCTCTTGGCCAGCAGCTGCAAGGACAAGGGAGAAGTGTCCTCTCCCTTTTGTGGTAATCGGCAGTGAGAGAGGAGTGGTCGGCGGGCGGTGGAGGGCGGCGCAAGTGAAGGTTGTGGCGGCGCCGCAAGGGAGAAGAAGGAGGAGAGTTTCGGTCGGTTTGTGTAAGAAAGAAGGTTCTCTTTTTCCTTCTTCTTCTTCACCTTCCTCTCGAGGTGGGCTGCTGGTCCGGAGGGCTTGGAGTCGGCTCCGGCGGTCGGCGCGCAAAGGGAGAGGGAAGGAGGTCGGCGGCGCAAACCCTAGGGATTAGGGTTTTGGTTGGCTAGAAAATAGGACTGTTTGGAGCTCTTGGTGAGATCATCGCCCACACAACGTCCGCGAAGGGAGGGACATAAGGTAGAAGACCGCGAGGTGATCGGAAAGGTATATCTTTCCCTATGCTCCTTTGTATTTCCTTATGTTGATTTTGTGCCATGGTCATATGCCTCATTATTTTATGTTTGAGAATTTATTATTTTGATCTCGAAATATGATGAATAAATTCTTAACTAGACCCCGACCATAGACACAAGAGCTGGCGATCAAACCGTCGCCTTTTTCGCGGTCGAACGGTCGAGCAAATTACAAGGCCGATTTTGGTAATTGGCCAAGTTATAATTTGGATTGTTCAATACGGCACGAGATGGTCGATGGGAGACGGGTCTCCACTCGGATTATTTTTTAATCCATAGTCGTGGAGAGGTCTCTCGGATCAACCAGGTATTCGCTAAGGAAACCCGCCAAGTCATACCCAACAATTGGTATCAGAGCTGAGGTTTCCGGCTTTGTGTGTTTAGGATTGGTTAATTTTTGCATTTATCATACTTGTTATTTTGCTGGATGATGCGTGGATGTGCGTAGGCTAACTTTGTGTTGCAGGCACGAGATTCCAACTTCATGGCCAAATATGTATTGTGTGATTGATTTGCAAATTATTGTAATTAATTAATCCTTGGGGTTGACGAGGCTAGGTATTTAATTTTTGTAATTAAATACGGCACATGTTTAGCCGAGTTTTTTATTTACAGTTGATCTAGATTTCATATACACTCCTTCGTGGAGTATAGGATCAATGATGTAAATAATTAGATTTTCATTTCGGCTCGGAGATCCCTCAAGGTAGCATGCACAGAAGGAAGGGATGAGCGGACGAAGTGACGACACGACTGGAGGCACATTAGAGACCAAGGGGCCATGAAAGTTGGAAAATCTAGGATTTTCATTATTTTATTTCATGTTATTGGTTATGTGCTTGGTTGTGTGGTTGTGCTAGAAAATTCCTTGAGATAAATTACTAAGTGGGAGAGGGACCCTAAGGGTCCCACGGTTTCCATTACAATTCGATAAGTGATGCGAACAAGTCTGCGCGTCGGCTCTGAGTGCCTTCCTCCCCATCGGATGGACTTGCTCTGCGGATCACTGGGTCGAAAAAGACTATAGGAAATTATTGAAGAGCGTGTGTACTTCCCCATCGGAAGGCACATAATCAGAAATAATTTTCTTAGTGTCGTGTAATGGTGCATACTTAGATGCGAATAATAGTATCCTCCCCATCGGAGTCACTGCTATTATTTTGTAGAGCCGAAGGAAACCAACTGTTGATCTTACTTATCAAAAAGTTAGGTTGACAAGATAGTAAATATCAATGGGTAAAACATCCTCTTACGAATGTAGGAATTCGTATACGTCCACATCATCGTGGCATGCGAATTTCTCGGTGTATAGGGGTGTTGGTTGATTTCGAAAATTAATTGTTTTGAGGAATCAGTTTATTTTCGATTTCTAAAGTAGTGCATGTTGTGATTCTCAGGTTTTTCATAATGACCTTTACTCCACTAGCAACAATTCTTAAGGACAATAAATTTACTGGACCAAATTACATAGACTGGAAGAGGAACCTTGACATTGTTCTCACTGCTGAGGAGTACAAATTTGTACTCTTCGAGGAATGTCCGGAAAAGCCTAGAGAAGACTCTAGTGAAGAGTTGAGGGAGCATTATAAGAAGTGGAAGAAGGCAGATGAGATGGCGCGGTGTTACATTCTGACATCTATGTCGAATGTGCTGCAACATCAGCATCAGGCCATACCCACTACTAGTGACATGATGCAGAATCTCAAAGATCTCTTCGGGCACCAAGGTCGAGCTGCTAGGCAAAACGCGATGAAGAGTCTGATGTCAACCACTATGGTTGAAGGGGCACCCGTAAGGGATCATGTCCTAAAGATGATGGCTCACCTCAATGAGATTGAGGTACTGGGAGCTGAAATCGACGTGGAATCCCAGGTCGATATTATACTCCAGTCTCTGCCAAGGAGTTTTGAGCAGTTCATGCTTAACTATAATATGAACAAAAGGAATTATATGTTGGGTGAACTGCTAGGAGAACTCTAGGTGGCAGAGGGCCTCTTTCGTCAGAACTCACAAGCCTTAGTGACTCAAAGGGTTTCTTCTTCTGAGCCAAAAGGCAGGAAGAAGAAGAAACGAGGAGGGTTCAAGAAGGCAGGAGCATTGCAAGGACCCCGGACTGACATGAAGAAGCCGAAAGGCAAGTGCTTCACGTGCAAGCAAACTGGGCACTGGAAGGCGGACTGTCCCCATCGTCAAAGCAAAGGTATTTTTTCAGCCTTAATCGTTGAAACATGTTTAGCAGTGCTATCTACCAGAACCTGGTGTGTAGATACAGGAGCCACTGACCATGTCTGCAATACTCTGTAGGGGTTCCAGGAAACCCGACGGCTAGCGGATGAAGAAATCGTGGTCTACATGGGCGATGCTACAAGAGTAGCAGCAGTTGCAGTGGGAGTCTTTTATTTATCTTTTGAGAGAAATAAAGTGTTAGTTCTGAGAGATTATCTTTATGTACCTTCATTTAGAAAGAATTTAATTTCAATTTCTAAGTTGTTTAAGGATGGATATTCTGTTACTTTTGATAATAAAGTTGTTATTAAGAGAAATAGAGAGATTATCTGTTCAGGTACAATGGTCGACAATCTGTATACTCTAGAACCAAAATCTCCCACAATGCATACTGAAGTAAATAGCTCATCATCTAACTCAAATAAGAGAAAAGAGCCTTCTAGATGAATCAGACATATCTTTGGCACCTTAGGCTTGGTCATATTAACCATAGTAGGATTCAGAGGTTGATAGTCGATGGGCCCTTGGGTTCATTGGTGGCGAAGGATATCCCGACCTGTGAGTCTTGCTTGGAAGGTAAGATGACCAAGAGGCCTTTCAAGGCTAAGTGGTATAGGGCCAAAGATGTGTTAGAACTGATTCATTCTGATTTGTGTGGTCCTATGTCAATCCAGGCTAGAAGTGGCTTTGAATATTTCGTCACTTTTATTGACGATTATTCAAGGTATGGGTACATTTACCTGATGCGCCGCAAGTCTGAATGCTTTGATAAGTTCAAAGAATTAAAGGCTGATGTGGAGAAACATCGAGGTAAGAGTATCAAGACACTATGATCAAATCGTGGTGGCGAGTACCTCTTTGGAGAGTTTAGGAGCTACCTATCAGAAGCTGAGATTCAGTCCCAGCTAATTGCACCCGGTACACCCTAACAGAACGGAGTTGCAGAAAGAAGGAATAAGACTCTTATGGGAATGGTTAGATCAATGATGAGCTATTCAAACTTACCTGATTCATTTTGGGGATACGGTCTGGAAACGGCAGCGTACATATTGAACTTGGTTCCATCTAAGTTAGTCCCTCATACTCCCACAGAACTGTGGACTGGGCGTAAGCCCAGTCTAGGACATGTTCGGATTTGGGGTAGTCTAGCACATGTGCTAAAGGGAGATACTGATAAGTTGGAATCTCGTACGGAGGTACGTTTGTTCGTAGGCTATCCTAGAGGAACGAAGGGCGGTCTGTTCTATAGTCCTAAGGATCAGAAGGTAATTGTTAGCACAACTGCCAGATTCTTGGAAGAGGACTATGTGATGAACCATAAGCCAAAGAGTAGACTAATGCTTGAAGAGTTAGGGGGGCGTTCCAACCTTAGGACCAATTGTACAAGAGGACACACCACAAGTCACTGCACCACGTGTCACTCAGGATACACAGGTAGTACCTCGCCGCAGTGGGAGGGTTGTGAGACAGCCTGAAAGGTTCATGTTTTTGGGAGAGTCTTCGGACTTGGTCTCTGGTAAACATGAACCGGATCCCTGGACCTATGGCGAGGCCCTCCAAGACAAGGATGTAGATTCTTGGCAAAGGGCAATGAAATCCGAGATAGAATCAATGGATTCTAACCATGTCTGGGAGCTAGTAGAACCACTCAATGGTATAAAAGCTATTGGATGCCAGTGGATCTACAAGAGAAAGAGAGGATCAGAGGGAAGGTTGAGACCTTCAAAGCAAGGCTTGTTGCGAAAGGGTACACTCAAAAAGAGGGTATCGATTATGAGGAGACCTTTTCGCCGGTAGCCATGCTCAAGTCGATCCGGATTCTATTATCTATAGCAGCTCATATGGATTATGAGGAATGGCAGATGGATGTCAAGACAGCCTTCCTTAACGGGAGTCTTGAGGAGACCATCTACATGCAGCAACCAAAAGGTTTCATTGTAAAGGGCAAAGAGCATCTAGTGTGCAAGCTTAATCGATCCATCTATGGATTGAAGCAAGCTTCAAGGTCTTGGAACATCCACTTTGATGAAGTAATCCAGTCATATGAATTTACTCAAAGCTTGGATGAGTCATGTGTATATAAAAGATGTGACGGAAACGTCGTGGTATTTCTTGTACTTTACGTAGATGACATTTTGTTAATTGACAACAATGTCAAAGTGTTATCAGACGTAAGGGTTTGGCTATCAAAGCAGTTTGATATGAAGGACTTAGGAGAAGCAGGACACATCCTTGGGATCAAGGTAATAAGGGATCGCCAGAAAAGGATGTTGTGTCTATCCCAAGCTTCATATGTTGACACTGTCTTGTCTCGTTTTAGCATGGAAAACTCCAAGAAGGGTTTCCTACCCTTCAGGCATGGAGTTCCTCTATCCAAAGAGATATGTCTGAAAACATCAAAGGAGATTGAGGAAATGAAGGCGGTTCCTTATGCTTCGGCAGTAGGAAACCTCATGTATGCTATGTTGTGCACGAGACCTGATATCTGTTTTGCTGTGAGCATGGTTAGCAGATATCAGAGTAACCCTGGACAGGGATATTAGACAGCGGTAAAGCATATACTGAAATACCTGAGACGGACTAGGGATTATATGCTGGTTTACCGGGCAGACCAATTAGTCCCTGTGGGTTATACGGACTCATATTTCCAGTCAGATAGGGACAAGAGTAAGTCTACCTCAGGGTTTGTGTTTACTTTAGGAGGTGGAGCCATTGTCTGGAGGAGTGTCAAGCAGAAGTACGTAGCGGACTCTACCATGGAAGCTGAATATGTGGTAGCCTCAGAGGTGGCCAAGGAAGCTGTATGGCTCAGAAACTTCATCATGGACTTGGATGTGATTCCTGGTTTGCCCAGATCTATCACAATCTTTTGTGATAACAGTGGTGCAGTTGCAAACTCGAAGGAACCACGAGCCCATAAGGCGAGTAAACACATAAAGCGCAAGTACCACCTGATACGAGAAATCGTAAAGCGAGGAGAAGTGGCTATCGCCAAGATTGCATCAGAGGACAACCTGACAGATCCTTTCACTAAGGCTCTTCCATCTAGAGCTTTTGACAGGCATGTGGAGGATATGGGAGTCAGATGTATGGCAGTGGGAGTACAACAGTGTCTTTAAGTATAAGTAAGAGATTGTAAGATGTGTATACTGAAAGACATGATTTTATATATGAACATCTTTATTATGAAAAGAGAATCACAACTACACTAGGTGCCTGTTTACATTAGTACATGCATAAAGTCCAATACTACGGATTGTAGATAACATGGTGTGTGGTGACACATGAAAGATCGTGTTATCAGTTCCCTGCCTAGTATAAGTAGAGGCTCACAACCGAGATGGAATTGGACAACCCATCGGAATGGTTGTAGTGTAATTAGGTGTGGTTGGTCTTGACCATAGAATTACACTAGTGTGTTGTGAGTACATTGAGTAGGACCAAAACTCGAAGTTATCCAATTTATACTGACTTGATAATTGGATAGGACCTCAGTTTATATTGTGGAGTACGATCCCTTAATCCCGAAATAATATCGGGCGTATATTATTAATTATTATTTCTTTGATTTACCAATGGGTGAGATCTATTCTGTTAGATCGATAGACCCGGTAAGTTGGGAGATAATATTAATAATATGATGTGCCGATGAGTATTGACGGAATCCGTGTCCTGGTGAGTCAAGATGATGATGCCCCCTTGATGAGCTCAAAAGGTTCATTATGCTAAACCCTGCAAGTGGATTTAATCCGACACCATGATAAGGCTGAGTGGTACTAGTCAAGGATCCAGAAGTTAATTAATTTAAATTGTCAATAATTTAATTAATTAACGGGTATTCGAGATCTTAAACATGGGGGGATGGACGACTCGTAATATGTGGAGCCCATATGAAAATATGGGGGTTGGTGAGGAAGTTCAATTAAGATCCTTTAGTGGAATGGATCTTAATTAATGGATCGGGTTTAGATCCATTAGTGGGCCAAGAACCAACTCCTCCTCTTGGAGCCTACCTTAGCCCTATAAATACCCTATGAGATCAAGAAACCAAGAATTAATCCAAGAGTTGATACCCAAGGCTCTCTCCTCTCATCTCTCTTCTCTCTCTCTCCTAGGGCTTGTGGCCGACTCAAGGAAGAGGAGATTTCTCCTCTTCTTTTCTTCCTCCTCCCACCACCATCTCTCGGCCAGCAGCTGCAAGGACAAGGGAGAGGTGTCCTCTCCCTTTTGTGGTGATCGGTGGCGAGAGAGGAGTGGTCGGCGGGCGGTGGAGGGCGGCGCAAGTGAAGGTTGCGGCGGCGCCGCAAGGGAGAAGAAGGAGGAGAGTTTCGGCCGGTTTGGGTAAGGAAGAAGGTTCTCTTTTTCCTTCTTCTTCTTCTTCTTCACCTTCCTCTCGAGGTGGGCTGCTGGTCCGGAGGGCTTGGAGTCGGCTCCGACGGTCGGCAGCGCAAAGGGAGAGGGAAGGAGGCAGGTGGCGCAACCCCTAGGGATTAGGGTTTTGGTCGGCTAGAAAATAGGACTGTTTGGTGTGGTGATCTCAAATCGCAGTAGATCGTCGCCCACACGACGTCCGCGAAGGGAGAGACATAAGGTAGAAGACCACGAGGTGATCGGAAAGGTATATCTTTCCCTATGCTCCTTTGTATTTCCTTATATTGATTTTGTGTCATGGTCATATGCCTCATTATTTTATGTTTGAGAATTTATTATTTTGATCTCGAAATATGATGAATAAATTCTTAACTGGACCCCGACCATAAACACAAGAGCCGGCGATCAACTCGTCGCCTTTTCCGCGGTCGAACGGTCGAGCAAATTACAAGGTCGATTTTGGTAATTGGCCAAGTTGTAATTTGGATTGTTCGATACGGCACGAGATGGTCGATGGGAGACGGGTCTCCACTCGGATTATTTTTTAATCCATAGACGTGGAGCGGTCTCTCGGATCGACCAGGTATTCGCTAAGGAAACCCGCCAAGACATACCCAACAAAATAAGTAATCACGTGATATTTTAGAATGAAGGCGGTGATCTGATTAAATGTAGGATTTGTACTCACCCTTGTTATAAACATCGTAGTCATATACCAGGAAAGAAGAGGAAAAATATTGTATACAAAGATATGTATTACTTCCCGTTAACTGCTAGACTTCAATGTTTGTATGCATCTGTTGAAACAACTAACCACATGAGATGACATCATGAGCATATACACGAATGAGATATAATGTGTCATTTTTGTAACTCCCCTACATGGAAACATCTTGATACAACATTGCACTCTTTTATAATGGAACTATGTAATATGAGACTGAGACTTTCCGCAGATAAATTTCAACCATTTGGTCAATCGGGACAGCAATATTTATCTTGGTTAGTTATATTAATACCATACAACTTACCGCCATGGATGTATATGAAAGATGAATTTATATTTGTTACTGTGTTTATTCTAGGTCTGACGAATCTGAAAGAGAAGATAGATGTTTTCTTACAACATTTGATTGTTGAGGTGAATGAATTATGGAATATAGGGTCAGAGACTTATAATGTTGCAAGTAAAATTAATTTTACCTTGCATGCTATCTTATTATAGACGATTAGTGATTTTTTAGCATACTCAATATTGTCGAGATGGATCATGACTCAAAACCATGATGCATTTCAAAATAAAGAAGGGGAGATACATTCAATGGATTTTTATATATAATCCACATCTCAATTACTTATAAAAGACCCTCTATGATCTTGGCTCCTAAGCAAAGTCATATATGATCATGTGATGACTCCTAGGGTTAGAAGTCGTCCCAGTGAAGTACAAACCTAAGGGAAGAAAATCTAGATTTGAAGAATCAACTCTCTGTTGGAGCAATCTAGGTACCTTGAGTTTTGATATTTGGGCAAAGGTTTAAGTTAGGATTATTGTTGTATTTGATATGCATTGTGAGTATGCAGGATATAGGTACAACAAAGGAGAAAAGTCCAAGTGACATCTTGGCAAAGGGAGACCCAACAACAAAGACCGAGGCCGAAGGAAGCTCCAGAAGGCAAGGCGTGAAGGATGGAGTGGCATCCGAGGGACGCAAGGCTGATGGAGGAGGCTAGAAGGCTAGGTCTAAGTTGGTCAAGCGAGGACGAGTGCTGAGTGAATATACTCGGGGTTGAAACCCTAGATTTAGGATTTAGGCAATCGACTATTGCATGTAGCAGTCGACTGGTGTAGGGTACAAAAAAATCAGTCGACTGATCCTCTGTATAGTCGACTGGTGTCGGTTGAAATTCGAACATTGAGCTATAACATTCGGATTCGGTTGGAACCAGTCGACTGGTGTTCGCACCAGTCGATTGGTAACGACTAGTTCAGCCACGAGCTCTATTTAATGGAGCTTGGTTTGGTTGACTAGGGTTGACAAAATTAGCTTTCGTTAAAGGCCAATTAGTAGTCTTTGTGCTCAGGAGTCTTGTGCGAGTTATGGTGAGGTTTCTCCATCCATAAGGAGCTACGTAAGCTAGCCGGAGGTCTTCCAGGGACTAATCCACAGGGATCGTCCACCTTACGGACAACTATGGAGTAGGAGCTTTATCTCCGAACCACGTAAATTGGTTTGTCTTCTTAATTGTTAATTTTAGTTTGTTTTGTATTCTGCTTGCGCAACTAACAACGTGTAGGAAGAAATTGACGAAGCGTGGGTGACCGTCTATTCCCCCGCATCTAGCCGGCACACCGATCTCCAATAAGTGATATCAGAGCCGGGGTTGCTCGTCTACGGACTAACCACCGGGAGAGCTAAGGCGCTAGCGGAAGATGGACTCGGAAGGTCCACTAGGATGGGATACTCGAATCCCACCTCTATATGATCGAGACAACATCAATTATTGGAGGAAATGGTTGGAGACTTAGTTATAAATGGATTGGGACCATTGGACCACATTGGAGGTTCCATTCGAAGCTCCAACGGACAAGAAGGGGAAACACCTCCGACCTTGGTATTGGACAAAAGGACGAAGCAGAGGCAGATAAGGAGGTAATGAGAATTGTTTTAAACTTATTACCTTCTTATATTGTGTCTCGTGTAGATAATTACAAGAATGCGTATGAGCTATGGAGAAAGGTGATAGCTCTACATGAGAATTTTACACAAGAACAAGGAGTTGAGGAGCTCAAGGATAAGGGCTCATTGGTCCAAGATGGGAAGAAGGATCAATCGGAAGTTGAATCGAGTTCAACATTCGAAGAGGAGGAGGAAGTGGAATTGTCCACATCCTCAAGTAAGGAAGAAATAGAAGAAATCTCCACTTCAAGGATTGAAGGGGAGGAGAGACCATCCTCAATACCGGAGCAAGAAGAAGCCTCCACCTCCACCAAAGCAAAGTCAAAGGATCACATCATTTGCTTTGGGTGCAATGAGAAAGGACACTACAAGGACAAGTATCCATTGGGTAAGAAAAAGGAGGTAAACCTTAAACCCAAGTCAATTTCTTTAACATCTAACATGGGTTGTAGGGAAAAGAAAGAGAATAAGCATATAATTTGCTTCACGTGTGGTGAGCGGAGCACTACCACACAAAATGCCTAAGAAAAGGAGAGCTCAAGAAGCTAGGACATTTAAAGAATTGGAGAAGAAGAGGAGCTCAAGTCAATGGGGAGCTTCAAAGGTAAAAGGGAAGGTAATCCCTTATTTGAAATTCAATCCAATTTCTAATTCATACATGCTTGTTAAAAATAATGTAGATTATTTACCCAAGCATAATCATAGACTTAGGTATAATGATAGAAATAGGGTTAACAAGGTAGATAACCCGAGGAAATCATTACCCAAGGTTAGACCAAATAGGACCCAAACTACCATGTCTAAGGGAAGGAAGGTAGTAAATGAGCAAGGAATTAATCCCAAGAAGGGGAGACATATGCCTAGAAAGGTGGGTAGGTCTAGGAATGTCCAAGGTGGACATGTTAACTCTAGGGTTAAAGCTTTAGAGTTAGAAAATCAAGTCTTGAAGTCAAGGCTTAAAGAAATGGAGAGAGTCCTAGATAGGTTCATTATTGGACCTAGGGGACTTGACATGTGTTTGGGTGTTCTAAACCCAAAAATGTTAAATTAAGTACCTCCAAGACCAAAAGAATGTCAAATGTTAAAAGGGCACAAGACATTGATAAGAGAGGAGTAATCAAGGACAAGACATCCAAGATTAAGAAGATGACAGTTGAGAGCCAAGGATCACCGGAGATACACCGGTGTGGATTAGTAACCTTGGATGAGTCACCTAGGGAGGTGGCTAAGGTTAAGAGCTCAAGGGGGAGCTCAAAGAGTCAAATTCAGATCCATGGTAAATGAATCTTGAGAGGATTTCTTCCGGAAGTCTAGATAGACTATAGAGTGTGCCAAAAGATTTGGAGACGGATTTGAGTCTTAATCCTTAAGTTTTGGCACATTGGGTTTATGTTTCATGTATGGAAATATGATATTGGGATCATATTGCATGAAAATTAGTTTTTAATGTGTAAATGTCATATAAACTAATGCTAAGGATGCATTGTGATTTGGTATAGGCAGATACATCAAAAATAAGCCAAAATTAGGACTTTAGGTCAAGGTTCTATTGAACCATTTAGATAATTTTGAATTTTATGTCAATCTTGGGATCCGAGATATATACATTTTTAAATATATTTTTTCCAAGTAGAGATGGGTACCACAAACTTCTCTACAAAATTTGAGAATTTTTGAAGACTTGTGGAATTTCTAGTGTATTTCTGAAATTGGGTCAGAAATATAGAAATGAGTTGATATCAGGGTATCAGTTGACTGATTCAGGGGGCAGTCGACTGATAATTCTGTGAATTGGGGTTTTCGACTAGGTCAGTCAACTGGTAACTGTCTCAGTCGACTGATACATACTGAAACTGTTTTTCAGTAGTCGAAAAGTGTCCTAATGATGTAAAACAAGTGTATAATCTTATGGGGGTTAATACACTTTGTTTATGATCATTAGAGGTTAAAGGATCCAATAATTGGGATATTGTTGGAGCCCTTTTGATGTATGGTAAAGGGGGAGAAGTGTTAGATTTAAGTGGAAAACCAATACACCTTTGCAAGAAATCCAAGCTAGGGGGAAGCTTAGGTGAAGGGGGAGCATTTGTTGGCAAAAGGGGAGAAGTACCTTTGCAAGAAAAACCTACTCAAGGGGGAGTTTAGAAAAAGGGGGAGTCTAAGGTTAGGTTCCATGATTATTTGCCTTGTTGTTGTTTCCCTAACTTAAACGGGTTGCCAAACATCAAAAAGGGGGAGATTGTTGGAGAAATCTAGGTACCTTGGGTTTTGATTTTTGGGCAAAGGTTTAAGTTAGGATTATTATTGTATTTTATATGCATTGTGACTATGCAGGATATAGGTACAACAAAGGAGAAAAGTCCAAGTGACATCTTGGCAAAGGAAGACCCGACAACAAGGACCGAGGCCGAAGGAAGCTCCAAAAAGCAAGGCGTGAAGGATGGAGAGGCATCCGAGGGACGCAAGGCTAATGGAGGAGGCTAGAAGGCTAGGTCTAAGTTGGTCAAGCGAGGACGATTGTTGAGTGAATGTACTCGAGGTTGAAACCCTAGATTTAGGATTTGGGCAGTCGACTGTTGCATGTAGCAATCGACTACTGCATGTAGCAGTCGACTGGTGTAGGGCATAGAAAGATCAGTTGATTGATCCTCTGTGCAATCGACTAATGTCGGCTGGAATTCGAACGTTGGGTTGTAACGTTCGAATTCGGTTGGAACCAGTCGACTGTGTTGGCATCAGTCGACTGGTAACAGCTAGTTCAACCACAAGCTCTATTTAAGGGAGTTTGGTTTGGTTGATTAGGGTTGATGAAATTGGCTTTGGTTAGAGGCCAATTAGTAGTCTTTGTGTTCAGGAGTCTTGTGCGAGTTGTGGTGAGGTTTCTCCACCCACAAGGAGCTACGTGAGCTAGTCGGAGGTTTTCCGGGGACTAATCCACCGACAGATAGGGATCGTCTACCTTACGAACAGCCGTGGAGTAGGAGCTTTATCTCCGAACCACGTAAATTAGTTTGTCTTCTTAGTTGTTAGTATTAGTTTGTTTTGTATTTCGCTTGCGCAACTAACGTGTAGGAAGAAATCGACGAAACGTGGGTAACCGTCTATTCACCCCCTCTAGCCGGCGCACCAATCTCCAACACTCTCAACATTAAGGCAATAATTTAAATAGTCTCGATAAGCCCAAATGAAATATGGGAAAATTAGACTGAAAATGCAAGAATTTATTTCTTGAATGAGTCAAATTATGCATGGTTTTGACTCTCGGGAGACTCAAGACCCTCACGATATTGATCAGTAGTTGACTGAGAGGTGTTGATATTTAACTTTTCTTTTTTTTATTTATCACTGATAAAACATGCAAAATAGATTTATTAATTTTCATACTAGATGCATCTTTAATTGTATTTCATCTTTTCAGGAATATTATAGAGAATGATATATTCTATGTATCACCATCACATATATCCAAACTAGCATTTATGTATTTTTTTTTAAAACTTGTAAAACTATTGTCTAACTAACAATTTTTTACTATAGTGTTCACCTTGTTTAGTTAAAATGCAATTTGTTTTGCATACTTCTAATGATACATGACTAGTTTTTTTCTTATTTTATTAATAACCTATCGTATTATACCATCTGTAGGATTGGATACTACTAGCTAGTTTTGGAGTGACATTGGATGTATTCGCTAGGAGGTTTTAGTACAAGTGGTAATATGTATAGATTTATTAGATTGAGATATTTATTAGTAAAATTTGAGATGTTCTGGATATTGATCTTTGTTGGATTAGATTGATATGTTGTTGGATTAAATTTGATATGCATCTTTCTGATGTTGCTTATGTATATAATGTGGTCCCCACGGGATGGATTGATGGTTAAGGTGTGGGTTTTGTCACATTGAGGTCTGGGGATCAAAACTTGACAAAGTCAGTGCGCCCACCCTCCCCATGCGTTTGCCACAGCATCCGGGCTTATAGCCCCTATGATTTATCTTCTCCGTGTTGGTCGTGGGTCGGGTTGGCGGAGGCGGTGGGGCGAGTGAATCACTTTTTGTCACCTTATGTATATAATGTGAATATGATGATATGTGAATGTATTAAAGACCCAAATCAATCTTTATATCAATCTTTGATATTAAGAAATAATAAAAGTGCGTAGAAAACAAAGTTTTTTTGGCTTTTTACCAAAAAGTGTACATGAGAAAATGTATTTATCAAAAAAACATCCCATAGTTTATTGTTTACCAAAGGGCGAACCAAAAATTATCTTATTCCTCTTATACACCTCTCGCCAACAAGCCCCTTTCGCAATTACATTTCCTAGGCATTCGAACCACTTTTTCATAGTTTTGATTTTAAAATAATAGATTATGGTTCGGATACAGGTATTCCCCTTTTCTCCTTTTTCTCTCAGCATGGGTAACCTACTTTTCTTTGCGAAAAAGTGATAGTTGTGTTATAGTCGTGAGTTCATCCCCCAACCTTTGCAAACTTTTAGATTCGTAAACTTTTAGATTCTTAGGTATTTCTTTTAGTTATGAATTTTAAACACGAACTATAGTAAGATAAAATAGGAATAAAGAGGATCTAATATTATCGTCATATCATGCTCAAAGAGACCCTAAAATCAAATCATTTTAGGCCCAAAGAGGACCTGAAATATTTCATCTCAGACCCAAAGAGGACCTTATTTCAGGCCCTCTTTAGGCCTGAAAATGTAAAATATAAAAAAATATAAACAAAATAAAATTAAGAAAAGATATATAAAATATTAAAAAAAATAAAGTTCCTAGAATTGTATATAATAGAAATATATAAAATAGAAATAAAAATAAAATTTATATGTGAAAGTTAAGATAGATTAGATATTATCGAAAAATTTATTAAAAGATGATTATATATTTTAAAAGTTTATTTAAAAGGAATAAATATCAGGCCAATATTTCATTTTAGACTCAAAGAGGGTCTGAAAATATAAAATATAGAAAAATATATACAAAATAAAAATATGAAAAGATATATATAAAATATAAAAAAAGAAATAGAGTTCCTAGAGTTGTATATATTAGAAATATATAAAAATAGAAATTAAAATAAAATTTATATATGAAAATTATTAAAATATGATTATATATTTTAAAATTTATTTAAAAAGAGATAAATATCAAGCTAATATTTTATTTCAGGAGGGTCTGAAATAATTCATTTCAGACTCTTTTTGACTTGAAAATGTAAAATATAGAAAAATATAAATAAAATTAAAATTTAAAAATAGATATATAAAATTTAAAAAAAAAGAAATAAAATTCCTATAATTGAATATATTAGAAATATATAAAATTAAAATTAAATTAAAATTTATATGAGAAAATTAAGATAGAATAGATATTATCAAAAACATTATTAAAAGATAATTACATATTTTAAAATTTTATTTAAAAATGGATAAATATCAGCCAGGTCTGATATCCCAAGATATCAGATCCTCTGTTAATTTTTTTAGGATTTGAAGCTATGTTAGACACTAACTTTAGATATAAAATTAAACAAAAACATAAAGAAAAATAAATAAAGTAAAATAAAAAATAGATATTTAAATAAATATATAATAAGAATAAAGAATAGAGTAAAATAAATAAAATAATTAAAAATATATATATATAATATGATTAAATAATAAAGCAATAAATATAAAATAAAGAGAAAAATAAAGAAAATATATAAAGAGATAAAGAAAATAATGATATAAATATAAAATATAGAAATACATGAAGAATAAAAAATAAAAAAGAAATATAAAATATAAATAAATAAATATAGTTTATAGATGAAAAATATAAAAAATAAATATAATAGAAATTAAAATAAAATATAACTGTGAAAAAAATTAAGATAGTTAATAAGATATAAAAATAAGAAAAATAAAGAGATAAAGATGAGAGATAAAATAAAACAATATAAATGTGATATAACTGCTACATGCACTGTTCCATGCCAAGTGGCACGACATGAGAAGATCATTGCTAGTAGCTAGGACTAAGTTTTGACACCTTAATTATTTTCCCCTAGCTCAACCATACCTAGTGATATCTAATATTGAAAAATTCAAATATCCTAGGTCCATCAGTGGGTTTCAGCGAAAACTCAATAATGGACTTAGAAAAGTCCAATTACAACAATTTCAAATATTATGAGTTTATGGTGTTACAAGAACTCGAATTGTACTATCTATTGTGTATTTAGGAGCTTTCTAAATGTTCTTCAATAATACAATATGTTTAAACTTGTTTAGATAAAATGAATTGTGCTATTCACGTTCGACTGATATATTAGAATTTCAGGCCCAACGTGGATATAAAATCCGAGAATATCAGACCCTCTGATATCATAAATTAAAATATTTTTTTAAAAATAATTATAAATAAATATATAAAATAGAGATAAAGATAAAATATATATATATAAAGAGATAAAGAAAATAAAGATATAAATGGATGCATTATAAATGAATTGTATTATATATCACTAGGTAGGGTTGAGTTAGGGAAAGGTAATTAAGATATCAAAATTTAGTCCTAGCTATTAGCAATGTTCTTCTCAAGTCGTACCACTTGGCACGGAACAATACATAATATAGTAGTTATAGAACATTTAGACTGCCTTGTTTCATCTCTCATTTTTATCTCTTTATTTTTCTTATTTATATATCTTATTATCTATCTTAATTTTTTATTACAGTTATATTTTATTTTAGTTTCTATTATATTTATTTCTTATATTCTTTTTGTCTATAAACGCTATTTATTTATTTACATTTTATATTTCTTTCTTTATTTTTATTCTTCATGTGTTTCTATATTTTATATTTATATCTTTATTTTCTTTATCTCTTTATATATTTTCTTTATCTTTCTGTCTATTGTATATTTATTCTTTTATTATTTATCCTTATTATATATTTTTTATTTACTTATATTGTTTATTTTACTTTATTCTTTATTCTTATTATATCTTTATTTAAATATTTATTATTTTATTTTACTTTATTTATTTTCTTATATTTTTATGTTTAATTTTATATCTAAAGCTAGTGTCTAACCTACTTCGGATCCTAAAAAATCCAACAGAGGGTCTGATATCCTAGGATTTCAGGCCTAACATAGCCTGATATTTATTCATTTTTAAACAAAATTTTAAAATATATAATTATCTTTTAATAATTTTTTCAATGATATTTAATCTATCTTAATTTCTACATATAAATTTTATTTTAATTTATATTTTATATATTTCTAATATATATAATTCTAGGAACTCTATTTTATTTTTTATATTTTATATATCTTTTCTTATTTTTATTTTATTTTATTTTTCTATATTTTATATTTTCATGTCTAAAGATGACTTGAAATAATTCATTTCAGACCCTCTTTAGGCCTGAAATAAAATAATTTCAGGCCCAAAGATGACCTAAAATGAATTATTGGCCTGATATTTATCCCTTTTTAAATATATTTAAAAATATATAATCATCTTTTAATAATTTTTTTAATGATATCTAATTTGTCTTAATTTTCACATATAAATTTTATTTTAATTTATATTTTATATATTTATAATATATACCGTTATAGAAACTATATTTCTTTTTTTATATTGTATATATCTTTTTTTTATTTTATTTATATTTTTCTTTATTTTATATTTTTCAGACTCTCTTTGGGCCTAAAATAAAATATTGGCTTGATATTTATCCCTTTTTAAATAAAATTTTAAAATATATAATTATTTTTTAATAATTTTTTCTATGTATCTATTCTATCTTAATTTTCACATATAAATTTATTTTAATTTCTATTTTATATATTTCAATTATATACAATTCTAAAAACTATATTTTTTTATATTTTATATATCTTTTTTTATTTTTATTTTTCTATATTTTAGATTTTCAGGCCCAAAGAGAGCTTGAAATGATTTGATTTCAGACCCTTTTTAGCATGATATGACGATAATATTAGACCCTCCTTATTCTTATTTTATCTGACTATAGTTTGTGTTTAAAATTCATAACCAAAAGATGTATCTAAGAATCTAAACGTTTGTGAATCTAAAAGTCTGCAAAGGTTGAGGGATGAGCTCATGACTATAACACAGTTATTACGTTTTGGCAAAGAGAAATAGGTTACCTGCACTGAGAGAGAAAGGAAAAAAGAAAAATACCTGTATCCGAATCATAATCTATTATTTTAAAATCAAAATTATGAAAAAGTGGTTCAGATGTCATGGAAATATAACTGCGAAAGGGGTATGTTGGCGAGAGAAATAAGATAATTTTTGATGCACCCTTTGATACAAAATAAATTGTAGGATGTTTTTATTGATAAATACGGTTTTTAGTTTTTCAATGTAGGTTTTTTTTGGTAAAATGGTAGAAGTTTTTTTTTTTTTTTGAGCTTTGGTGATGTTTAGCCTTGCAACAAATTGGTGATCAATAATTTGGAAAGAAATGATGAATTTTATTTAAAAATAATAATAATTTAATTTAATTCGTTTCGTGTTTGATTGACAATGGGCCTCGTTTCCTAGGCCGGTGGGCTCTGTCTCAGCTCGGGCCTCGTAGGAGAGTAAAAGGTGCGGTAGTCCTCTCCTCTCCCCGTTGCAGCCTCCGTCGCTGTCTCCTCAGCGTCGGAGCTCGATCTAGTCTCCGCCTTTTCTTCCTTCTGTACACGCCCTCCGACTTTCTCATTTTGATTTCGTTCACCTCATTTGGATTTCACAAAGCAAGATGTCGAAAATCATATACTAGGTTCGTAAAGTTAAAAATTTTATGATTTCTCCGCCTTTAAATTATAGCAATTGGTTGCGTCTTTCGTACAGTAGGGCTAACAATGACGTGTTCTGATCAGGGCAATGTGCTTGTGAAGAATTAATTTGTATTTGTATTTGTATTTGTATTTTTAGTTTCTGTAAACTTACCCCTCTTTTTCAAGTGTCTATTGATTATAGAATGCTTCCTGTAAATATATTTCATCTTACAATAGTACAAAATTTCCAACTGGGTTGTAATATGCATTCAAATCACGAATGACATACAACTTGTGTACGGTCTGTTGTTGATAGAGCATTGTCTGTGCAAATTGGAATTCTCTAATTTAATTTAACTGATTAACCTACTTTTTGAGAAAAGAATGCCTATCTCATTTAAAGTGTTCATTGATTACTGAGGATATGGTGCCTAAATTCATAACAGAAGGCCAATTGACAATGTGAGCTATAGCTCTCAAAGCAGTGCGGATGGAAGAATTGTACACGACCTCATATTTTGAGATTTGAGCTTAATGATTCACATACAACATTAGGAAAACATAATCTTGATGATTCATTTTACTAGATAAGATTAACGATTGTGAGGATGTTGACTCCTAACATTCTATGCCGATCTTGTTTAATTATCCCTAAATTACTTGCCTTCTTATTTTCCAATCTGGGCTTTCTTTTTGTTTTTTCTCTTTACTTTTTAGATTTTTTTGTTGTACCCTATTTCAAATCCACTGAATATTAGTTCTTAAATTTGGGATTAAAATCTCAAAAGGCATATGCAACTAATATGCCATTGATCCACTATGTAGCGCACATGCAATATGTGGGGGCCTAAAATCAATATTTAAGTATTTAATTTAATTTGTATGTGTATGTAAATATTTACCACTTGCAAAATAAGTGACTAACACTTACAAATTTCTATGTACTATATAGGGTAGCTTAGGATTTTAAGTCAATTTGGTCCAATTTATACTAGTTCAAACAAAATAAATATGGTCTTTTAATTGCACATGTAGATAACATATGTCATATGCGGCCATATAGAATCAGTATGCAATCGCCTTCAAAATCCACCTAGGTTGTTGCATGTGTGGCCTAAGTGGTAGCAATTTAAAACCATGATTAAAATTCAATCCCTTTGAACACCCTTGGTTATAATTCAATCTATGTCAATATATTATGTTGAATACAAAATTATAGTGCATCTCTTTTGCCACTATGGTAACATTTTTCTTTAAAGGTGTGTAACTTTATTAAATGTAATAGAATGAGTATATGATGTTTTGTTTCTAGAATTTGTATACTTGTTCATTACTATATAACTACTGTATATAAAAAATGATTAACGAGGTTGGGTAACATCGAACATCGAGTGACTGGCCCGGTCCCACAAAAATTTCCCACCGGCCGCTAGGGGAAATTGGCAAGCGCTCGCGGCGGGCGGTCCAAAGGCCCAGCGTCTCAGAGTTCGCACCCCATTTGAAGAGAAAATTCCTTTAAAATACGTCGTAGTTGGCGATTGAATCACGAATACCTGGGATGACAACTAGTCGCTCTTTCGCTGTACCATAGCCTCAGGGACTATCAATACTGTATATAAGCACCTTGAGTTACTTGAGCAATTATAGTACCTTGGAAAAATTTATCCTCGGTGATTTAGAGAAATATCCTTTGCCTTTAACAACAGGATCTAATAATGTAAAACTTTGCCTAACTTTTCAAATTTGTTAATGGTTGTAAATTTAATCATAAGTTATCCAAGATCAAATTGATTATGTGGATTATACAAGAATCAGTGATGTTCAGGCAACATAATCATGCAATATAATAGAAAATAAAAAATCAAAGCCTATTTGACAAAGCTGCTTGTAATATGATTAACCTGTCATTTCTTTTGACTTCACACTTAGAAGGATATGTTAGATGAAGAAGGAACTCAGCTTAGGGGAAGTAAACAAGTAAGACTGTTAATATAGCAACCAGTTAATAGAATTCCTAAACGTGTATCAGAAATGACTAGGTGTTCCATATGATTGTTTCTAAATTTTTTTGGGCATTATCTAAGGACACTGCTTGAAAGTGGTGATCCACTTAATTCACCAAATAGTTTGCACTGTGCCTTTAGCTGGGATTCCATGTACTCCTAGTTTCTTCTGCTTTATCTGTCAAACTCACTGAACATTGACTTGAGACTAGAGGCGACTCCAAGTGTCAGTGTTTGACACCGGTTTTGAGGAGAAAATGGAGAGTCCAAGTATAGGAAGACTACTATGTAGTTCTGAGTGTAGAAAAATTGATTAGATCCATTTATCTTTTTCCCCGTCCAGGTCTTAACACATTATAGTTAGTTTTTTTTTTTAATTCTTTGTAATTTAATCATGGTTGTAAAACTCGGCCTAGGCGGGCGCCTAGGCGCCAATCGGCCCCCAGCCGCCCCGATTTTGTGCGAATCGGCACGATTGTGGCGGGTGGCTGCCTAGGCGCCGCCTAGGCGGCGCCTAGGCGGGCTGGGCGGCGACTAGGCGGCCTGGGCGGCGCCTGGGCGGCCTAGGCGCCGCCCAGGTCAGTTTTTTTAAAAAAAAATTTTTTAAAGAAATTTGATATAAAATTATAGAAAAGTGGGATTCGAGGAGAAATATGGTTAGCTTATTTCTGGTTTCCTAATAATTACAGCAAATCAAATCAAATCTGGTTAGCTTATTGAAGCTCAAGGAGGAATATGGTTAGCTTATAGATAGTCTTTATGACTTGGATCTGTTTATAGTATTACCAAAAATACTATATACCAAAAATACTATATGCCAAATACTATATGACTTGGAATAGTACTATAAACAGTAAAAACGCCTAGGCCCCGCCTAGGCCCCGCCGAGGCCGCCTAGGCGCTAGGCGGTAGTCCTCCGCCCGACTGCCGCCTAGCGATTTTTACAACCTTGAATTTAATTTGAAATTATTATTAAGCACTATGCATCCACTAAGGTAAAATTACATTAGTATGCTGATTTAGCTTATAATAGCAATCTAACTACTTATTATTTTATTAAATTCACATGTACACCTACTAAATAATTATTAAGTATTTCACTCAAGGTTAAAATCTCGACCTGTACCAAGGTTTCGGTTTCGGTTTCGGATCGAAACAATATGATTTAGGTATCGTATCGTGCCGTGCCGATATAGTTTCGGTATTTCTTTGAATTTTAAATATAAATATATATTAATTTTATTAATATTTGATTATTAAATATGCTTTATATTTTGAGATGTTGAATTTATATTTCCCTCTTATCTCATAAGATAATGCCTATTAAAGTTTATAAAAATTATTTTTAAAAATAAGTGATTCTCAATATTTAAAATTATAAAATCATTTGAAAAACTAAAAATAATTATAAAATTATTTGGAAATTTAAATTATTTTTTAATGTATTTATAAATTTTTAATTTAACAAAATTTATTTGAAATGTTTAAGAATTATATATTTTTTTTAATTTTAGATTATTTTTAATTTTAAAAATTTTAAATTATTTTATAAAGTATTTATTAATTTTTAAAATTATTTAAAAATTTGAAATAATTTTTATTATTTTATAACTATTATTAATAATATTTTATTTAAAATATATATATTTAAAAAATAAAAAATCGCAATTGCGTTGACCTATGGAGGTCGTCGCGGCACTGCGGAGGGCTTTAGGAATATATAAAATTTTATTAGAATTTTTATAATTTTAAATAAATTTTATATATTTTAATTGGATAATTCGATTATGATTTTAAGAAATATATTTGGTTATCTATTTAAGTTAGAGGTTGATTAGTTCCATTAAAAATAATAATAGCGTAGTTAAGAGATAAATAAATAAATACAATTTATTATATATTTTTAGAATTAAAATATATAATTAATTAGATAATTTTGTTAGGGTTTAATTAAGCATCTTTGAATTATTCCTATCATAGCTAGGAGTTGATTGAGATAACAAACCTAAGTACAGTTTTAATTTTTAAGGAAAAAAAAAATCCCCCGCGCCCCCGGGGGGGGGGGGGGTTGGGGGGTTCACGTGATCCCTTTGGTGCACCCGCAAGGGTTGCGCGATCCCTCCAGCGTGCTCGCAGGGGTTGCGCGACCCCTCAGGCGCACGCAACTGAGGTGGCATGACCCATCGGTGTGGTTGTGGTTCACGCGAGCCTTCAACGGCAACCACGGGGGTCGCGTGACCCCTTTGCGGCTACCGTTGGGCTTGGTGTCTAGTCGTGCCTATGCCCGTCGGCGGGCTTAACGAAATGTTTGAACCGCTCAGCACGATATTTTAATCCTTCACTTTATAATTTTTTTTAATCAAACCAAACGTTTCACTTGTCTTCATCATGTTGCTACTAGTGGATTAAGAGACTTTTACTATGTGAGAAAAATATAATGAATAGTCATAACATAAAGATTTTCACGAACACCAGAATTTTTGCTCCTAACTAATATCTCCATGAAAATTGATATTTCTGAGGCTTTCGCCAGTTAAAATATCCACCTAGAACTATTATTATCAGCTCTCTATATTGTGCATATGATCTGCTGTTAGGAACTCTAATTTTTTGCACACCAATTAATCTATGCAAGCAATGATGTCTTCGAGATGGTGCTCTGCTGCTGTCAAGTTGCGTCAATATAATCTGAATTCCTGAGGCGGGGCTCTACTGTTTCTAAATGTTCCTCAACTATGTAGATTTTGGTCCTCTTGGTATGGATACTGCTGATTCTGTTATGAACCAATTGGCAACCAACACGAGGTGGATCTTTCTTGTCAGCGACCGAACAAGTACACCCACTGACCAATAGGTGACTGAAACAATATCCATGTCTTTTTGATTGCTGTATCATTTAGTTCCTCTGCGGGCAGCCATGTTCAAAGGGAAATAATTCTCCTGCAAAAACCATATGAGATGTTCCGTTCAGACTGATTATATGACTTTGTTGGACCTTAGTGGGTTCTGGATGCTTACTAGTATTGTCCTTGCAACTAATGGCAATTCTGCATTGTTGTACTCAGAACTCTATATGAAAAGGAAAGAACACTGAAAGCATGCAAATTACATGGTAGTCTTTTTAGGGGGCAGTGTTTAATGGTTTTGCATGTGATGGTCACTAGCTAGATCTTTCTCATTTCCTTGGTTATGGATTTATCGTACTATGTTGGTGGAGGTCATCAGACTAGTGCATAGACAAAGGTGCTAAGGAGGACTGCATTGTTTCATAGAGAAAGTGGTAGGTCCATTTTCCTCTGCTCAAGTGCAAGTTGAATACTTGTGCTCAAAAGAAAAAAAACAAAGGTAGAGCAAGTTGAATACCTTTTGATGTGCCACAAAGTCATGAAGCAATATGTGATACGTGGTCTAATGGCACTGCTTGAAAGTGAGCGATCACTTAAGTTACCAAATAGTTTTCACTTCACCTTGAGCTAGGATTCCCATCTACTCCTAGTTTCTTCTGTTTTATTTGTCAAACTGTCACTGGTCATGACTTGAGATGGGCCAATATCCATTTTCATATCATGTTAGAACGTTTCGTAATATGCTGTCTATAATAATTTTAGGCAATTTTTTTTATCTAGTTATTTGTCTAGATTTTGAACCAACCTAACAAACGAAAACTGGCCATATTCTTTCACAGGTAGATGGGTTAAGAGAAATAATAAAAAGGTGCAGATCGACGCTAACAGCATTTTTCTTTCAGACATACGGATGAAACTACAGAAGTTATCAGATTGCAAGGTACGTGTCAATCTGAGTGAAAACATACTGGCTTCATGTTTATTGTTCATGATTTTCTCATGTGCCTTTGGACTGCATTTGGTTAGGGGTAATGTAGTCCAATTTATAATATAATTGAGCTTGTAATGTAATTCAGATTACATGTTGTTGGCCTTGTAATACAGATTACAACACTTTAATTAGTTTTTGTAATGCAGATTACATTACATTACAGTTTTAAAACTGTACCAAACAAAATAGTCAATCTTATAATATAATCCTGATTACATTATAAGGCTGATTACTCTTTATCAAATGCAGCCTTGATCTAAAATACACGGACATGACAAGCACAAATACCAAGTTTCACGGTCTCAATTTGATTGAAGGTTTAAGGGCATCTGTATCAGGCATAGAGCATCGGGAACCATGGTTAGAAATGGTCTTCTCTTCCTGATAAAAGTTGCATGAATGGTGGAAGTTATGATGACTGGTGTCATTGAATTCTCGAAAGGTTTAAGTGCGAAGGGGACGGAAAAGCCAACTAAAACAGCAGGGATGCTAGGATTCAGGCTTTTTCTCCACTCCAATGCATGAAATAATTCTAAAACGCATAAAAACCCAAAATTTCTCATGAGAATTTTGTGATTTATAAAGTAAACCTTTGTCCAGTCAACATGCTAAGGTCAAGGAAGAGTGCCCTCTGGCGAAAATTTTCAAGATTTCAACTGATTTTACTAAAACTGCTCTAAATCAGTGAGCTGACTTATGTGGTGATGGTGTTGATTGATTAATGCACTTTTGTTCACCTCATTGTTGTTTACACAATATAGTGAGTAAACAAATTTTCAAGATCTCATCTGATTTGACTAAAACTGTAATGAACCAGTGAGTTGACTTTTGGTGACAGTCCTGATTGATTAATGCACTTCTGTTTGGTGGGTGGTGACTGGTGAGCACTCTCTTCCACATAAATCTCATTGTTCTTCAAGTTTGAATCCTTCCACTGTATAGTGAGTAAACAAAGGTAAGGCTTCTATGTATATGGACTTGTATGGGGCTATTTCACTTTCGGCTCTGATGAGTGATTGAAATGTTTGGAATAAATGATAATTCAATGCTGATTGATCTTCCTTTAATTAGGTGCATCTTCATTTGGAATTGCGTCGGTGAGGGCTTCTTGTGTTGGCTATTCATGGATGACGATGTATTAAGGCGTGTTGGATTCTTTCAATTGGTTGCTAATGGGCATCATTGTAGATGTTTCTTCAATATTACTCAAGTGCTGAGATCTGAGGAGAGTTAGAAATTCAGAAAGTTTTCTCGGATCAATTTATAAAAGGCTTTCCTCCACACTGTTCCCTATTAGTTCAAGCCTTTTGGAAGAATCAATTTCACTATTTTCTAAAGTTGAATGTGATCAACAACCTAGGTCATCTACAAAGCGTTGGGGTGAATGGATTTAATATTGAATTCCTGTTGTATATTTGCCATCTCGTCAAATTTGATTTGCCTCTTTCTTTTTGATGAATTTTATATAGGTAGAGAGCTATATTACATTCCTTAATCTTCTTCTACCTCTCTTTCATTCCAAAGTTAGAGGAAGATTGCAAGAAAAATGATTAACGAGGTTTTTCCAACCTTAGACGACCGATCTGGCTTCACGGAAGTTTTCCACCGGCCGTCAAGGTAAATCGGGAAGCGCTCGCGGTGGGTGGTCTAGAAGCCCAGTGTTTTAGGGTTCGCGTCCCATTTAGAGGAAAATTTTTTGTAAATACGTCGTAGCTAGAGATCCGAGGAAGATTGCAAAAGATTGTGTGGATCATTGCTCTTGAACATTTGTTAGTAACGTAATCTATTGCTTTTTATCGTGTTGGCTCTCAGGCTTTTAAAAGTTATGAGTGGCCTTATCGGGATCACCACTTCATGGCTTACGATGGTTTGCTTGTATTATTTCTTCTGAAAGGAAGTTTGATGTGAGATTAAATTGTTAATGTGATTTTATGGTCACGGTTTAAGTTGTGAAAATATAATTTTATAATGTAGGATAAAATTATACAATAAATTGATTGCGGTCCAATTCTTGTTTGAGGAAATTTCACTCACCAAAATTGCCTTCCACGAAAGTCTAAAAAATTTCTAAAATTTTATAGAATGCAATCTTTTTCTCTCATTTTATAGAATTTTATAATTTATGTGAGAGAAAAAATCAAAAAAGTATTCCATCCGAAATTTTATTCCCAGAATCTCTTATTCAACAATATTGTAGCAAATATCAGTAAATGTTATAACGTGGAAAAGTTATTGAATAGTTACTGCAATGGTGTTTCTTGCCTCTAATGATATTATAGAAGTTAGCTACTATAATATGTAGAATTACTTCATAGTTATTATAACATGTAGAAGTTACTGAATAGCTGTTATAATTATTTTAAAATAATTTTGATTACTGTAAAATGATTTGATAAAATTTAAATAATTTTGATCAAATTGAGAAGAGATATTTTGATATAATAGTATTTAGAATTTAGAGTTCAATATTTTAAGGTTTCAATTTAACGTAGAAGTTGCTCGGTAATTATTATAATGTGAAACATTAACGATTCATTTTAATCAAAATTACTATACATAAATCACTATTATATCAAAATTTTCTATACTAATTTAGTCAAAATTATTTATGTAGGATCGTGTAGTCAACTAGAGAGGAGGTGAATAACCTTACAAGTAAAACTTAATATCTTGCTTTTTCTTAGCAATGATACACTATTAAATAAAAATAATACTAAGCATAAATAAAATAAGAGGTACAAAAAATTACTTGGTTTGCAACCTGGGTGGTTGCTAATCCAAGATAATGGAAACTAAACTAGCAAATACTCCTTTGATGAATGCGGAGTAACCTCTTACAATAGATTAAAAGCTTAGAACTAAATAGTGAATATATAATGGAAAGTACAGAGTGTATTGTTCTATTTCGAGCTCCAAAGGGCTCTAGTTATAGTGTTCAGAAAAATTTGGTCGTTACTGACATGTCAAGTTCTGGGCGCCTAGAGTTTTGTCAACCTTGATCCACTTGGCAATGGCTCGCTAACGTGGTGGACGCCTAGAACTGATCCAGGCGTTTGAAGTCCGGGTGCCTAGAAGGGTTCCAGGCTCCTAGGATATGGGCTTTTGGACCAGATCTAAGCGCCTGGAATTCGGTCGCTTAGACCAAGTCCAAGCACCTAGATGGTCAACTACGAGTCGATGATTCAGCCGGTTGGTGCTTAGGTGATGTTTCGGTCATCCGGAGTTGAGCTCATCTAAACCCAACTCTGACTTCTCCTCGAGCAGTCTTCCTCCCCAGCTTCTCGTCCCTCAAATGTCTCGTATGTCTTTCTCGTCCATCGGTGTGCTGTTCTGCAGCATCTCATCCCTCGAATGCACCGAGCTCATCAAATCGCTTCCCGTGTCACTCTTTTCATTTGCTGCGTCTTCCTCTCGACTTCTTGTGCTCCTAAGTTCCTGCACACTTAAATACAAGGAATTAAACGAAACATGACCTAACATAACTCTGTTGACTATGTCAAAACTAACATGGGGTACATATAATCTTTTTTTTTTGATGTGTATCAATCCGAGTCAAATTAGGGTAACAAAACAAATAATAAGATTTTTTATTAAAACAATAAAAGCTGTTTTGCAATTTTGTACATGTAAGAAAAACTTTTACAATTAAGTACATATTAAATTTGCAATTTTGAAAAAAAAAAATAAAAAAAAACTCCCTCTTAACCTAACCCTTATAAATCTCCTCCTTTATCATATAAAAAAATATTAAAAAGTCTTTTTTTTAATTTCAAATTCTTAAAGTTATTTCTCCCCCTTTGATAAAAATAATTATTTTGAAAAAAAATTAAAAATAGACTTTTCTATCAAAATACTTGGAAAAATATTTTTGACTATGTAAAACATGATATATATCTATTGAAAAATTTATTTAGTAAAGAATCTCGTTTCAAGAAAATTTAATTTGAAATATTTGTTTTTCAAAGAAAATTCATGAAAAATTTATTATCAGTTAGAAAATTCCGAAAAATTTTGTGAAAAATTTAAAATATTAGATCTAATTATGTAAAATTTTTCACAATAAAAAAACTTTCTTTGTACATTAAATGTTATTTTCTTTATAGAAGCATATATTTTTTGAAAATAAAATTTTATTGAATTCAAAAATCTTGATAATTTTTAGGAGTAGTCAAAAACTAATGGTCAATTTTTGAAAAATTAGGTTTTTCAAAAATAATCTATGAAATATTTTTAAACTTAAAATTCAATTTTTGGTCAAAAATTCATAGAAATTTATTTGACGGTCGAAAAGTTCTGAATTTTTTTTTTTGGATAGATATGATTTGCATCTATCACAAAATTTTTTAAAAAACACATTAAATACAAAAGAAAACTTTCAAGAGATTTTTCAAATAAATATAGAAATTCTAACAATAAAAAAAATAATATGCAAAAAAAATATTATCTAACAATTTAATACAGATTTGGAAACTCAAAATAAATTTCTACCTACTTGATTTATCAAGAATTTGGAAGGAATATAATTTTTGAACACTTTTATAATTTCACCCCTATGATTTCTAATATACCAATTTAATCTTCCATGAAACATGTTTTTGGGGCTTATAAAAAACTTGAGTATGCTTGACATTTTTTCAGTTAGATATTTTATCTTTTTAATTTTTATTTTCAATTTATCATAAAGTTTAAAGGATATGTATTTGTCTCTTTTTTTTTTTGTAAAATCTACATTTTAGTCCTTAACTTGTATAAAGATTTAGACATGAGTTTAATGTCATTATAAAGTTGATTAAGAGATAGAAAACATACCTCACTTACCATGTCAGATCTGAAGTTGGATTCTCCCTCTTCATCGTTGCTATACTAGCTCCCCATTCATCAATGATTTCTTCCGTGGATGCTTTGTCGTTTGATTCTTGGTGATTAGTCATTAGTGCTAGTCTAGCGTATTATTTTGCCTCTGATTCAGATGATAATGTTTTAGCTTACGTGGCCTTGAGGTTTTTATGTTTGGACTTGTTTGACCCTTTATTCTTCAATTTATTTATCCTTTATGTGTTTATCTTTGCCACAATTGTAGCATCTGACCTTTCTTTTATCTCGTGAAGTTTTCTTAGTCTGCATCTCATTAAACTTGTTAGTTTTTAAAAACTTTTTGAACTTTCTTACCATATAAGCTTCTTGATTCTCGTTGAGAGATGACTCTGACCTTTCTTGTATTCAGGGCGATATTGTTCATTTTTTTTCTTGAACATCGAGACTTATGAAGTTCAAAAGTCGAAAATAAATTTTCTAACATACTTATCTTGAGGTCTTTGGAGATATAATAGGAGTCGACTATCGACATCCATTCTGTCTCGGAAATACATTTAATGCATACCTTAGCGAATCTTGGTTTATGAGCATTCCCTAAGATTTGTGAGTCTGGTGATCAGCTCCTTGATCTTCGCATGAAGTTGGGCCACCGTTTCTCCCTCTTCTATTTGGAGGCTTATTATTTGATTTCGGAGCGGATCTCGCCTCGCTAGTTTGGCTTCTGAGGTTCCTTCGTGAGCTCCAACAACTTTTCCTAAAGCTCATTGACAAAGTCGTAGGTGTCAATTTGGTTGACTTCTTGGGATGACAAAACGCTCAACAGACTCTGCTTTACCATTGGCGACGAAGTCGACCTACTCCTTTTTATTCCAGAGATTCTCTTCTTTTTCTTCGCCGTTGTGATCTTTGGATACTTCAAAACCATACTTGATTGTTAGTAATATATCGAAATCGGTTGTGAAGTATACCACCATTTTACGATTCTTAAAGCACAAACTCCTCCTTGAACTTTGGCGGGTAGATGCTTGATCCAACCATTTCCTTGTTGCTTCAAGTGGTGGTTAGTCATTCTAAAGCGACCTTACTCTAATATCAATTGTAGGATTGTGTAGTCAGCTAGAGAGAAGCGTTGGAGAAATCTATGGTTCGGAGTGACTATGTGTTTTGATATTTGGGTAAAGAGTTTAAGTTAGGTTTATCCTTGTATTTAATATGTGTATTTGAGTGTGTAGATTTGCAAGATACACATAAACTTAGCTGAACGGCTTCGGGTCCGGTGAAGGATAGATAGGCATCCGAGGGACCGTGGACAAGACAGGAATGATAAGCCGAGGGAAGCGCACTTCGAGGCATACACGAAGGATAGCATAAAGATGAGTTGTGTGCTTGTATGCATCCGAGGGACGAGGGACGAGAGTCAAAGTCGAAGAAGATTTGAAGGCAACAAGTCGAGGTTGCAAAGGAAGAGTCAGCTGAGTCGTAAGGGTTTGAGTATTGAGTGATTGTACTCGAGTTGGGAAACCCTAGGATTAGGGTTTGACCAGTCAACTGGTCTGGGATCAGTCAACTGGTAGTTGGCACAAAAAGATCAGTCGACTGATCCTCTGTGTAGTCGACTGGTGTTGGCTGAGAATTCGAATGTTAGGTTGTAACATTCGAATTCAGTCAGAACCAGTCGATTGGTGTTAGTGTTAGGATGTATACTAAAAGTCTTGCTTTTGGTTAAGAACATCTACATTTTGAAAGAGAATAACAAAATCGCACGTTGCATATTTATATTAGTACATGCACAAAATGTCTCATACTTTGCATTGTAGATAACATGGTGTATGGTGACACACAGAAGATCATGTTATCAGTTCCTTGCAGAAGTATAAGTAAGAGGCTCACAACCGAGATAGAGTTGGACAAATCATCGAGATGGTTATAATGTAATTAGGTGTGGTTTGTCTTAACTATAGAATTATACTAGTGCGCTTTGTGTGCATTGAGTAGGACCAAAATAGAGGTCATCCAATTTATACTGACTTTATAATTGGATTAGACCTCAGTTTTATTATGGAGTACAATCTCTAAATCCTGAAATAATAACGGGCACGTGTATTTAATTATTAGTTCTTTGATTAACCAATGGGCGGGATCTATTCTGTTAGATCGATAGACCCGGTAAGTTAGGAAATAATATTACGTACATAGTGTATTGTTGATTATTGAGGGAATCCGTGTCCCGGTGAGTCAGGATGATGATGCCCCCTTAATAAGCTCATAAGGTTCATTATGTTAAATCTGGTAAGTGGACTATGATCCAACATAATAAAAAGGTTGAGTGATACTAGTCAAGGATCAAGAGGATAATTAATTAAAATTATCAGTAATTTAAATTAATCGTCAGGCATTCGATATCTTAAACACGTGGAGATGGATGACTCATAATAGGTGGAGCCCATATGAAAATATGGAGGTTGGTGAGGAAGTTCAATGGGATCCTTTAGTGGAATGGATCTCCATTAATGGATCGGATTTGGATCCACTAGCGGGCCAAGACCCAACTCCTCCTCATGGTGCCCTACCATAGCCCTATATATACCCCATAGGATGTTAGTGATATGAGAGAAGTGTCCTAAGGCAATCGCCTTATGATTGTAATCATTTATTTTAATAAATGAATATTCACTATTTGAGTATACATGATTATTTGATTAAGATCTTAAGCTCATTTACTGAATGTCCGCAATACAATTCACAGCATGAGAGAATTTGTGATGAATTCACAACTAGTGATTATCTCTACATGTGCAATTGTGAAGTATTGAAATTGTTCCTAGTCGATGAATTGATAAATACGGACACTATCAATTCTGTTGAGACTAGCATGGGTTATTCTCTAATCAGCTGATTCTCACTGGCTGGTGACATTGAGATGTCCGGAGATAAACATGAATGCTAGTTAAGGGAACTAGTTCATTGGAGCGACTGGCTGTAAAACTTCATATGGTAGTCTATATATAGATATGTTAGTGAAGTTCTTACTACAGCTCAAGTGCGATGTTCCTTTGACTTGTGGTGTAAGTCATCTTGGTCATGGAGATCTTAAGCAAGGATCTCTAAGGAGGTGTGGACCCAGGATGATTGGGTATAAGCCGAAGTGCCCGAAGATGTTTGAACAGCCTACAAAGGATTCACCACTCTTTGCGAGGAGATGTATACCCGAGGCCTATCGTCGGATTGTTACTCGAAGCCTCTGGCCAGAGCATGACATGTTCAGAGTATGAATCTCTTAAATACATCAGAGTAATTAGAATCCAAAGGACGAGGAAACGTTACTTGGGCTAGGTGTGACGTAGTCAGCCTAGTGGGGATTGACACACATAGACCATGTCCTGGACCAAGTGGGTATAAGATGGTGAAAGGAATGGGGCACGATTCATTATAGCTGCTGAAGGGTTTCAGAATCATTTCTGAGGTCAACCGTTGATCTTTCAATTAATTGGGGATCATGATGTACTACTAGGTGTTACTCATGATCGTTCTATAATTAATTAGTTAATTATGGGCGGCCAACATAAATTGAAAGCCTATTTGGTCACACGCATAACGAGTAATTCGAAGGATTTAAAACGAGTTGAGAATTGGATTCTCCAATCGAGATAGACTATTTTTGGTAAGTCCAAACAATAGTCAAAACTGAATTTATTTCAGACGCATCGGAAGCATAGAATGGCTAAGTCTTTTAAAGACTTAATGGGTGAATTAAATAAGTTTAATTCATTAAGGGATTTGATCCAATTGGGGTTAGATGGGCCGGCCAAGGAAGGGGGCCTCCTCTCTTCTTGTCATGGCCGGCCACCGCCATAAGAGGATAAGGCTATTTTGGTTTGTTTTATAAAATAGACCAAAGGTTGGTTTATTTTATAAAAGGTTATATAAATTTTCATATAATGAACCATGAGTTGGTTTGTTTAATAAAATTTATATAATGAACCAATGGTTGGTTTGTTTTATAAATTTTTATATAATGAACCAATGGTTGGTTTGTTTTATAAATTTTATATAATCATGCCAAAAAAAAGAGAGTCTTGATTATGGATTGATTGAGAAATTATTCCATAATCAAAAAGAAGAAGCTTGATCATGAGAGCCTTGATTATGGATTGATTGAGAAATTATTCTATAATCAAGGAGAGGTTTGCTTGGGAATTAAGAAACCTCTCTTTATATAAAGGACCCAAGGGGTGCCATGGATGATGATCCATCCAAGAATTGCTTGGGCTCTCTCCTCTTCTTCTCTCCCTCTCTCTTGGCCGGCCATAGGCCTTCCTTCTTTCTTCTTGCCGTGAGCACAAGGAGAAGCATCAAGGCGACGAAGTTCTTCCTTGCGACGATCTTCCTCTTCGGCCAACCTTGGTGGTGAGTCTTTCGATTTGATTACTCTCTCGGTTTTCGTCGTGTTCACGGAGAATCTAGTAGTTCTCGTGAACACGAAACTCGTGGCTTAGCGAAGTCATCCCGACGATACTCGGCGTGGATACGAATAGAGGCGGAGCTTTCAAGGGATGCTAACGGTTGGATCTCGTCCCTTCTTCCAAGTTACGCAAGGTAATTCATAGAGTAATTTCCTTTTCTGCAAAAATTTTATATTACGATTATGTGAACACATTGCATGCTTAGGATATGTGTTAGAATAATTTAGGAAATTATTCATGCTTTTGATTCCGCTGCATGTAATTATGTAATAATTACAATACGTGTCCGCGTCGGCATACACCCGGTCCCAACAGTGGTATCAGAGCCGGTTAGTGTTCGACATAATCATATAATTATTTTGTGGAAAACTTTGTCATGATCTCAATTTTGAAAAAATTTTCAATTATGGAAACTTTCCAATTATGGTAAATTTTAGATTTAGAAATTTCAAAGTTTGAAAATCCTCATGAAATTTCGCAAACTTTTGAAATATCTCTGTTTCTGAAATTTTATGATAATTGTGAAAACTTTTCATTTTTGGAAACTTTCCAATTTTGGAAATTTCCTAATTTTGGAAATTTTCCAATTTTGAAAACACGTAAGTTTTCTTTGTACCAGAAACTTACAATAATTCTGAAAACCTTTTAATTTTGGAAACTTTTTATTTATGGAAAGCTCGTAATTTTGGGCAGTTTCTTTTCATGAAAGTCTAGACATTTTATGGAAACATTAATTGACAATTAAATTCAAATTGGTTTTTAAATTATTAACAAAATTCTTTACTTTGGGGAGTGCCTCGGGGAGCCACCCAAATTAAAGTTAGTTGTTATAATTTAATTTCCTATTTTGAATATGAATTGTTAAAATTGATTTGGGTAGGCCTCGGGAGCCATCCAAATTATATTATTAATAAGTTCTTTAATTGTCAAGTTTAATTTGGTTATGCCTCGGGGAGCAGGCCAAATTAGATTTACAACAAATTTCTTTTCTTTGGGGAGTGCCTCGGGGAGCCACCCAAAGTAAATAATTTGTTGTAATTAATTATACATAAATAAAATATGTGTAGGACCGGTGCCGTCGATAGAGGGGGGTGAATATCGACCGTTCAAAACCTTTCGCGGAAATCTCGTAATACTTTCGTTCTAGACTCAGAGTGTTAGTAACGCAGCGGAAAATAAATAGAACGAGAAGAAACAAAACAGTGACACGGCGGATTTTTACTTGGTTCCCAACCCCCCAGGGTCAGTACATCCAAGGCCTATGCACGGGAACGCCCGTCCACTATTGGTCTCCTTTCCGGACTTTCCGGAGGCGGAGAAACCCGACTTACAGTGCAATATTACAATCAATAATATAGAAAAATTAAGTACGGTAATTAACAAAATGCAAACCAACAAGACAAGGATGAAGCTCGGCCAATCTGGACCTCCGAAGTGCCGCGCACCTCCTCCTGGAGCCTCCCGGTCGTAGAGCCTCGTTTCTAGCGCGTTGTCGTCGGTTGGAATGAACAGAACAGTACTTGGAAGTCGTATCTGAAGCAGAGGGGTCGAAGCCCCTTATATAGGCCTCCTAGGGGCGCCCCGGACGCTGGGGGCGCCCCGGAAGACTCGGTCAACTCTTATCCTTGCGCCTACCTCGCCGCGGGTGATAAGAACATTGACCAAGGCGCCTCGGACCTCCAGGGCGCCTTCATGATGGCTTATCTGTGTTTTGGGTTCGAAATTGCACATACAGCTTTGAACCAAGGCGCCCCGGACGCTCAGGGCGCCCTACTTGACACCTGTTCTGCCTGCTTCATCATAACTGCATTTTTACCTTTGGCTCAGGGCGCCCTGGCTGTTCAGGGCGCCCTGGTTGGTGAGGGCGCCCTCCTTGATGGGGGCGCCCTGCTTAAAGCTTGCACACTGGTTTCTTTTGCTTGCTTTGTCTCTGGTTCTAGTTACCTGCAAGATACACAAACACAAAACATAGATACATATAGTAGTAGTCTTAAGGACTTGGTTCGGACTTCGGATTTGCACGAAACCCTAGGTCAAACTGGCACGAGTTCCTATCCCCGAGAACTCGCCCTTCACCTACTCCTTTCAGGAGACGGTTGCCACCCAGTCCTTCGGATGGACTTTTGCTTAGCCTCCGATTACTCCGGATCTTGAGACGCCCAAACCCTGACCCGTCTCTACTCCTGTCCTTAGTCATCGCTCAGCTAAGTTGCTTAGTCCCTCGGACCAAGTCTTCATTCCCTAGCAGTCCTTCGCCAGGTGCCTAGCAGCCCTTCGCTAGGTCTTTGTTACCAAGCGGTCCTTCGCCTGGTGCCTAGCAATCCTTCGCTAGGTCTTTTATGCCTAGCGGCCCTTCGCTAGGTGCCCAGCAGCCCTTCGCTAGGTCTTAGGGTTACGATACCTAGCAGCCCTTCGCTAGGTGCCTAGCAGCCCTTCGCTAGGTCTTAAGGTTTCGATACCTAGCAGCCCTTCGCTAGGTGCCCAGCAGCCCTTCGCTGGGATTTAGGGTTTCGATACCTAAATTAACTAGGACTTTTCTTCAGCTAAGGTTACTTCTCTCTTACTCCCCTTTGTCTGTTCAATGTATCACTGACTTAAGTGTATTGTCAAACATTAAAACACTTAAAGGTGAACATCATTGATGCAACTTGCACCAGCAATCTCCCCTTTTTGATGTTTGACAATAACTTAAGTTAGATTGGTTTAAGGGGCTAACTTACCATCTTTGGGATCAAACTAAGACATGACCTTAGTTTTGAAAAACATTTTGATCAAATGGTCCTTTGGTAAGAATCCAAGAAATTTCTAACTTAAGCACTTACCTCTCCCCCTTTGTCAGACATCAAAAAAACAGAAACACTTGCTCCAACAAGGAGAGTATTTTGAAAATACTTAGTATAAAATTTTGAAAACATATCATAAAACTAATACTTAAGTATTATAAGCTCAGACAACTTAGATAATATTTTTGAGAAAATGCCAAATATTTTAAAAGATCATCTTTAAGTCATGCAACTACTTTTGAAAAATAATAGATTCAGCAGTTTTGAAAAATGATATTTTGAAAAATAATAAGTGATTTTCGAAAAATATAAGTATCGTTGAAAAATGTATTGAGTTTTTTTTTTTGAAAAGAGTAGATACTTTTGAAAAATGTATATATATATATATATATATTTTTAAATTAAGTACTTTTGAAAACATAATATTTGACTTCACTTGGATTTTTTTCCAGTTTGACACCATCCTGGGAAACCTTGTTGACTACAAGGACATTTCCTAAGTGCCCTGGAAGTTTTCCAACTCAAGTAAATATTATTTCAAAAATTTCATAAGTCACAGAATGTAAGTTAATTTTGAATAATATAAGAATTTTAAAGTTATAATACTTGATTCGGTTTATCTTCCAGTCTGACACAATCATAGGAAACCTTGTTGACTACAAGGACATTTTCCTAAGTGTCCTGGAAGATTTCCAACTCAAGATATTATTTAAAATTGATCAAACTTAGATGAATTTTTGAGAATAATAAAAAATTGATAGCATTTTAAACTAATACTTATGTTTTCAATAGGATTTGAAAATATCACGCATGAAAACATTTGAATTATTCAATAATTCTTTTAATTTGACCTCCCCCTAAACTTGACTCAGTCCTGGGAAGCTCGTTGACCACAAGTACTCTTCCTCTAAGTCTTAAGGTTTGATTCAAATTAAAGAAATTATCTAATAATTAATCACCAATTAATTAAAAGAAACTTTTTTCAGAAGTTTGATTTAGACTCCCTCTAAATCTGACACGTCCTAGGAGTCCTTGTAGATTATGAAGTGGACTTTCCTCTGTGTCTTTAGGGTTTATCAAAATCAAACAAAACAGATAAACCTTTTTCGAAAAACACAAGTGATAATGATTTAAAGCATAGTTTTCGAAAAATAACTAACAGTAATTTTTAAAATGTAGTTTTCGAAAATAAAAAAATGAAAAACACTCCCCCTGTGCCCGATACCGTTTGACTCAATCTAAGTGCCTTAAGGAACTTTAGTGTTGTCCTAATAGGCTTGTGTCTAATTGAGTGAGTCAAACAATTTTTGAAAAGATATAACTTTTGAAAAACGTATTATATGTATATTCAAACAGACAAGCATGAATTCCATAAAAATATTATTATGTTGAAGCACTATTTTGAAAATATGCTTTTAGAAAAATATTCTAACAATTTTGAAAAACAGTTTTGAGAAATATTTTTCAATTCATTAGTCCTTAAGATCTCACCCATTTTAGATGTATCAATACAACAAGCATAGTTGCCTTATAGGTATATTGTGAGATGCTTGATTTATTTTTCTTGATTTATTAACTCTAAGAATCAATTGAAGCTTGTGTTAGATTTGAATTTAACAAAGAATAATTTAAATTTGAAATTCAAAAATTGGCTTCCAGGTCTTGGCGAGGCACTAGGCCTTCTTTGGCCGTAGCCTTATGGGATCATCCACCCTTTCCTTGACAAAGCCGTTTAATGAAGTTTCATTTTCAAAATTAATCTTTGAAAAAGTTCTGGTCTAACTAGTTTGGGTTTTGGATCGGTAGCTTTGGCTAGTTTCACCAGTCTAAAGAGACCAAGTGAACTTGATCTTATTAGAATTGGCTTCTCTAACGTACTATCATCTCACCGCCACCCAATACTAGGTTAATCAAGTTTCAATTATTCTTTTTCCTATAGCCGTTCTAATATATGCATAAAATTTAAATATGCATGACATGTCATATATTTTAAAAGAATATCAAATGCATGTCATGGCAGTTATGCATGAGTCAAACAAGTCAAATAATTTTATTTAAGTTTCTAAAATGTATCAAATTCCCGATTTGATACATGTCGAGTAAACCTGCGAATATGTCAACCCACTTTGACATATTTAATGTTATTAATTTTAATTGTTACACTTTGGGTAAAATTTTATTTTAGTTTGAGTTTAAGTTATTTAAGATTTTAGTTGTATTCTGGTTAATTACGAATTAATTGAGGTTGAATTAATTAGAAATTAATTGATTAGGATTAATACTGAAGTTAATTTAATTGAAGTTTTAATTTCAATTCAACTTAATTTTACTTTGAATTTAATTTGAATTAAATTGATTTAATTAAGATTTAATTTAAGTTTAATTTGAATTTAATTGAATTATTTAAGATTTAATTAATTAATTTGAATTATTTAATTTGAATTTGAATTATTAAGGATTAATTAATTTGAATTTAAATTATTAAGAATTAATTAATTTGAATTTAAATTATTAAGAATTAATTAATTTGAATTTAAATTATTAAGAATTAATTAATTTGAATTTAAATTATTAAGAATTAATTAATTTTTGTTTGAATTTAATTAGGATTTAATTAAGATTTAATTTGAATTTAATTAAGATTTAATTTGAATTTAATTAAGATTTAATTTGAAATTAATTAAGAGTTAATTTAATTTAATTTAATTAAGATTTATTTTGAAATTAATTCGAAATTAATTAAGGTTTAATTTAGGATTTAATTAGGATTTAATTTGAATTAATTCGAAGATAATTAAGGTTTAATTTAAGAATTAATTAGGATTTATTCGAAATTAAGGTTTAATTTTTTTTAGATTATTATGATTAATTAATAATTGTGGGTTTAAATTCATCATGTTCATTATTTCAAAAATTTCTTCTTCATTTTTATCTTTCTTTTCAAGGTTTTCTAATAATTTTGATTTATTTGAATTTTTGTAATTTTTATTGATTATGGCCTTTATCTTAGATAGTTTCATATCCTCTTTAAGATTTGATTTTTCAATATCCTTACAGTAGGTGGAGTAAATTGGGCCACTAATTAAGGTTTCAGGATTATCTAAGGGGATAATTAAATTATTATCTAAAGAGATATCATCTTCAGAGTTATCCTTATAATTATCTTTAGAATTATCCTTATAATTTTTAGAATTAATTTCTGAATTATCTTTAAGATTTTCTGAATTAAATTCTGGATTAAATTTAGAATTTTCAAATTCGAATTTAGAATTATATAACGGATTTTCATTTTTTAATTGATAATTATCTAAAGGATTTTCGAATTTAGGATTATCCTTAAGATTTTTGAATTCAGATTTATCTGAAAAATTATCAGATTTATCTGAATTAAAATTATCACAATTTATTTTAGTAATTGCTAAATTAATGTTCTGAATTAAATAATTAATTTCTGAAATTTTAGTCATGTCTATATTTTCTAAGTTTTCATGCAAAATACTAATTTTACTATGCAGTAAATCTAATTTAGAAAAATTAACTGAATTATCTAAAGACAGTGCAGGAACTTTTAAAATTTTTGGAACGTAAATCTTACGTACCTTCGTCGGACACTTATTTTTGTAGTGCCCGTTTTTCTTGCATTTGAAGCACTGTACGTGACTTTTGTCCCTCCGGTTTCCTGGCGCTGGTACCTCCTTTGCCGCCGGTGACGAACGATTCTTACGAGTAGGGCACTGATTTTTATAGTGCCCTCTCTCCCTGCACGTGAAACAGATAATATGGAATTTAAAAATGGACATTTTAAAATTAAAAATACCTGATTCACCCCTGAGCTCCCCCTCAACTCCTGGCGTCGTTGCTCCGTCGGCGGTTAGTCCGGTGAAGAGCGGCTCGGCTCTGATACCAATTGTAGGACCGGTGCCGTCGATAGAGGGGGGGTGAATATCGACCGTTCAAAACCTTTCGTGGAAATCTCGTAATACTTTCGTTCTAGACTCAGAGTGTTAGTAACGCAGCGGAAAATAAATAGAACGAGAAGGAACAAAACAGTGACACGACGGATTTTTACTTGGTTCCCAACCCCCCAGGGTCAGTACATCCAAGGCCTATGCACGGGAACGCCCGTCCACTATTGGTCTCCTTTCCGGACTTTCCGGAGGCGGAGAAACCCGACTTACAGTGCAATATTACAATCAATAATATAGAAAAATTAAGTACGGTAATTAACAAAATGCAAACCAACAAGACAAGGATGAAGCTCGGCCAATCTGGACCTCCGAAGTGTCGCGCACCTCCTCCTTGAGCCTCCCGGTCGTAGAGCCTCGTTTCTAGCGCGTTGTCGTCGGTTGGAATGAACAGAAAAGTACTTGGAAGTCGTATCTGAAGCAGAGGGGTCGAAGCCCCTTATATAGGCCTCCTAGGGGCGCCCCGGACGCTGGGGGCGTCCCGGAAGACTCGGTCAACTCTTATCCTTGCGCCTACCTCGCCGCGGGTGATAAGAACATTGACCAGGGCGCCTCGGACCTCCAGGGCGCCTTCATGATGGCTTATCTGTGTTTTGGGTTCGAAATTGCACATACAGCTTTGAACCAAGGCGCCCCGGACGCTCAGGGCGCCCTGCTTGACACCTGTTCTGCCTGCTTCATCATAACTGCATTTTTACCTTTGGCTCAGGGCGCCCTAGCTGTTCAGGGCGCCCTGGTTGGTGAGGGCGCCCTCCTTGATGGGGGCGCCCTGCTTAAAGCTTGCACACTGGTTTCTTTTGCCTGCTTTGTCTCTGGTTCTAGTTACCTGCAAGATACACAAACACAAAACATAGATATATATAGTAGTAGTCTTAAGGACTTGGTTCGGACTTCAGATTTGCACGAAACCCTAGGTCGAACCGGCACGAGTTCCTATCCCCGAGAACTCGCCCTTCACCTACTCCTTTCAGGAGACGGTTGTCACCCAGTCCTTCGGATGGACTTTTGCTTAGCCTCCGATTACTCCGGATCTCGAGACACCCAAACCCTGACCCGTCTCTACTCCTGTCCTTAGTCATCGCTCAGCTAAGTTGCTTAGTCCCTCGGACCAAGTCTTCATTCCCTAGCAGTCCTTCGCCAGGTGCCTAGCAGCCCTTCGATAGGTCTTTGTTGCCAAGCGGTCCTTCGCCTGGTGCCTAGCAATCCTTCGCTAGGTCTTTTATGCCTAGCGGCCCTTCGCTAGGTGCCCAGCAGCCCTTCGCTAGGTCTTAGGGTTACGATACCTAGCAGCCCTTCGCTAGGTGCCTAGCAGCCCTTCGCTAGGTCTTAAGGTTTCGATACCTAGCAGCCCTTCGCTAGGTGCCCAGCAGCCCTTCGCTGGGATTTAGGGTTTCGATACCTAGATTAACTAGGACTTTTCTTCAGCTAAGGTTACTTCTCTCTTACTCCCCTTTGTCTGTTCAATGTATCACTGACTTAAGTGTATTGTCAAACATTAAAACACTTAAAGGTGAACATCATTGATGCAACTTGCACCAACAATATGTGATCAAATCTTGGAAATTTTTGAGGTGATTCTCAAACGATAATTTCCTTATTTGATTTATGAGGTGATGCTCTTACATATTGTTGTCTCCAAAATTAATTAGGAAAATTGTTTCCTATAGAGTTTATTTCCTTAAATAAGATTTTCATGTAAATAATATGTGGTTGAATTAAGGGAATCTGTCTCTTAATTTAATAAGATTTGATTTAGAGAAATCAAAGTCTTAAACATATTATTTCCGAAATTGATTATGACAATTTAGAAAATTGTTTCCCAAAACAATTCCTTGAATAAAGTATGAAATTAGAATTAGGAAATCTGGTTCCTAATTCAATTAATGAGACTTGATAAATTAAGTCACATACATACTTTATTAAGGAAATCGTTAGAACATGACATAATTATATGTCATGAATGTGCTTAAAAGGAAAAGGATGAGACCCAAAACCCCTTACAAAATATTAAGGCCAACACCTTTCATTAATATGGTTAGAACTGGAGTTTTGTTTCTCGTTTGGGTTGATGGACACATCCATGCCCGGCTTGAACCTCAACATGTTCAAACCATGGAATTAGTTTATGATTAATATAGTTGGAGTCAGAGGTCAATCTTTAGTTTTGGTTGTTGGACACATCCAAGCCCGACTAAACGGTTGAATGAGCTCTAACTATATTAAAACTATTTCTTGATTAATGGGTCAGCCTTAAGCTTGGAGCATCGATTTGTTATGCCACAGCCAAGGTCGATGTAAAGAGAGGTGCAGTTGGGTGCTATGTATATTATTGCATACTTGTTAATGAGTTAACAACCCAATGATTTATGCAAACATTCAATTAGTTGAGAGCATAATGTGATAGTTACATATGTATAATATGTAATCGGTATAATTACCTACCTTCATAGCTAAGAATAACTTGATGGACTCTAGCCATGGTTGTTCTTATCTATGGTTGGATATCAACCTATTTGGAGATGTTCCTACGATCTCCCGAATTGATAAAATATTCAATTCGAAAAATAAATAGAATTTAATTAATGTATATTGATGCATTCTTTATCATTCTTCTCACATAAGCTCAATTTGTATTTCTAGGATAATCACTTGATCATGTCTTCTCTGAATTTACGTACCATTTTGGACACCAATAAGCTGACTGGGCCAAACTTCATGGACTGGCTTCGAAACCTGAGGATAGTCCTCAAGGCAGAAAAGCTTGCTTATGTCCTTGAAGAACAACTTCCCAACCATCCTCCAGAAGATGCAACTCCAGACCAGTTAGTGGCCTATCAAAAACATGTGGCCGATTCTGAACTTGCGAGTTGCGTCATGCTGGCCGCTATGGTACCTGAGCTGCAAAAGCAGCATGAGCATATGGATGCTCATACCATCATCTTCCATGAGCTGTTTGACGAGCAGGCGAGATCCGAAAGGTTCGAGGTCTCCAAACTCCTCTTCACCTCTAAGATGTAGGAAGGCACTTCTGTCTCACAGTTTATGTTGAAGATGTTGGGGTACATTGAGCGACTAGGCACACTCGGATTTGCAATGGATCACGAACTAAGTGTTAACTTAATTCTGCATTGTTTGCCCAAAAGTTACTCACAATTTGTGATAAACTATCAGATGAACAAGCTGGAGACTACCATTCCTGAGTTGCTCAACCTGCTGAAGACTGTAGAGCCTTCTGTAAAACAGGATCAGAAGACGGTACTGTTAGTTGGTTCCTCAAAGAAAGGCTCTAAGAGGAAGCCCAAAGAACAGAATAAGGGAAAGAAGAAAAAGGCCAAAAAGACTAAAAAGGCACCAAAAAGCACTTGCCATCACTGTGGCAAGGAGGGTCACTGGCGAAGAAACTGCAAGGTTTATCTTGAGTCCTTGAAGAAGAAGGCATCCGATGCCCCATCCTCTTCAGGTATCTTCGTTATTGAATGTCACTCTATTTCCTCGTCCACCTGGGTACTTGATACTGGGTGTAGCTCACATATATGTGATGACATATAGGGGCTAAGGAATAGAAGAAGACTCGTCAAGGGAGAAGCGAATTTGCGAGTTGGAAATGGAGCAAAGATTGCTGCTGTTGCCATCGGAACATATTTGCTAAAGCTCCCTACTGGACTTGTCTTAGAATTGGATAATTGTTATTTTGTTCCTTCGTTAATAAAGAACATTGTATCTATTTCATGCTTGAATGAAAAGGGTTATCATTTAACTTTTAGTAACAATTGTTATTACATAACTTTAAATGGTGTTCTTTATGGGACCAAAACTTTATACAATGGTATCTACACGTTAGATTTATCCGGTGACGTTTTCAATATCGAAGTTAGCAACAAACGTGCTCGAATAGATAATCAAATAGACTCCTATACGTGGCATTGTCGTCTTGGCCATGTAAGTAAGAAACGCATGACCAAATTATACCGATGTGGAATTCTGGAATCATTTGAACCCGGTTCATTTGATACATGCGAATCATGCTTAAAAGGCAAGATGACCAAATTACCCTTTTCCGGAAAAGGTAAACCAGTGGGAGAATTGCTTGGTCTAATACATACTGATGTATGTGGACCAATGTCAACTCTTGCACAAGGAGGTTATAGCTACTTCATTACCTTTATCGATGATCACTCACGATTCGGGTATGTGTTCTTAATGAAACACAAATCTGAAGCTTTTGAGAAATTCAAAGAGTTCAGAAGTGAAGTAGAGAAACAGTTTGGCAAAAGTATTAAGATACTTCGATCCGATCGGGGTGGTGAATACTTGAGTCAAGAGTTTCAAGATTATCTTAGGGACAATGGGATATTGTCTCAATGGACTCCGCCATATACACCACAGCATAATGGTGTATCTGAGAGGCGTAACCGAACCTTGATGGACATGGTTAGATCTATGATGAATCATGCAACTCTTCCAAAATCCTTTTGGGGCTATGCGCTTAAGACAGCTGTTTACTTACTAAACAGAGTCCCGACCAAGGTAGTCTCTACTACTTCATATGAGACGTGGAATAGTAAGAAACCTCATTTAACTCACCTTAAAATATGGGGTTGTCCTGCTTATGTAAAGCGGACTGTATCAGATAAATTGGATGCTAAGTCTGATAAATGTCTATTTATTGGATACCCTAAGGAAACGAAGGGTTACCAATTCTATCATCCCTTGGAACAAAAGGTGTTTGTTTCAAGGCATGCTGTATTTCTGGAAAAAGAATTTCTTTTACAAGAAAACAGTGGGAGTAGCATTGAACTTGAAGAAGTTCAAGAAACTCCAATAGACATTACAGAGACACCTAGTCTAGACCCACGACCAATAACTCATAATGATGAGCTATCAGTTGAACCTAAAATAACACCACTTCTTCGTAGGTCTGATAGGACACGCAATATTCCAGAGAGATACGGATTTCTCATAAGTGAGTCGAACGACGTGTTACTCGTTAACAATAACGAACCTATCAGTTATAAAGATGTTCTGATAAATTCAGAAAGGGATAAATGGCTTGAAGCCTTGAAGTCGGAAATGGATTCCATATACGAAAATCAAGTATGAGACTTGGTTAACCCGCCTGAAGGGATTAAGCCCATAGGGTGCAAGTGGGTTTTCAAGAAGAAAATCGACATGGAAGGTAATGTTGTTACCTTTAAGGCTAGATTAGTGGCAAAAGGATATCGTCAGAAACAAGGAATTGATTATGACGAAACCTATTCGCCAGTAGTTATGCTCAAATCCATTCGGATGCTCCTAGCCATAGCAGCTCATTATGATTATGAAATATGGCAAATGGATGTGAAAACAGTTTTCCTTAATAGAAACCTGCTTGAGGATGTATACATGATACAACCTGAAGGTTTCACATCGGTTAATAAAACCAAAGTATGCAAGCTTCAACGATCCATATATGGACTAAAGTAAGCATCCAGGAGCTGGAACATCCGTTTTGATGAGACAATCAAAGAGTTTGATTTCTCACAAAATCTTGACGAACCTTGTGTATACAAGAAGGTTAGTGGGAGTGCAGTCGTATTCCTAGTGTTATATGTCGATGACATTTTACTTATAGGAAACGATATATCAGTCTTACAGTCAGTTAAAATTTGCTTGTCCAAAACTTTCTTTATGAAAGACCTGGGAGAAGCAACCTATATCCTTGGGATTAGAATCTATAGAGATAGATCAAAACGGTTGCTTGGTCTTTCGCAGTCTACGTATATAGACCGAGTGCTAGAAAGGTTTAGCATGTCGGAATCCAAGAAAGGTTACCTTCCCATCAGGCATGGGATCAACCTTTCAAAGTCTATGTGTCCGCGCATAGAAGATGAGAGGATTTGCATGAATAAGATTCCTTATGCATCCGCGATAGGATCTATCATGTATGTTATGTTATGTACTAGGCCCGATGTATCATATGCTCTGAGCGTAACAAGCAGATACCAGTCTGATCCAGGAATGGATCATTGGGCGGCTGTCAAGACAATCGTCAAGTACTTAAGAAGAACTAAGGATGTGTTCCTAATATATGGAGAAGGTGATATGATAATACGTGGATATATAGATGCCAGTTTCCAGACAGATAAGGATGACTCCAAATCTCAGTCCGGATACGTATTTATTTTGAATTGAGGCGCAGTAAGCTGGAAAAGTTCCAAGCAAGACACCGTAGTGGATTCTACCACGGAAGCGGAATATATTGCAGCTTCGGAAGCAGCAAAGGAAGCAGTCTGGATCAAGAAGTTTGTCTCAGAACTTGGTGTGGTTCCAACCATTGATGAAGCAATACCGGTTTACTACGACAACAATGGAGCTATTGCACAAGCAAAGGAACCAAGATCTCATCAGTGATCCAAACATGTGCTTCGCCGCTATCATCTGATCAGAGAGATTATAAGTATGAATGATATACAAATTGAGAAAATTCCCACTGAAAGGAATTTAACGGATCCTTTAACTAAGGCCTTGCCTCAAAGTAAGTTTGAGGGTCATGTTAGAGCCTGTGGTATTGGGTACCGTAGCGATTGGCATTAGGCCAAGTGGGAGTTTGTTAGTGATATGAGAGAAGTGTCCAAAGGCAATCACCTTATGATTGTAATCATTTATTTTAATAAATGAATATTCACTATTTGAGTATACATGATTATTTGATTAAGATCTTAAGCTCATTTACTGAATGTCCGCAATACAATTCACAGCATGAGAGAATTTGTGATGAATTCACAACTAGTGATTATCTCTACGTGTGCAATTGTGAAGTATTGAAATTGTCCCTAGTCGATGAATTGATAAATACGGACACTATCAATTCTGTTGAGACTAGCATGGGTTATTCTCTAATCAGCTGATTCTCACTGGCTGGTGACATTGAGATGTCCGGAGATAAACATGAATGCTAGTTAGGGGAACTAGTTCATTGGAGTGACTGGCTGTAAAACTTCATATGGTAGTCTATATATAGATATGTCAGTGAAGTTCTTACTGCAGCTTAAGTGCGATGTTCCTTTGACTTGCGGTGTTCAAGTCATCTTGGTCATGGAGACTTATACTTTGACATCTTAAGCAAGCATCTCCAAGGAGGTGTGGACCCAGGATGATTGGGTATAAGCCGAAGTGCCCGAAGATGTTTGAACAGCCTACAAAGGATTTATCACTCTTTGCGAGGAGATGTATACCCGAGGCCTATCGTCGGATTGTTACTCGAAGCCTCTGGCCAGAGCATGACATGTTCAGAGTATGAATCTCTTAAATACATCAGAGTAATTAGAATCCATAGGACGAGAAAACGTTACTTGGGCTAGGTGTGACATAGTCAGCCTAGTGGGGATTGACACACATAGACCATGTCCTGAACCAAGTGGGAATAAGATGGTGAAAGGAATGGGGCACGATTCATTATAGCTGCTGAAGGGTTTCAGAATCATTTCTGAGGTCAACCGTTGATCTTTCAATTAATTGGGGATCATGATGTACTACTAGGTGCCACTCATGATCGTTCTATAATTAATTAGTTAATTATGGACGGCCAACATAAATTGAAAGCCTATTTGGTCACACGCATAACGAGTAATTCGAAGGATTTAAAACGAGTTGAGAATTGGATTCTCCAATCGAGATAGACTATTTTTGGTAAGTCCAAACAATAGTCAAAACTGAATTTATTTCAGACGCATCGGAAGCATAGAATGGCTAAGTCTTTTAAAGACTTAATGGGTGAATTAAATAAGTTTAATTCATTAAGGGATTTGATCCAATTGGGGTTAGATGGGCCGGCCAAGGAAGGGGGTCTCCTCTCTTCTTGTCATGGTCGGCCACCGCCATAAGAGGATAAGGCTATTTTGGTTTGTTTTATAAAATAGACCAAAGGTTGGTTTATTTTATAAAAGGTTATATAAATTTTATATAAATTTTCATATAATGAACCATGAGTTGGTTTGTTTAATAAAATTTATATAATGAACCAATGGTTGGTTTGTTTTATAAATTTTTATATAATGAACCAATGGTTGGTTTGTTTTATAAATTTTATATAATCATGCCAAAAAAAAGAGAGTCTTGATTATGGATTGATTGAGAAATTATTCCATAATCAAGGAGAGGTTTGCTTGGGAATTAAGAAACCTCTCCCTATATAAAGGACCCAAGGGGTGCCATGGAAGATGATCCATCCAAGAATTGTTTGGGCTCTCTCCTCTTCTTCTCTCCCTCTCTCTTGGCCGGCAATAGGCCTTCCTTCTTTCTTCTTGCCGTGAGCACAAGGAGAAGCATCAAGGCGACGAAGTTCTTCCTTGCGACGATCTTCCTCTTCGGCCAACCTTGGTGGTGAGTCTTTCGATTTGATTACTCTCTCGGTTTTCGTCGTGTTCACGGAGAATCTAGTAGTTCTCGTGAACACGAAACTCGTGGCTTAGCGAAGTCATCCCGACGATACTCGGCGTGGATACGAATAGAGGCGGAGCTTTCAAGGGATGCTAACGGTTGGATCTCGTCCCTTCTTCCAAATTACCCAAGGTAATTCGTAGAGTAATTTCCTTTTCTGCAAAAATTTTATATTACGATTATGTGAACACATTGCATGCTTAGGATATATGTTAGAATAATTTAGGAAATTATTCATGCTTTTATTTCCGCTGCATGTAATTATGTAACAATTACAATACGTGTCTACGTCGGCATGCACCCGGTCCCAGCATAAGAGTCATGAAACCAAGACTAATTAATCCATAATTAATCAAGAATTAATTCAAAACCCTAAACCTCTCTCTTTTCTCCTCCTCTCTTCTCTCCGACCTCTCTCCTAGGGCAAACCCGGCGGTGAAGAAGGAGGAAGTTTCTTCCTCCTCTCTTCTTCTCCTCTCTTCCATCTTGTTGCCAGCAACCAATAGCTACAGGTGGAGCTCTCTGTTGGGAACCGGATGGCTAGAGAGGGGGGGTGAATATAGCCAATCACTAAAATTTGCTCTCTTAAGTTTTTTGCGTGATCAGGTTAGTAGCAGCAGAAGCAAATAACACAAACAGAATAATACAAAGAAAGAAAGCAAACCAAATCGCTAAGACGGAGATGTACAAGGTTTGGGGATAACTTGCCCCTACTCCTTGGCGTGCCCGTGAGGTGGGCGATCCCTTGATCGTCGGCAGATCAAGCCCCGGTGAACTCCGGATAGTAGCAGCCTCCTTCTCGGTGGAGAAACCTCTCCACAAGTGATCTCAAGAAGATACAAGTTAAGCACAGAGACACTCGAGAAGACAAGCTCACAAAGATGTAACAAGATCGCTTAAGCACAAAGCAACAGAGAGCACGAACACAGCCCAGCCAAACTTCTCAAGTTTCTGTCTTGTTCTCTTACGCTCCTCTGCATCCAGCTTTGTCTCTTAAGCTCTTGCTCAACGTCGCCAACTCCATCAGCACCACTGACTCACATCCTGACCCACTGACCTCTCTGAGCACTCAGTCCACTGGACACTCCTCCAGCTGAGCCTCCGTCAGTTGCCAGCCGCGCCTTCGTCAGTTGCCAGTTGCGCCAGACGCCGTTGAGACCTGAAAACACAATAGATCCAAACCTGCTCCAAGGAAAGCCTCCCATTGACCCTCCTTGAGTGTTTGAATCACCTGCTATCACCTGCACACTCCAACAGAGGCTTAGCAATGCATATCAAAAAGAAATCAGCAAGTAGCAGAGAATCGGCAGTGAAAACAAACTTCTGACAGCATATTTGAATTAAAGTTCTGCTCTTGATCGGTCCCCAGACCGATCAGGGAGGAGCCTAATCGGTCACCAGACCGATCCAGCAGTTTCTGCACACTCCTGATTGGTCCCCAGACCAATCAGGCTCCTGCCTGATCGGTCACCAGACCAATCAGGCTTGAGTGAACAGTGATTCTTTAATCAAATCATAAGTCTCTGATCTGTCACCGGACCGTTCTGGACCTGATTAGCAAAGGAACTCAACTCACTGTTCGCTCCCTGATCGGTCACCAGACCGATCAGGAGCTGTGCAGTGAGTGAAACACACACTCCCTGATCGGTCACTAGACCGATCAGACATCGCTGGATCGGTCACCAGACTGATCCACGAAGGAGCAGCGTGCCAACTCCCTGATCGGTCACCAGACCGATCCAGGGACGCAGACCTAGCCTTCCAAACTAGGATTTCATTCACCTTAGCCCTCCGAGCTAAGGATTTTTCAATCTAACTCTCCAAGTTGGGAATTTGCACCTAACCCTCCAAGTTAGGACTTTTCACCTAGCCCTCCAAGCTAGGACTTTTCACCTAGCCCTCCAAGCTAGGACTTTTCACCCAACCCCTCCGAGTTAGACCTTCATCCAACCTAGCCCTCCAAGCTAGGCACCTGACCCTCCAAGCCAGGACTTTTCACCTAATTCTCCAAGTTGGGACTTTTCACCTAACCCTCCAAGTTAGGACTTTTCACCTAGCCCTCCAAGCTAGGACTTTTCACCCAACCCTTCCGAATCAGGACTTTTCCAAACCTAGCCCTCCAAGTTAGGACCTGACCCTCCAAGCCAGGACTTTTTTACCTAATTCTCCAAGATGGGAATTTGCACCTAACCCTCCAAGTTAGAACTTTTCACCTAGCCCTCCAAGCTAGGACTTTTCACCCACCTCATCTGAATTAGGACTTTTCAAACACCTGGCTTCACTCACCAGGACCCAGCTTCACTCATCGGGATTTCCATCACCTGGCTTCACTCACCAGGACCCGGCTTCACTCACCAGGATTTCAACCTAGCTTCACAAGCTAGGACCTGGCTTCACTCACCAGGGTTTCATGCCCAGTCCCCGACCAGGACTTTAACCCAAATTCGCTCAACCAAACTTAAATCATTGTCAAACACCAAAACAACAACCGGGCCAGACTGCATCAACAATCTCTCCCTTTTTGTTGTTTGACAACCCGATTTAAGTTTAGGTATCAATCAATTGAAGTCCGTTCAATTCTCATAAGGGAATCATGATCCTCCCCCTATAATAACCATAAACTTAATCAGTCATTTTCTCCCCCTTTGTCAAACATCGAAAAGGGTATGGTTATTAAGTTTGAACATATCTCCCCCTGAAACACGGGTCTCTCTCCAAACCCAAAATAATCAAAGTGAAGTTTTGAATTGCACATGAAAACATATACATGCAGAATAATATTATGGTCAAACATGTATATGTTTAATATGACAAGTAAGTCAAAAGATGATTTTGGAATTGCATATAAGAGGCATATATCATAAATGTATCATGGCAACAATGTATATGCATCATACGACAACATTTATCGCAGTTCCATCAGACTGATGATCGATACAGAAAAATTTCTGATTTATCTATGAACGATCAATTTTCAGAAAAATTTTTATAATTCTGATTCGTTCAAGATCGGACTGCATTAACACTTGGACTTTCATGTGAAGACATATACAGAAGTATATCATGGTCAAATACGTATATGCTTCATAGGACGAGTAAGGAATGCAACTGTATCTGAAACATAGTCCTGATTGGTCTCTGTGACCAACCAGGTCTGTTGATTACGTAACACAGAAGGATATTTGATTAGTCTGGGGAGCGATCAGATTTCAGAAAAATTTTGGAAACTCTAATACGTTCCTGATCAGACTGCATTAACAATTTGCATCCAATAACAGGAGAGAGGACTCTATTGATATTCGATATTTCAGAAAAATTTCTGAAACACGACATTAAGAACAAGAGTCATGATTTGGATTTCTTGACTGAAAATTATCCCTCATCAAGGAGCAAGAGATCAAACGACATGATTCACACAACCCGTTCATATGAATTTCAAAAATTTCAACACGGGCTTGTATCGAATCAGTATAAGATTTGCTCCGAGTATGACTAGGATGATCCAATTATACTTGGTTTGTATCAGATTTGTTTGTAGTATGATCATTAAACTGATATAATTCTATGGAAGGTGATTGGTCTCAGGAGTTTTTGGATCAATTTGGAACGATCTGGGAGTTCCTTGATCAGAATTGATCTGATCGGTCGCCAGACCGATCAGAGTGAGTCCTGATCGGTCGGTGGACCGATCAGGTATGACACAGACAGGTTTCTGAAACTAAGAAGTTTCAGAAACGGTTCTGTTTCAACGTTTGAACACTCTAAACCCTAACACAATCAAATTTAACTCCTAACAGAGTTCCGTTAAACAATACTCATGTTCCTTAACCAAAGAAAACAACATGATTTGCATCTCTTTAACTAACATGTATATTTTCAAATCATGCAATATCTCCAATATAACTTGAGAGTAAAACTCATAAAAACTCATAAATACAAAGTTTAAAGTGTGATTCTAGAAAACATGGTGAATTTGAAAGTGATCAACATATGATTAAATTTCAGAACATGCCTATATAACATTAGATTTCATGATACAAACTATGATCAGATTTCATGATACAAACAAAAGTATGATCAATCTTTCAAAAACATGCTTGTATCAAATTTGTATCAAACTATGATCAATTTCTAAATTTTGATCAGTTCAAGGTATGTTTATAACATGTTTGTACCAAGATTCCAAGGTTTGTATACATCCATCATAAAATTCATAATCATGAATAGCACATAGTGTAAATCATGGCATACTCATCTAGGTTCATCTCAAAAATAAGAACACTTAAGCCTAAGATATATCATGTGTTGTTGGCTAACTTCAAGACTTACAGTGAGCTATAGAGTTCAAACCTAATCATGGCATATTGAAGTTAAAACTCATGGATTGGATTGAAAAGTCATACTTCCAAGTGTGTATTACAGTCATGGTTCCAACCGATTTGAAATCAAGTTTGAGTTAGGCTTCCGAAATAGGTATGCATGCAATCATTTGAATAGAAAATTCATAGACATGGATAGCACACATGATGAATGCATAATTCTATTCGGTAAAGATGAACTAGACAGTTCCTTCTTTGTTTTGGAAGCAAACTTGATCATGGAAGAATTTTAATACTAAAGTAGATCATACTTAAACATCATTAAGTTCTTTGACACATGAATTCCATAAAAAGTACTAGCCAAGGGTTCATATTGTTATAAAAACTAAAACAATAGAGATCAAAGTATTTGAGTCGAATTTTCCATAACCAACCATGTGAATGACAATTTTTTTCTTGGTCATGGGTTTGGAGCACCAAATATCAACCTCCCATGTTGATAGATGCTCCCCCTCAAATAATGCTTATACAATTCGAAATATGGAGGTTTTGGGTACCCAAATTTTGGGACCTAAGGAATCTACAATGAAAGACTTTGGCACCCATGCCTTAGTCTTTTTCTTTCTAACCTTTTGAACCCTAGAGTCATTTGATGATCTAAATTGGGTTCTTGACATTAATGATACAAAGGTTGATTCTTTAGGTCGGTAACCTATACCGGCCCTATTGTAAATCGCCCTTTGGGAGTTTAAGATCATGTCTAATGTTTTAGAGCTAGTTGAAAACTTCTCAAAAATATTCTTGAGGTTTTCAACTTTGCTATTCAAATCCTTATTTTCATCCTTAAGGGATTCATCATGCAAAGCATTAATATCCTCAACCTTAGAGGATCTCAATTCTTTTACTTCCAACCTTAATGTTTTGACTTTGGCCTTAGATTTCTTAAGTATTTTTGTCAAGTACGCTATTGCTCTATAGCATTTGTCTAACACGGGAGAGATTACCTCTTCATCATCCGAAGATGATGAAGGCGCGGTTGAGGAGCTTCTTGATTTGTTGTCACTCTCCTCGGTTGATTCTTCTAAGGCCACGAGAACCACATGACAGTGGCTTTTCTCCTCCTTGTCCTTCTTCCTTTTGTTTCCTGCAACAAAAGCAAACCCTTTCTCCCTTGGGCTTGTGTTAGAAATCTCATGTAGTTCCATCTCACAAAACAAATCTTCTAACTTTACAAAAGATAGATCCTTGGAAACCTTGTAGACATCCACTATGGATGACCACAAAGTATTCCTAGGGAAGGCTTTGAGTACATACCTCACTAGGTCTCTATTTTCTACCTTTTCATTTATGGAGTGAAGACCATTCAACACTTCTTTAACCCGTCCATGGAGTTCACTTACCTTTTCATTTTCTCCCATGGTGAGGTTTTGGAGTTGGCTGTGAAGCAAATCCTTCTTGGCTCTCCGGGTGTTTTGAGTTCCCTCATGGAGCTCAAAGATTTTGTTCCATAGGTCCTTTGCACTTGTAAAGGGACCAACTTTGATGAGTTGGTCCTTAGTCATTCCACATTGCAAGGTGACCACAGCCTTAGCATCCGCTTCTCCCTTTTTGATTTGCTCAGCTGACCACATGGAGAAGTCTAGCTCTTTTCCTTCACCATCTCTTGGAAGGATGAAGCCCTCCTTCACGACAAACCACAAACTGATATTGGTCTTGAGATAGAACTCCATCCTTGACCTCCAATATGAAAAATCTGTGCCGTCAAAGAATGGAGGTCCGTTTGTGCTGTAGCCTTCTCTTCCAGCTATCTTGTTGTAAGCTCTCGGATGTTAAGCCGTTTGGACAGAGCCCCAAGCTCTAATATCACTTGTTGGGAACCGGATGGCTAGAGAGGGGGGGTGAATATAGCCAATCACTAAAATTTGCTCTCTTAAGTTTTTTGCGTGATCAGGTTAGTAGCAGCGGAAGCAAACAACACAAACAGAACAATACAAAGAAAGAAAGCAAACCAAATCGCTAAGATGGAGATGTACAAGGTTCGGGGATAACTTGCCCCTACTCCTTGGCGTGCCCGTGAGGTGGGCGATCCCTTGATCGTCGGCAGATCAAGCCCCGGTGAACTCCGGATAGTAGCAGTCTCCTTCTCGGTAGAGAAACCTCTCCACAAGTGATCTCAAGAAGATACAAGTTAAGCACAGAGACACTCTAGAAGACAAGCTCACAAAGATGTAACAAGATCGTTTAAGCACAAAGCAACAGAGAGCACGAACACAGCCCAGCCAAACTTCCCAAGTTTCTGTCTTGTTCTCTTACGCTCCTCTGCATCCAGCTTTGTCTCTTAAGCTCCTGCTCAACGTCGCCAGCTCCATCAGCACCACTGACTCACACCCTGACCCACTGACCTCTCTGAGCACTCAGTCCACTGGACACTCCTCCAGCTGAGCCTCCGTCAGTTGCCAGCCGCGCCTTTGTCAGTTGCCAGTTGCGCCAGACGCCGTTGAGACCTGAAAACACAATAGATTCAAACCTGCTCCAAGGAAAGCCTCCCATTGACCCTCCTTGAGTGTTTGAATCACCTGCTATCACCTGCACACTCCAACAGAGGCTTAGCAATGCATATCAAAAAGAAATCAGCAAGTAGCAGAGAATCGACAGTGAAAATAGACTTCTGACAGCATATTTGAATTAAAGTTCTACTCCTGATCGGTCCCCAGACCGATCAGGGAGGAGCCTGATCGGTCACCAGACCGATCCAGCAGTTTTTGCACACTCCTGATTGGTCCCCAGACCAATCAGGCTCCTGCCTGATTGGTCACCAGACCAATCAGGCTCCAGCCTGATCGGTCACCAGACCAATCAGGCTTGAGTAAACAGTGATTCTTTAATCAAATCCTAAGTCTCTGATCGGTCACCGGACCGTTCTGGACTTGATTAGCAAGGGAACTCAACTCACTGTTCGCTCCCTGATCGGTCACCAGACCGATCAGGAGCTGTGCAGTGAGTGAAACACACACTCCCTGATCGGTCACCAGACCGATCAGACATCGCTGGATCGGTCACCAGACCGATCCACGAAGAAGCAGCGTGTCAACTCCCTGATCGGTCACCAGACCGATCCAGGGACGCAGACCTAGCCTTCCAAGCTAGGATTTCATTCACCTTAGCCCTCCAAGCTAAGGATTTTTCAATCTAACTCTCCAAGTTGGGAATTTGCACCTAACCCTCCAAGTTAGGACTTTTCACCTAGCCCTCCAAGCTAGGACTTTTCACCTAGCCCTCCAAGCTAGGACTTTTCACCCAACCCCTCCGAGTTAGACCTTCATCCAACCTAGCCCTCCAAGCTAGGCACATGACCCTCCAAGCCAGGACTTTTCACCTAATTCTCCAAGTTGGGACTTTTCACCTAACCCTCCAAGTTAGGACTTTTCACCTAGCCCTCCAAGCTAGGACTTTTCACCCAACCCTTCCGAATCAGGACTTTTCCAAACCTAGCCCTCCAAGCTAGGACCTGACCCTCCAAGCCAGGACTTTTTCACCTAATTCTCCAAGATGGGAATTTGCACCTAACCCTCCAAGTTAGGACTTTTCACCTAGCCCTCCAAGCTAGGACTTTTCACCCACCTCTTCCGAATTAGGACTTTTCAAACACCTGGCTTCACTCACCAGGACCCGGCTTCACTCACCGGGATTTCCATCACCTGGCTTCACTCACCAGGACCCGGCTTCACTCACCGGGATTTCAACCTAGCTTCACAAGCTAGGACCTGGCTTCACTCACCAGGGTTTCATGCCTAGTCCCCGACCAGGACTTTAACCCAAATTCGCTCAACCAAACTTAAATCATTATCAAACACCAAAACAACAACCGGGCCAGACTGCATCAACACTCTCCTCTGCCGGTTTTGGTGTGCAGCGAGAAGGGAGGAGGCGTGGTTTGCCGACGCAAGGGAGAAGGGTGGCGCCAGCGGTGGAGGTGAGAAAAACCATTGGTTTTCTTCACTTCTCTTCTTCCCTCTCCCTTCTTCATTGCTCTTGATGCTCGCTGGACAAGGAGAGGTGCCCCCTTCCTTTGTGGTGTGCGGAATCATAGTTGAAGAAGGGTGGCTGGCGGTGAGGTGAGGTTTTCCTTTGTGGTGGTTGTTGCCAGCGCAAAGGAAGGTGGTGGAGTCGGCTTCTTCCTCTCGTGCTTGCTGCCGTGGGATAGGAAGAGGAAGGAGTGGTTGGCTAGGGTGTATGTGAAGGAGAGGAGCACTTCTTCTCCACAAAGTCTTCTTCTTCCTTGAAGGGTGGCCGGCGGTAATGGAACCCTAATCCTAGGGTTTCTTTTTGGTTGGCACAAAGAAAGGAAGAGAAAAGAAGAAGGATTAATAGGCAAGCCTTGGTGACTCCGCGTCTTGGTAGCTCGTCGCCCACACGACGTCCAAGAAGGGAGGGTCATACGGTAGAAGACTACGAGGTAAAAGACGAGGTATATCTCTCTTTGGCTCCTTATTTGTTTTCCTTATCATTGCATGTGTTTTAATTAATTATCATAGTTTAATTAATTGTTAATTAATGTTGATAATTAATTGTGTCATGGACCCCGATAATAAACACAAAAATCGGCGATCCATTCGTCATCTTTTCTGCGGTTACTTGATTCAGAAAGTTACAAGGCCTTACTCTTGAGTTTGGCTAAGTTGTGACTTGAATCAATTAATACGATGACGAGACGGTCATTTAGGAGACGAGTCTCTATTCGGATTAAATTTTTAATCTGTAGACATAGAGAGGTCTCTCATGTTCGACCCCGTGTTCGCTTAGGAAACCCGCCGAGCCGGGTTCCATCAGTTAGCCCCAGTCAACTAGTAATGACTAGTTCAGCCATGTGCTCTATTTAAGAGAGCTCGGTTTAGCTGGTTAGAGTTGATGAAATTGACTTTGGTTAAAGGTCAATTAGTAGTCTTTGTGTTCAGGAGTATTGTCAAGGTTGTGGTGAGGTTTCTCCACCCACAAGGAGCGACACGAGCTAGCCGGAGGTCTTCAGGGGACTAATCCACCGATGGATAGGGATTGCCCACCTAATGAATAGCCGTGGAGTAGGAGGTTTATCTTTAAACCGTGTAAACGGTTTGTATTAGCGTTTGTTATTATTTGTAGTTTCGTTTGTGCATGCTAACATCGTAAGAAGAACTGACACGAAATGTCAGTGACCGTCTATTCACCCCCTCTAGCCGGTGCACTGATCCCCAACAAGTGGTATCAGAGCCAGGGTCGCTCGTCTACGGACTAACCGCCAGGAGAGCAAAGAGCTAGAGGAAATGACGTTTGAAGAGAGATTGAGGGATGACATTAACATCCCACCTCCATATGATCGCGAGAGCTTCGACTATTGGAGGTTGCAGGTGAAAACTTGGTCTGGCATGGATTGGGATCTAATGATCGCACTCGAAGAACCATTTGAAGCCCCGAAAGATAAACACGGGAAAAAACTCCGACCATGATATTGGAATAAGGAGCAACAAACACAATCGAAGGCAAATGATAAGGTAATATTAATTTTACTTAATATTTTATCTAATGATATAATTAGTCATGTAGGTGAGTACAAGTGTGCTCATGAACTATGGAGCAAAGTGATTGTTCTTCATCAAAAGTCTACACAAGAAGAAGAGCCCAAAGAGATTGGCTTATTGGTCCAAGAAGAAGAAGAGGTGGACAAATCGGATGAGGAAAGGAACTCAACATCAGAAGAGGAGGAGAAAGAAGAAGTGACATCCATCTCCTCAAGTGAATTGGGAATTGAGGATGAGCAATCCACATCATCAAGTAAGGAAGAAATAGAAGGAGTCTCAACTTCAACGATTGAGGGGGAGGAGAGACCATCCTTAATACCGGAGCAAGAAGAAGACTCCACTTCCACCAAAGCAAAGTCAAAGGACCACATCATTTGCTTTAGGTGCAATGAAAAGAGACACTACAATGATAAGTGTCTAAAGGGTAAGAAAAAGGAGGTAAACTCTAAACTCAAGTCAATTCCTTTGAACTCTAACATGGGTTGTAGGGAAAAGAAGGAGAAGAAGCACATTCATTGCTTCACGTGTGGTGAGCTAGGATACAACCACACTAAATATTCAAGGAAAGGAGAATTCAAGAAGTTAGAGCACTTGAAGAAATGGGAGAAGAAGAAGAAGAAAAGCTCACATCAAGAGAGAGCTTCAATGATAAGGAAGGTAAACTCTAACCTTAAGTTTAATTCAAATTTAAATTTCTCCATGCATGCTAGAAATAATATAAATTATTTACGCATGCATAATTTTAGTTTTAGATATCATGATAAAAATAGGGTTAATATTACAAATCAAAATCCTAAGAAATTTATGCATCATGATAAACCTAGAACTTTTAAACCTAAGGACCAAGACATTAATCCCAAGTAAAGGAGACACATGCCTAGACAAATGGGTAGGTCTAGGAATGTCCAAGGTAGATATGTTGATTCTAGGTTTAAGAACTTAAAAAGGGAAAATCAAGCTTTGAAGGCAAAGCTTGAGAAATTAGAGAAACCCCTAGATAGATTCACTATTGGATCTAAGAGGTTAGGAATGGTGTTGGGTAGCCAAAACCCCAACAATGATAGATCGGGGTTGGGATACCGATCTAAGTTCTCAAATGTTATGGAGAAGTCATATGCAAGGGTGTCATATGACTATCGCAAAGGGAAGTCCAAGAATGGCAAGGGAAATACATTTAGAGGGAAAAAGAAGAGATTAATTAAGGACAAGGTGCCCAACGTTAAAAAAGTTAGGTTTGTAGGCCAAAAGTCACCGGAGGTACACCGGTGTGGCCTTGTGATTATAGATGAGTCACCTAGGGAGGTGACTAAGGCTAAGAGCTCAAGGGGGAGCTCTAGGAGCCAAATTTGGGACCCATGGTCAATGGATATTGAGAGGATTTCTCCCGGAAGTCTAGATGAACCATGAAGTGTGTCAAAGGATTTGAAGACAGATTTGAGTTTTAACCCTAGGGATTTGGCACATTAGGAGTGTATTTCATACATGAAAATATGACATTGGGGTTATATTACATGAAAATTAGTTTGTAATGTATAGATGTCATATAAACCAATATAGGGATGCATTGTGATTTGGTATGGGCAGATACATCAAGAGGAGGCCAAAACTAGGAATTTAGGTCAAGGTTCAATTGAACCATTTAGATAGTTTTGGGGTTGTGTCAATCTTGGGATTGGTGATAGATACATTTTTTAATATATTTTTTCCAAGTCGACACGACTACCATAAATCTCTCCACAAATTTTGAGAATTTTTGGAGAATTATGAAATTATCAGCGCATTTCTGAATTTGGGTTCAGAATGCTTAAAAGACTGATATCAGGGTACCAGTCGACTGGTAACTGTCTCAATCGACTGATAACAGTGTTGTCTAGAGAGAGACTAGCTACTGTATGGAGTTTTCGACAAGATCAGTCGACTGATGAAGAAGGTAGTCGACTGATGTTACTGTGAGGTTGGTTTTTCGACTAGGTCAGTCGACCGGTAACTGTCTCAGTCGACTGATACAGGCTGAAATTGTTTTCAACAAAATCGAAAAGTGCCGAAATGAGTATAAACTTGTGTATAATCTTATGAATGGGTTAATACACAACGTTTATAGTCATTAGAGGTTAACGGATCCAATAATTGAGATATATATTGTTGAAGTTTTTTTTTGATGTGTGGCAAAGGGGGAAAATATTAGGTTTAAGTGGAAAACCAAACATGCCTTTGCCATCTTAGCTCAAGGGCGAGCTTAGGTGAAGGGGGAGCATTGTTGCTTATGTTTTGGCGAAAGGGGAACCTTATGATAGGTTCTTAAAAAGCCTTTGTAAGTCCAATGTAGGAAGAGCTTTGGAGAGGTTCTTAAAAAACTTGGTTGGTAAAAATCCTAACTCATTGGGGAGTTTAAGTGTTAGGAATGCCTTATTATATGATCCATGCATTGCTTTCATTTTGCTATTTGTTTTCCCTAACTTAAATGTATTGCCAAACATCAAAAAGGGGGAGATTATTGGAGCAATCTATGGTCCGAAGTGACCATGTATTTTGATGTTTGGGCAAAGAGTTTAAGTTAGGTTTACCCTTGAGTCTGATATGTGTATTTGAGTGTGCAGGTTTGCAAGATACACATAGATTTAGCTGGACGGTTTCGGGTCTGGTGAAGGATGGAGCGACATCCGAGGAACCATGGACAAGGCAAGAATGATGAGTCGAGGGAAGCACACTTCGAGGTATACGCGAAGAATGACATGAAGATAAGTCGTGTGCTTTATGCATCCGAGGGACGAGAGCCAAAGTCGAAGAAGGCTTGAAAGCATCAGGTCGAGGCTGCAAAGGAAGAGTCAGTTGAGTTGTGAGGGTCTGAGTGCTGAGTGATTGTACTCGGGTTATGAAACCCTAGGATTAGGGTTTGACCAGTCGACTGGTCTGGGATCAGTTGACTAGTAGTTGGCATAAAAAGATCAATCGACTGGTGTCGGTTGAAAATTTAAACGTTGGGTTGTAATGTTCGATTCAGTCGGAACTAGTCGACTAGTGTTGGCACCAGTCGACTGGTAACGACTAGTTCAGCCACGAGTTCTATTTAAGGGGGCTCGATTTAGTTGGTTAGGGTTGACAAAATTGGGTTTGGTTAAAGGCCAATTAGTAGTCTTTGTGCTCAGAAGTGTTGTTAAGGTTGTGGTGAGGTTTCTCCACCCACAAGGAGTGACACGAGCTAGCCGGAGGTCTTCTGGGGACTAATCCACTGACGGATAGGGATCGTCTACCTTACGGACAACCGTGGAGTAGAAGTTTTATCTCCAAACCACATAAACGATTTGTGTTAGTGTTTGTTATTATTTGTAGTTCCGCTTGTGCACGCTAACATTGTAGGAAGAACCGACGTGAAATGAGGGTGACCGTCTATTCATCCCTTTAGCCGGTGCACCGATCCCCAATAAGAAGGTTAATAGTCTTGCAAGTAAAACTTAATCTCTTGCTTTTTCTTGGCAAAAATACACTATTAAATAAAAAAAATACTAAGCATAAAGAAAATAAAAGAAACAAAAAATTACTTAATTTTCAATATGGGTGGTTTCTAATCAAGACAATGGAATCTCAACTAGCAAATGCTCATTTGATGAACGCGGAGTAGTCTCTTATAGCCGTTTGAAAGTTTGGAACTAAACAATGAATACAAAATGGAATGTAGAGAGTGTGTTGTTCTATTTCGAGCTCCAAAGGATTCTATTTATAGTGTTCAGAAAAAAAAAACTAGTCATTGTTGATGTGGCGGGTTATCGGGCGCCTGGAGGCGGTTCGAGTGCCTAAAGTTTAGTAAACCTTGATCCACTCGACAACAACTAGTTGACATGGAGGCCCACTCCGAGCGCCTAGAACTGATCTAGGAGCCTGAAGTCCGGGCGCCTGGACCAGATCCAAGCACCTGGAATCGTCAACTTTGAGTTGTCATTTAGTCGGTTGGCACTTGGGTGATGTTTCGGTCGTCCAAAGTTAAACTCACCTGAACCCAATTCTGATCTTCTCCTCAGCAGTCTTCCTCCCTGACTTCTCTTCCCTAGGATGTCACATTCGTTATTCTCGTCCACTGGTGTACTCTTTTATAACGTCTCATCCCTCGGATGTACCGAGCCCGCTTCCCATGTTATCATTCTCTCTTGTTGCGTCTTCCGCTTGAATTCTCGTGCTCTTAAGTTCCTGCACACTTAGACACAAAGAATTAAACCAAACATGACCTAACTTGACTCAGTTGACCATATGAAATTAATCCGGGATATTTACAATTTAAACTTTAACAAAATTATTTTAAATTAATCAAAATCACTTAAAAAATAGTTGGAGTTAAATTTTAAATTTTAAACTCTAAAATCACTTTTAAAAAATTTATAGTAGCTACTATGTAAATTTTATATATTGTAATTGTTATCGATAGTTTCTATGTATTACAGTCCCTATTGCTGATAGTTGCCTTGAATAACGGATATTCTATAAATAAATTTTCTGAATGAGCGTCTTTTTAATTTTTTTAAAAAGTTGTTTTTTATGATTTAAATAATTTAGGACGCACTTTTTAATTGTGGTTCAATTTATTTTTTTTATCTAGAGAGTCCCTTCTTTTTAAATATTGAATAAAAATTTTCAGGGCAAAAGTAAGAGGGTGCTCTGTGTTTTCAAATCAGAATACCTCACTTTAATTATTTTTGTTGTGAGCGCTCCAGTTCACTATTCATTCATATATAATTTTCCAACCAGTCTTTACACTGTATCTTCCACTGAAATCTTTCATCTAAATTTTTCATCGATCAGACACATTATTATAAGTAGTTATAATTACATAATTATTATAAGAGTAATGATTGATAGAGTAAATTTGGGAGAGTGAATGGGAGAGTGAATGACGTCTAGCTAATGTGTACATGTTCGATCGACGATCGGATACCACCGGCGGCCTCTGATTGTCGTCCCGAATCAAACTATACTTTGGGAGGACGGTGAACTCATTAGGATCGCCGGCAACGGTGAACCCATCGAAATCGACGGTCAATGATGCGAGATCGCAATTGTGGCGATCCCCGACGGGTTCACCGTGCCCCCCAGGGTATAGTTTGGTTCGGGACGGCGGCCGAAGGCCGCCGGTGGTGTCCGATCGTCGATCGAACGTGTATACAATAACTGTCACGTCATTCACTCTCCCATTCACTCTCCCAAATTCACTCTCCCTATCATCACTTTTATTATAATATATACTTAATCTATTTAAAAATATGAATTATGATGTTATAATTATTAAATTAAATTCATATTATTATAGTTACTATGAAATTATAATTATTAAGATGTAAATTTCTATTCTAAGTTGTAGCAGTTATGGACGTTAATATTAATATTATAATAATTACGATTTTATAACTATGACATAGAATCACATCAATTCAGATATTAGACAGGAAATAAAACAGTAGGCAACCGTTAGATACTATACAAGTGAACAGTTGAATTGAGCTTCATTTTGATTTTTAAAATGGAGCATGATTAAAAAAAACAAAAGAAAAAATTTATAGATGGCCTACTCGTTGGACACCAACAGTAAGCTACTGCTGTAATCTTTCGTCACTGGCATAAGCGAGTTGAGAGATCACAACGTTAGCCGCGCAAGCCACACTTAATTCCACGTTCTCCGGGATCCACCATCGTCAGCGCAACTCGAGCATCGGTGATAAGTAGCCGAGCACACGCTTCCGCTTTGCATAGCCATGTTCGATTCCTCCTCCTACAGCGACGGTGGCCTCCACCCGCTCTTCATCTCCGCCGCAGCGGCGACCACGACGGCGGGGGCGGCGTACTCTGCTCGGCCTCCTCATGGACTTCCTCAATCATATCTACAGAGGAGGAGCAGCGCCCACTCGCTTCCCTTCCACCACCACCACGTCCTCGCCAGCCCCGTGAGGCGGGTCCTCAGCGACGGCGACCTCCAGGTCGTGCAAGTCGACAGATTTCTCCTCCCGTACCTACCAAACTCCGATTTCGAATCGTTCCTCGCATTCAAAATTGAATCTTTTTTGTTGCTCCGTGTTTCCTATCGCAGGGGATGATGAGTTGTGCGAACGCTAATCATCGCGTCGGCCGATACAGCGCGGAGGAGAGAAAGGAAAGGATCGAGAGGTATCGGAGCAAGCGAACTCAAAGGAACTTCCGCAGGAAGATCACTGTAACTATTATTTTTTTCCATTTTAAATTGATCGAGCCAGATTGAAGAAGAAATCTGATGACTAGCTAGATGTTATTCATATATATATATATATATATATATATATATATACCCCTCTGCTTTCTAAGTACGCTTGCAGGAAGACGTTGGCCGACAGCAGGCCGCGAGTGAGAGGTCGGTTCAAAAGGAACGGGGAGATGGAAACGGAGACGCAGACGGAGAATGGCAACAACTTCGACTTCTACAGCTGCGACGACGCTGAGCAGAAGCAGAGCAAGTGCCGTAAGGCGGAGGTGGAGGTGGACTGGAGGAGCCAGTTGATGGCGGCGCTGGCGGCGGAGGACCAAACGGAGAGCTGCTACGACGAAGAGCTCCTTGCCGGCTTCGCCGACGCATTCTCCATCAATATTTTCTCCTAAATACCAATGGAAGTTAGTCAGAGAAGATCGAGAGAGATGGAAGGAGCAGTGTAGTTTCTGTATTTTAATTCAGTTTTTAAAAAATAATATATATTTTAAAATCATAATTTTATAAGATCCAAAAATTAATTAAACATTTCAAATAATTAAATTAATATATATATATATATATAATTAATATAATCTAGACTTAATTCATTTCAGTGTCAAATATATATTTTTTATTTTTATTATTTGAAATATATTATATATATTTAAGATTTAAAAATTTATGATTTAAGAGTTATATTATAATGAACTTAAATTAATAAAAAAAATTTTACGGTTAAGACTTTTCTCTTAGATTATATTTAAGATAAATAATTTTAAATTTTTATGGATATATTATAAATATTTAAAATTTAATATTTTAAATTTTAAGAGTTAGATTATAGTGAATTTAAATTAATAAAAAAATTTCTCACATTTAAGAATTATAATATTAAGATAAAAATTTTTATATATTCATGTAATATATTATATTTTAAAAATTATTTATTAAAAAATTTTAGCATCTGAATAAAAAAATCATACGTCTGATCCGCACCCTAAGCGTAACCGAACACTCAGTAAAATGTTCAAAATTTATCATTTATTTTGAAACTAGTAAAAAAATATCGGTAAATTGTAAAAAATTCCTCAATCCTCATTTGATCTTTGCTTCTACTCTCCATTTGATAAATTTTTTAATTTATTCTCTATGAATTGAGTATAAAAGAGTGAAAATTGAGTATATATCGGTGAAAAATAAGTATAAAAGTGTAAAAGTGAATATAAAAGAATGAAAATTGAGTACACAATTTCTTGATATGGTGAATATAACTTTACATACTCAAATTTTTACTTTTATACTCAATTTTTTTCAAATAATATTCATAGAATCGTCTTGTTAATATTATCGGGGATTGTATGTAAAAAAAATTTTGAATGGGGATTGCGTTGAATTTGAGCTTGAGAAATTTAAAAAAAAATTCCAAAAAATATATCATATAGACTAAAAATACAAATAATCAAGAAAAAAGTGTCATGCGGACGCCGGGACGCGTTTACGCCACGTCAGCGAAGCTACCAGTCTGGAAGGTTCCTGAATCCTGATCCGGGTTTAACCAAATAGACGCACTCAATTTTCGATTTGATTCGAAGGCGAGAAAGCGAGGAAGGAAACGACGGAGATGGCGATGAACCCTCTGCTGTTCCCCAACGGGATGCCCGTACCCTTCGTCGGCGAGATGTTCGTGCTCGCCAGGGATGGCGTCGAGTTCGAGATCGACAAGATCCCCGGGTTCATTCCCCTTCCTCGATTCCTGATTCCGCTCTCTGATTAGTCCCTTCTTTTTTTCTTTTTCTTTTTATATATTACCAAAGAGGAAAATTTTCAGATTGATCTCGGTTTTGGATGATCCCTTGTGCATGTGATGCGAGTTTGTGCAATTACGTACTATCGCGTCGTTAACGGTTGAACTTTTGTTCCGAAGATGATTGAGAAACTTGCGGAGATGAATTTTCTTTCATAACTTTTTTAGGACCGTCTTATTACGATAGTCATATTAAACTCTCATGCATCATCAATTAGAGGATGTATGTAATTCATAGGATGGATGTATATGATATTCGGAAGTGTGTTCTTCGTTACTATTGGTTTTGCCCTAGATTAGGCTCCTACGCATCCACGTATTTTTGGTCGATGATACACATCATTTAGATGGTTTCGATTCTAGTATCTGATCCAAACAAAATGCAGTTGAAAACCAGGATCTTTTTCAAACAAAACCGAGTTGTAGGAAAATGTACCATTTACGAACCATATAAGACACTTATAGTTTTGTGTAATACGTTCCTTCAATCTAAAGGTATTTGCTTTGCTCATCATATGTGCTTTCTACCATAAGTTTTTATCTCTGTGATTGTTTACCTTTTTTATATATTTTTTTAATGTTTTTCAGAGTGATGACATGAAAATGTAAAACAATTCTCATACTCATTAGACTAATAATTATTGGTGAAATGTAGAAATTCTCTAATAGCATTGTTATCTAGAAATCTATCATCATACCAAAAGGGTTCTGTTAATTCCTGCACTATGCTCACTTACATGGTTTTTAGGATTATCTATTGCTGTTCGTGTCTATTTGTTGTAGACAAAGCAACAAGATGTTATTTGAGATAATTTACACGTATGGTATCATTCAATCTGCTTTAAAGTAATTGTGAATGATTTTTACGATATATGAATTAACTAATCAATGTTTGTAATCAGCTGAATCTGCACTTACCCATATGTTTCAGAAATCTGATGTTGGTAGAAACTAACCAATGAATTGTGCCTCCTGTTCATTATAAAATCAATCTATAGCATACATCGTAGTTGCCTAGCTTGTGTTATGCAAATCTAAAATGATGCAATTGCATCAAATGATTTGTTTTTTAAATTCAGTTGATTTTATTTCCAGAGAAGATCATGTTACAGCAAAGGGAATTATTTACTTGTCCAACATAAGGATGGTGTTTGTTGCAAAGAAACCTGTTGGAAACTTTGTGGCTTTTGATATGCCTCTGGTATGAACTTTCTGAATTAATTGTATACTACTAATTGCATTTAGGCATCTCGTGCATGGGATTCATATTTGTTTGGCACAAGTGGATGGTACTATCTGCTGAGCTATACATTTGATTGCCCCTGATACATATTCTTTATTTTATTTCTTGTATAATAGTCTGTAGAATTTTGGATGAACATATCTTCTGTCATTATTTGGTTCCATAATCTTTATTAATTTGGTTATTAGAAATTGCAAGCGAAACTGATTTTGTTAAGTTAATCTCTGGGCTTGTCAATATATTTTTGGTAATGGTCAAACAACATAATTTTATGTTGCATTAGTGTTGATGGCTGACTCATATCTGAATAATGAATGTCATGGAAGAAAAATCTATTAAGATTTTTCCTAATAGAATTTTATTAAAGCTTTTCTAATAAAATTCTATTAAGGTTTTTTTCTAATAGAATTTTGTTAAGATTTTTCCTAACAAAATTCTGTTATGGTTTTACCGGGTTTGAGTTTAGGCATTATCTATAAGGATCATTGTAAGCCTATTGTATTATCATCATTAGTATCAAGAGAATAAGGTGTATTCTCTTGTGTAAAGAGAATTCTAATAAAGTTTCGGCCTTTTTTTTTTTGGAGTAGGCACGCCGCCGAACCACGTTAACTCTTCTTCTCCTTCTTCTCTCTCCTCTTCTACTTCTTCCTTGTGTTTTTCTCTCTCTATTGTGTGTCTTTGCCTCATTGCTTTGTGCGATCTCTTTCTTTCTTCATCTTCTTCCACGGCACGTTAGAGGTTGATGTTGTCATCCCCGTTTTGCGCGACAATTGGTATCAGAGTAAGGTTTGGCAGATTTTTTCAACATGTCGGGGATTCTTTTTGTCAAGTTTGATATGGTGAAGTTTGACGGAACCGAAAACTTCGGATTTTGATAAAGGAGGGTCAAGGACTTGTTAGTGCAACAAGGTATGACGAAGACGTTAGGAGAAAGGAAATTGAAAAACACGGAGAGATCAGATTGGAAAGAACTTCAGGCAAAAGCAGTTGCAACAATCGGACTTTGTCTTATGGATGATGTGATGTATCATGTCATAGATGAATAGTCACCAGTAGCAGTTTGGCAAAAGCTGAAAAATCGATACATGTCAAAGTCATTGACAAACAAGCTATATCTTAAGTAGAAATTATTCAGGCTGAAGATGACAGAAGGAACCGATCTAAGCCAGCATATCAACGTATTCAACCAGATTGTGAGTGATCTGAAGCGGGTTGATGTGAAGATTGAAGACGAAGACAAGGCGCTGATGTTGCTAAATTCTCTGCCTTCATCTCCTATGTACGAGAATTTGGTTACTACTCTGATGTGGGGAAAGGAAACTCGTAAATTGGAGGAGGTTACAGGTGCATTGTTGGGTTTTCATTAGAGGAAGAAAGTAAGTGACACAGTTGTCTCAAGCGCTCGCTTCGCGCGCTTAAGCGCCAGGCGCAGCGAAGCGAGCGGGCATCGGTTCTGCGAACGCGGAAGCGAGCGAGATCAAAGAAGCGCCGCTTCGCGTGACGCGGTCTTGCGCAAATTTTTTTTTTTTCAATTTTGCTTTTTGTTTTGTTTAAAGCCCTAAATCTCTTTGCCTCAAACTGTGTCTCTTTATCTTTCTCTCGCCATCGCTGATTCGCCACTGTCTGTCGCTGGCTCGCTGCGTCTTCTGCTTCTCACCAGCTTTGTTGCTGCGTCGCCCTCTTCCAGGTATGTTCTAATTTTATTAATCGTTCCTTAGTCCAACGTGCGCCTTCGCCGGACGCATTCGGCGGTACCGAAGAAATCCCACGACGCTTCCAGCGCCGCTGGACACTCACTATCTGCGGTGTCCAATGGCGTCGGAAGCGTCGCAGGGCTTCCTCGGCGCCGCCGTTAAGATTTTTCCTATTATGTTTAAATAAAATCAAACAATTCCTCAAAAAATCTAACAATTTCTAAAAATATCTTAAAAACTTTATTAATTCCTATAAAATAAATTTAAATATATAAAAAATATTTTAAAATAAAAAATTTCTAATAAATTTTATTATGTAATAAATATCAGATTTAAAATTTATAAAAATATTTTTTTTAAATATAAAAATTGATAAAGTTTATTAATTAATAAAAATCAGATTTAAATATATTTAAAATTAAAAAATTGTAAATATAATTCCTTTCAGCTGGAATTCCTTTTAATGCTGTTAAATATGATTCTTTTGAGTCTTGTATTGAAACTATTAGACAATTTGGATCAGGGATGAAACCTCCATTATATCATGAAGTGAGGGTTAAGTATTTAAAGAAGGAGTTGTTAAATACGAACTTGCTTCTCAAATCCCACAAAGAAGATCATGCTAAGTTTGAGTGCACAATCATGGCAGATGGATGAACAGATAAAAAGGGTAGGACTCTTATAAATTTTTTGGTAAACGGTCCCAAAGGAAGTGTTTTTGTTGAATCAGTTGATGCTTCAGGCTATTCTCACACAGCTGACAAGATGTTTGAGTTACTTTCTAAATTTGTGTATCACATTGGAGAAAAAATGTGGTTTAGATCATAACAGATAATGTAAGTTGCAATGTCAGTGCAGGTAATATTTTAAATATATATTACTTTTTATTAATAATTGGATCATATTTTATTTTTTTGACTAAATTTTTTTTAGGTCGTCTTTTGGAAAATCGATTTTCACACATCTACTAGACTCCCTGTGCAACTCACTGTTTAGATTTGTTGCTGGAGGATATATTTAAAATTTCTCATCTTAGAAAATTGCATGAACAAGCATTGATGGTGAATGATTATATTTATAACAGACGACAAGTATTGAGCATGATGAGAGAGTTTACTGAACGGAGAGACATGGTAAGAACCGCAAAAACACGTTTTGCAATCGCTTTTTTGACTTTAAAGCGGGTTCATATACAACAAGCAAATCTGAGAAAGATGTTCACATCTGAAAAGTGGGCAAATAGTCGATTTTCGAAGGAGGCTGCAGGAAAACGTGTAGCAGAAGTGATATTGATGCCTTCTCTTTGGAAAAATTTGGTTTTGCATTAAAAGTTGGTGGTCCATTAGTGAAAGTATTGCGACTGGTAGATGGTGAAAAAAGATCTCCTATGGGTTATATTTATGAGTCAATGGACAGAGCCAAAGAAACTATCGTTGCGTTATTTAACAATAATGAAGAAATATCGAAGTGTTTTTGAATTCATTGACAAAAGATAGAACATTCAACTCCATCGACCTTTGCACGTAGCTGGATATTTCTTGAATCCAGAGTGTTTTTACTCAAACTCTGACATAGAAAATGATACAGAAATGACGGAGGGTTTGTACAAGTGCATATTTAGATCAGTGAGAGGTGAGGATTTACAAGATCAGATCACGAATCAATTGGAAAAATATAAGAAAACAGAAGGACTTTTTGGTTTGCCAATGGCTATCAGACAAAGAACTTTAAAATCGCCAGGTAAATTTGCAAATAATCTATTCTGATATTTCAATATTTGATGGTATCATTACAATAAAATTAATCTTATAATTTATATGTTTTTCTGTTTCAAGCTGATTGGTGGTCTTCTTATAGTGCATCAACGCCTGAATTAAAAACATTTGCAATGAAGATTTTAAACCTTACATACTCTTCTTCTGGCTGTGAACGTAATTGGAGTGTTTTTGAATATGTAAGTTAGAGTTTTTTTAATACATATTAAAAATTATATTATGGACTTAACCTTTGACGACTTCTTTTTTTTTTTAGATGCATTCCAAGAAGAGAAATAGGTTATCTCAACAACGATTGAATAATTTGGTATATATCAAGTACAATAGAGCATTGAGGCGAAGATATGACATGTGAGATAAGATTGATCCTATTATTTTGTTAGAGATAGATGATAGTAATAAATAGTTATTGGGAAAATTAGATAACAGTGATAAAGACAATGAAAATGATTTTGTCTTTGAGGTGAAGATTTGCGTTCGAGTGATGTAGCACGAGCATTTGGGATTGGTGAAAGTGCATATGACTTTCGATCTCGAAATACGTCTTCATTAAAAGGAGCATCATCATCTGCTTCAGCAAAAAGAAAATAAGTTTCGGCTCAAATTAGTCTTATAGAAGAAGAAAAGATTAACCTTGATGATGAAATTGAAGAAGAAGATACCGATGGATACAAAATCAATCTATGGAGCTGATGACGTAGATTTTGATAATGAAAATGAAGAAGATGATGATTTTGATATTTGATATTTCTTCTTTTATATTTTCAGACTTTTGATTTATTTTTAGTTTTCTCAATAATCTACAGCTTTATCAAGTTGTTATGGTCATTTGGATTTTCAAAGACATTTTTAAAGACTTTTGATAGATATAATAGTCCTCAAGGTTCTAAAATTCACTAGACGCTAGTCGGGCGCTAGGCTTAGCGCCTATCAGTCAGGCCGCCTAGGCAGGGACTAGGTGTCGCTAGGCGGATTCCATGGTATCAATATAAATTACATAATAAATCACATTCTATAACACAATAATATCAATTTTAAAATGAGTTCAAAATTACGCAAGTAATAAAATATCACAAATTTATACTATATTTTAACTCTCCAAAATGTGAGCTTCTTTAGTCGCTTTAATTTCTCTAGCTTTGGTTACTCAGTACCTAAAAATGAAGTTTGGTACTAACCGCTAGGGCAAACCAACAAATCAATTTTCTTGTTGGACCAAAGTTTAGGATTTATAAAACTTAAGTCCAACACAAATAAAGGGTTATATTTTAATTTTTTTAATTGGATTTTAAATTTAAAAGTCCAAACTAACAAAAAAATTATGAAAAATTTGTACTATTTCCACAATGCCTAGATGATTCGACCGATTAATCGGCGCCTAGGGCCGCCTAATCCCGCTTAGGCGCCAAGGCCGCCTAGGCTGGCCGACTAGGATATTTTCGGTGCGGCTGGGTGGTGCCTAACGCCTAGGTGGCCACCTAGGCCGATTTTTAGAACAGTGATAGTCTTTTTATTTATTACGCTTTTTTCCGTAGAGTCCGCACTTTGCTTTGCGCTTTAAGCCACAAGACCCTTGAGCGTTTTTTTGCGCCTTGCGCTTATGACAACTATGGTAAGTGACGAAGTTTTTCAAGGAGGACTTGTGGTGAATAGTAACCAAGAGAGTGGTAGGAGTAAAACTCGGTGTGAATCAAGCAGCGACAATAAGGCTCGTTCTAAGTCAAGAAGGAAGAAGGTAATCACGCGCTATAAGTGTGGAGGCAAAGGTCATATAAAGAGAGATTGTCTAGAGCTAAAGAAACATATTGCAGAGAGCAAAGATAGTTCGACAAAGTCTGCAAATATAGTTGAAGAAAATTCAGAGAGCGGTGATGGAGATATGCTATTAGTTATGTTGAGTTCAGAACAGCTGACGGATGCATGAATCTTAGATTCTGCATGTTCATATCACATGACTCCAAATAAGGAGTGGTTTGACACCTATAGGGCAGTGGATTCTGGTTCAGTGTTGATGGGAAACGATGCATCTTGCAAAGTCATCGTCATAGGGAATATTAGAATCAAGATGTTTGATGGTGTGATCAGAACTTTATGTGATGTCAGATACATACTAGATCTAACGAAGAATTTAATTTCACTAGGCGCACTGGATGGTATAGGTTGCAATTACAAATCAGTGAGCGGGATGATGAACGTCAACAAGGGAGCTCTAACGATAATAAAAGGACAAAAGGTAGCAAGGAACATCGACAAGTTGATAGTGACTACAATTGTAGGTGGAGTCGCCTCAGCAGAGTCTGAATTAGAAAGTACAGTCTTGTGGCATATGCGGTTAGAGCATATGAGTGAACGTGGGATGCTGGAGTTTCACAAGAGAGATTTGTTGAAGGGCGTCAAAATGTGCAAGCTTGAATTTTGCAAGTTTTGCGTCCTTCGGAAACAGAGCAAAGTGCAATTCAAGACGACAATACACAAGACGCAGGAGATTCTGGACTGTACATATAGATCTTTGGGGACCCGCCAGTGTAGCATTACATGGAGGGCACTTATATTTTATAACTTTTATTGATAGTTTCTTACGAAAGATTTAGGTATACTTCATGCATCATAAGTCAGAAACTTTTGCGAAATTTAAACTATGAAAAACTGAAGTGGAGAATCAGACAGGAAGGAAGATCAAATACCTTAGGTCAGACAATTGGACAGAGTACACAGATTTAAAATTTCAAGAATTTTGTGAGTAGCATGGAATAACGAGACATTTCTTAGTTCGTAGGACACTTCAACAGAACGGTGTGGTGGAAAGGTTGAACAAGATAATCATTAAGAAGACAAGATGTCTCAGGTTGAATGCAAGGCTAGCAAAGAATTTCTGGGCGGAAGAAGTAAACTTGGCGTCTTATCTCATTAATAGATCACCAAGGACAATTCTAGAAGGCAAAATATCAGAGGAGGTATGGACAGGGAATCCAGTAGATTGCTCTTATCTTTGAGTTTTTGGATGTCCGACCTATATGCACATATCTAGTGAGGAAAGATCAAAGTTGGATGCGAAATCAAAACAGTGCATTTTTCTGGATATCAAAAAGGAGTTAAAGACTTTAAGCTTTGGGATCCTAAGGCTAACGAGGTGGTGATCAGCAGAGATGTAGTGTTTGATGAGAAAGTCATACTATAGCGTACTCATGAAGAAGGAAAGGAAATACCACATAGCAACAAGGAGAAAAAGGTTGTGCAGGTGGGGCTAGAGACTCATGACTCTGATGATTCTAGCTCAGAGCACATGGAGCATCACACTATAGCTAGTAGCAGAATGAGACGAGTCATAAAGCCACCCACCAGATACGGATTTGAGGACTTGGTGTCTTATGTACTCATCACCAGTAACAAAGACCCTACATCTTTTCAGGAGGCAGTATACAACTCTGAGAAGGATAAGTGGATGAGTGCTATAGCGGAGGATATGGAGTCACTACATAAGAATCAAACATGGGATCTAGTGGAACTTCCTAATGGAAAACGAGCTATAGAGTTGGGTATTCAAGAAGAAGAAGGAAGCTTTATGGCTTACAGGGTTGATAAGAGAATTGGGCGTTCAGTAAGGTGGAGTTAAGTTGTTATGTGATAGTCAAAGTGCTATCTATTTGGCGAAGAGTCAAGTATATCATGCGAGAACCAAGCACATTGATGTGAGGTTTAGTAAGATCAGAGAGTTGATTGCTTCTGAAAAAATTCAACTTGAGAAAGTTCACAATGCAGACAATGTTGCAGACATATTGATGAAGCCAATGACTGCACTGGATGCTAGAGAAAAGAAGCTCAAATCCAGAGTTCTAGATAGAGTTTTGCTCAGATACTCGTCAAAGTGGAGATTGTTGATGGGTGACTCATATCTGAATAATGGATGTCATGGAAGAAAAATCTATTAAGATTTTTCCTAATAGAATTTTATTAAAATTTTTCTAATAAAATTTTGTTAAGGTTTTTTCTAATAGAATTTTGTTAAGATTTTTCCTAACAAAATTCTATTATGGTTTTATCAAGTTTGAGTTTATGCATTATTTATAGTGATCATTGTAAGCCTATTGTGTCATCATCATCATTAGTTTCAAGAGAATTAGATGTATTCTCTTGTGTAGAGAGAATTCTAATAAAGTGTCCGCCTTTTTTGTGGAGTAGGCACGCCGTCGAACCACGGTAACTCTTCTTCTCTTTCTTCTCTCTCCTCTTCTATTTCCTTGTGTTTTTCTCTCTATTGTGTATCTTTATCTCGTTGCTCCGCACGATTTCTTTCTCTCTTCCTTTGTTTTCCGCGACACTTTAGAGGTTGAGAAGTTGTTGCTCCCGTTTTATACAACAATTAGCAAGAAGTATACATCGTATCACCAATTTAATTTGTAAGTAGCTTGTGCTACAACTGGTTTTTTCATTGTTGCTTACAACATCTAGCATGTAGCTGATAGGGACAATATTGCAAAATTAGTTAGCCATCTTTGCTTACTAAAGACTACATATGACACATATTGAGTGCACCCAGGTAAGTTCTCTTAGATAATATCTATAGACATGATATGTGTACCACCTGATTAAAGCTTTCGACCAGAATCTAGTTTGCATAGTGTCAGTGGGTTTGTAAAATGTCAAACATCTACTTCTGAATTCTTACTTCCAATTCCCCCTTGTTTCCCTCATATGTTGTAGCTTTGTTCTACTGTTTATTCATTTGCATCTTCAAACACATGCTTGGTTATTACTCCCATGTAAGCATAGCTTGCTTTCTTTTGCAGCTTTTTGTTCATGGAGAAAAATTCAACCAGCCAATATTTCACTGTAATAACATATCAGGATCCGTGGAACCTGTAAGTACAGACACTATGTTTTTTTTGTACCTTTTTTGAATGTACATTTGATGGCTCAATCATTTCATTTGGATGTGCCAAACTCAGGTGGTACCAGAGGGCCAGCACAGTGCGCTCTACTCAACTCACAAATTCAAAATCTTGTTCAAGGAAGGCGGATGTGGAACTTTTGTTCCTCTTTTCTTAAATCTCATTGGAACCGTGAGGCAATACAATCAGCATGCAGCTGCTTATCGTGCTCAAGAAGCTGCGGCCCATAGGGATCCACTACAAGCTGCTCAGACTCCCGTTGATGACATGATGAGGCGCGCGTGAGTAGAGACGCATCCATAACGCCAAATGTTTGCAATTGAAACGTTGGCATTCGTTAGTCTTAAGTTTGTCTGATTTAACATCTCTCTGTGCAGGTATGTTGATCCGAATGATCCGACTAAGATCTTTTTGCAGCAGCCAACTCCTGAATCTCAACTGAGGAGGAGAACATATCACCCTAACGCTGCTGAAAACTAGTATTGAATAAGGTGCCAAATCTATCTCAAGATATCTTGGGTTCTTACAAGTGTGATTCTCTTCACATAGATGCTTTGACACAGTGCATTACGTTTATGGTTCCATGTTTCTGTTAGTTTGATATCCATGTACCTACCGTCTTTTATTCGCGTAATATAATAGTTGGTTTGTTCAAGTTGAATTTGGCAATTTTCACAACCAAGTACATGACCACTTGAAGAGTCTAAAATCCTGTGTACTTGGGAGGACGAGGATAGAAACAAAAATTTTAGGAAGATTTTTAAGGTGATTTTTTTACCTTATTTACTTTATAAAAATTGATGCATTATTTTCCTTTCTTTTGCCTATTTAATAACAAGCACGTAGATACCCCAACCCAAAAAACACTGAAATAGGATCAGCAATCCAATCCTCAAGGGAGTATTTGTTGGTTTATCATGGAAAATATCACACAACAAACAGAAAATTTCGTTCTTTTAGCAAGATAAATGAACTAAATTAAGTTCACAGGCCCTCGCCTGTTTCCTTCTTCGCAGCTTCCTTGATCTCATCCGTTCCATCCTCCTGCCAGTAAAAGTCCAGTCACATGATAACTGTGATACAATAACAGCATCGTTTCTAGACTAACCCAGGAAAAACGAGGGGCGGACTGACCGTGATATCGGAGGTCCACAGCGTCAAATTGTCTCGAAGAAGTTGAATTATCAAGGTGCTGTCTTTGTATGATTCTTCTCCCAAAGTATCAAGTTCAGAGATAGCCTCATCAAAAGCCTGCAATCCATATTTGCACCAACTAATAAATTTCAAAAATAAAAAAAGACGTTATTTTATCGGTAAACACCAACCATTATCCCTCTTAAAATAGATATAAAATATTTATTAAATAAGATATGTATCTTATATCAAGAGAAGTATATCTGTATATGATAATGCACATGCGAGACCTACAACGCACTAGGGGGCTTTGATCTCCATATATAGGTCGTTGACTTGTAATAGTGTGAGTTCACACAACAGGGACCCAGAGATTGATTTAAATTAAGAAGTTAATCAGATGAATATTTTAGCTTCTAATGTAAATAGAGAATCAAGTGATATTATCTATGAAGATAACTGTCCATGCTGCCATGATTCATGATATATTACAAGTTCTAAGTGCCTACGATGGTGCAATTCTTATTTTGGCACAGGTACACAAGTGTGGGATGGAATAAGTTGCCCAAACAAGTAGAGCATGGAAATGTGCATTTTACTTGAGGATTGGTTAGATGTAAAAGATTGCCCAAAAGATAACTCTTACTTATCATTTCAGACTCAGACAAGGAAGATAATGGCAATTGACACTGCAAGACCATCAAGAACCCATGCCAATTTATGCTGAACATCAAACTATGTGAATTCTGATCCTTTCTTTATGAATTCGGATCCTACTAGAGAAGGGTGCACAAGGGGCATAACTTTCTGATTTTAAATATATTTTCAATAATTTATAGTTTTACCTTAAGAATTAGAAACAAGTGACAACAGCAGTCTTCTTCAAGAGGCTTCTAAGATGATTAAAGACTTTAAGCAAGGCGCTAGATCAGTTTGAGTTAACATGACTTCTTTCTAAGCCCTAATCTTCATAAGGAAGATGTTGTAGTTCACTGACAATAGGTGTTTGGGGTATTCATGCACAGGTATGCATCTAGTTACTTTTATTTGCCAGTATACTCTTTGTTTGTGCTAGTCATATTTATAAATGGAAATGGTTAAAAATTCTACATAACTAGCGACCTTTAAGTTCTAGTCTTCTGGATGGCTACTTGTTATAGTTGTTTGGTTTCCTACAAGACAGAAGATTCTGATTCTGCCACTGACTACATTACTGTTTTAGGTTGTTTGTTCAGTAGCCAATCAAAATTACAAGCCCAAATCTAAAATACAACAGGATGATGTAACAGAAGAACTAGATCTAGAGTTCCATATTATTGTCCATAATAGGGAAGGAGTGTCCATTTTCATCTTGATCTAGCCAAAAGAAAAATATGGCATATAGTTAAATGAAATAAGAAAGTGAATTAACTTACTGTACCATAGAAAAAAATAACAGGGGTTGCACCAAATATACCTACCACTGGCCAAAAGGAAAAAGGATCTTTTTCAACATCATGACTATTTTCCTTGAGGCCTTTAGGTCCCCAACTTGATCTCAAAATAACCTAATTGTCATAGTTGCGAAGCTTATCATTTAAGTAGCTATATTTGCTCGCTACAATACAAATTTGCTTTATTGCTCCTAGTAACGGCATAGAGCCACACATGTTAAAACAGAAATTGTATAATGTGTATCAGGAATGTAAAAAATAATGGCTTGCGCTCAGATCCACATGAGCAAAAATATGTGAGACAAACCTGCTTTGCAAGGCTACAAGCACGGTCTGGAGAGTTCAGAATCTCATAGTAGAAGACAGAGAAGTTAAGTGCCAGCCCAAGCCTTATGGGATGAGTAGAAGCCAAATCAGCAAAAGCAATGTCCTGTTGTGCATCATATGAATATCAGACACGTGAATCAGAATTTATAAAAATATTTTGGAAAGCAGGTACAGAAGAAAATATGATTCAAGCATAATGTTGCAACGAACACGGTTCACGTATGAAAAAAAAAATTGATTCACAACTGAGGGGGTTACTCAAGTCAGTTCATCAGTGCAAAACCTAGAAAATGTAAAAGAAAAACATAATAGTGTGAAAAAATAATCTTCCTTTGCACAAATGTAAAGACACTAAGAGACCATTTATGTGGTCCAAAAGTTGAGTACTTGGTTTCCAATTAAAAAAAAAAGGAGCTAATTACATACTTTCATTGATCCATCTTATCAAGAATTTGCTTAAAGGTTCACAAAAGTAAGCAAAGAACGAATAATCAACGGAAGCTCAATATGTAAATGTTGCATACTTGTGCAGATTTGTATGCCAATAGAATGTTTTCAGCTGCTTCTTTCCTCTCTGGTCCAGTCTTGAACTCAGCCAGGTACCTATGTATATAAACCAAATAAGATAACGAGGGAAAGAAAAAGAGAGGAAAAAAATTTTGTGCCAACTTTTTTTAATAAGAGAAATGCACTTATCTAACCTGTGGTAGTCACCCTTCATCTTAAGATAAAAGACCTTGGATTCTGCACTGGTAGCGGTGGGGACGAGGTGGGAATCAAGCAGCTTCAGGATACCTTCGCAAATTTTGCTGAGTTCTGCCTCGACCTTGGCTCGATAATCTTTGATCAAAGAAACATGATCCACATTGCCACGGCTCTCCTCCTTCTGCTCGATGGAAGAGATAATCCGCCAGGACGCCCGACGAGCTCCAATCACATTCTTGTAGGCTACTGAGAGGAGGTTGCGCTCCTCAACGGTGAGCTCCTCCCCGTTGATCGTCTTCACCACCTTCTCCATGTACTCCACCATCTCCTCATACCTCTCCGCCTGCTCAGCCAGCTTGGCCAAGTAAACATTCTCCTCGCGGGGCGATTCCACCGGCGACATTTTGCTAGATCTCCGCGAACGACTTCCTCCCTGGCAAACCGACAGCACAGATAAATCATTAACATAATAGTCTCATGCAAAATCGGTGCAGGAAACAATCGATTAAGAAGGATTCTTAAATGTCGGGAAAACGAAACCAAGGACAGAGATCATATGCTCAAATTCGCACAACAAAATCATCAGAATCCGCAGATAAAACTTAAGCAGAAACGGGGCCGAATCGAGCGAGAGGAGCCCTTCGCCAATTAGGGTTCGCCGTGCTCACCTTCGTCTTTTTCTCTTTGGAAAAAGGCTGCCGATGGTTTATTTTCGGTGATGTTACGAGTGGCGCTGGCCTCAGTGCCCCCGGCCAGTCCGGATAAATGCTAGGTGGATGGGGAGGTGAGTGACTTGTTTTGGTGATTTTACGTGTGAGAGATGATTAGGGGAGAGATACCACCTGTTCATGTAGTCTTATCCCATCTTCATGTTATACGCCTGTCCCACATACTTGGAGCAATGGAACTGTGGGTATATATTCGTACAGAAAAGAAAAGGCTGGGAACCAACGACCAGTAGCCCAATTCCGCCGGCCCGGCTCCTGCAACCGCAGAAAGGCAGCAGGGAAGCCGAGATTAGGGATGGCAATGGGACGGATCGGGGATGGGTTTGCCGTCCCCATATCCGTCCCCGAAGTAAATCTCCATCCCCGAATCCGTCCCCATCCCCGCCTCTACTTAATCGGGGAATCTCCGTCCCCGAACCCGCGGGGAGTAAATCTCCATCCCCGTCCCCATCCCCGCTTAAAATATCCATTTTTTTCCAAGATAAAAAAAAGGGATTTCCCAAGCATGGTTGTAAAAACAATGAGATTTCAACTTGTGGGAGGCGGCGAGTGACTAGTACTGAGCGATACTGATTAGGGTTTTCACACATCTTTAATATTAACATTATTAAATTATTTTAATAATTATTAATATTTTATTATTAAATAAAGATATCGGGGCGGGTTCGGGGATGGAGATAGCATCCCCATACCCGCCCCAATTTATTTCGGGGATTTTTAAAAATCCCCGAATCCAAATCCAAATCCGATAATACCTCCCCAAACCCGTCCCGTTTCGGATTTTCCCCACGGATATCCAAATTCGCGGGGAAAATTGCCATCCCTAGCCGAGATCCCCTGTCTCTCCTCCTAATGCTCTGTTTATCTAGATGAGTAGAAAATAAAATTAAGAAAAAATTTTCACAGTGAAAATCTTTTCATTGTTTATTTCATTAAAATTTAAAGAGGGAAGAGAAAGATAATCCATCCACGGATAATTTTGGAGTCAAAATCGATCATCTCAAAATCGGACGGAAAACAACGGATGAATAAAAAAATGACGCATATACCCCTTTTCATTTACAAAATTACATCATAAATCAAAAAAATAATGCATGTACTCTTGTTAACTCATAAAATTACACCATATATCAAAAAAATGACACATGTACCCTTTTGTATTAATAAAATTACACCGTATGTATCAACTTTTTTCAATCATGGTAAACAAGCATGCAAAAAAAAAGATTTTTTTTTCATTCCATTCTCTTCTCATGCCTTAATTCATTCATCATCCACCCTAAGGTAAACATAGCATTAGAAAAAAGGACTATCTCGCCCTTCAAGCCATATAGAATCCGCGTCGATATAATTTCTGTGGCGGCTTACTCGCACCGCGCACCGACTACGATTCATGTCACGGCTCGAGTCATATCGGGTTGAACCGAGCCGGACCGCTAAATCCGAGCCGATGGTCTCTAACCAAGAGACTAAATAATAATAATTATAATAATAATAAAAGTTGAATAATGAATCTGTGACGGATTTGACTGATGATAATTTTCCACCGGCTAGACAAACTTAAAAAAGAGAATGTTCCATGAGTATTTTTAGAGCCAAAATAATATAAATTTCGTGTAAAAAATTAACTTATACTTTGAAAATACAATAAATATTTTTATGGTAAAATATTAACTAAATGAAAAATGAATTAATTTTGATAAAAACGATAAAATTTGAAATAAAAATAAAATTCAATCTTTTTTTCTCTCTATCATGCGCGGTTTTTAGCCGGTCCATTCCATCCCGGTCCGGTCGATCTGACCTTTTTCTTAAACAGAGGTATTCCATTTGTTCCGGAGCTGCGAGTCGCAAAAATTGGAAAGAATCTAACGGCTCATAACTTGCGCCCTTGTCACGTTGGTGATGAATCCAACCGTCGGCAAGTCCAACGGCTATAATTAGCATGTCGTCGGATTCACTATTCTGCAGGATTTCGTTTTTGTTTTAGAATTCACGAAATGCCCGTTTAACATTTGAAAAAATCCACGTGTCTATAGTTGTGCGGGCTGGTAAAATTTAGATTGCTTAAGTCAGTTTCAGGCAATCCGGTTGACTATCGATTCCTTGTTTTGCCACGCCATGCGGAGTGCGTGTTCCATATTTAGTGGCCATTCGCAGTGGGTCCACTCGCTGAACGGACGGCCCAGATGCCAGCATCCGCAGCTTTATATGGACGATCGCTGTTTTCGATCTCTGCCACACTCGCCGGAGGCATCGCAATGCTTCTTCGCAGCGCTTCTACGCCGTTGCTCAACCCGCCATGGGCGCCGGTCTCGGCCCCCGACTTAGCAAGAGGGCCCGCTTCGGCGGACCCACAAGTGCCGAACCAGATCCTGCGGTCGCCCTCGGTGACCCACCTCGCGTCCTGCTTCTCCGCCGCCTCTTCGCCGCTGCCGCCCGTCTCCCGGTGCCGCTCCATGAATGAGCTCAAGGTGTTCGCGGAAGTTTCCCAGCCGCTGTCCTCTGCCTCGCCGCTCAGCCACATCCTGACGAACTCGGGATTGGAGGGGCGCAGCGTCACGGTTGCTGGATCACGTCGTCACACCTTGTTTGAAGTGGGCGACGGCGGGGCCCGCGGTGGATGTATCGGGCGCGACAGGGGGAGATCGGGCGGAAATGACAGCGGAAGAGACGCCATGGATGAGTATTACAAGCAGATGATCAAAACGGACCCGGGGAACTCTCTCCTGCTGGGGAATTACGCCAAATACCTGAAGGAGGTGCGAGGAGACATTGCCAAAGCAGAGGAGTACTGCGAGCGGGCGATGCTGGCGAACCCTCATGACCCCGCCGTACTAACCATGTACGCGGGCTTGGTGTGGGAGGGCGACCGCGACGCTCCCCGAGCTCAGAGCTACTTCGATCGAGCCATGAAAGCCGCTCCCGGCGATTGGTAACCAATGGCAAATCCAGTCAGCTTATCTTGTCGTTCATTATGAAAATTAACTGCTGCAACTGATGATTCATCTCGTGCAGCTTCGTGATGGCTTCGTACGCCAAGTTTTTGTGGGATTCTGAAGAGGAACATGGGGAGGGAGGAATTAGGGAAAGCAGCAGCGACAGGGCCTGCAGGTTGTTCCAAAGAGCAGCAGCTCGTGAACGGATTGCTGCATCTTAATATATAGACCACTTCCTTCTACTTTCGATCGAGACCGGCTGTAGTGTCTCGAAAGTATGATTGATTAATTTTTGTCCAAGTATAATTATGCATCTGGAAATAAGTCCAGCCAGTATTATCATTTTTTTTTCACTGTCTTCGTTGTAAAGAACGTGGCATGATCGATATTAGATCACCGTTTTAATATATGGCATATATTGAAGTTTGTAATGCCCCAAAACTGGTGAGCTCAAATAGTTAAATTACATGACTGAATAAGAGTTACGTTGTCAATGCAATATCATAACGATGGTAGGTTTGAATAATTAATGGAAGGGGAGAACTGGAGACGGAGATCATAAATCCTTCACCGCCCTTGGCCGTCGCGACAAGCAAGAGAAGTGGCGACACGGAGGATTTAATTAAAAAGTCAGTTCATGCGATGCATGCTTTCTTCACCGGGCTCTCGATCGATCGGTGAAGAGTAATTAATTTTTCGATCGATCGATCGGTTATTGCTCGTTCTGTCTCTTCCTCTCTGAACCCTTCCCAATTCTACGATGAGATCGCTAGCATTTCGCACTACTCTTCCTTTTATTCGTCGGAGTTTCCGGTGGCGGCGGCAGTCAATGGGTGGTGCTTCAGCGGAGCATTGGGGTCTCGGCCATGCACATGCAGCTTCTGCACAACGACCGCGTGGTGGTCTTTGACCGCACCAATTTCGGCCCCTCCAACCTCTCGCTTCCATCCGGCGCCTGCCGCCGCGACCGCTACGACCAGGCGCTTCGCCTCGACCGCACCGCGCACTCCGCCGAGTACGACGTCGCGACCAACACCTTCCGCCCCCTCACTATTTCCACCGACACCTGGTGCTCATCCGGAACTGTCGCCCCCGATGGAGCCGTAGTCCAGACCTGCGGATTCAACGACAACGAGCGCACCTTCCGCCCTTGCCTGAACCGGACCTGCGACGGGGTCGAAGTCTCGCAGGTACATCGTAAACATTTTTTTCTAAAAAAAAATTGCAATTATATTAACTCTTTTTTCATCTTAGCCCTAATAGTTCATAATATTATGGACCAAACTCTCAAATTTTATAAAATAAGAGTTAAAAATCAAAACAGCATTTTTTTTAATCATCAAAATAATATTCTATCCTCTCCCAGAATCCTTTTTGTTTTTTTCTCTAATACCCTTACGTTAGTCAATCTAAGTTAAATAAATCATTAATCAAATCTTAACTACAAAATATAATACCAACATATTAGCATTTGCACATATACTCTCATGATTATTGGAAGGAGTATAATCAAGGGCGGATCCAGGATTTTATATTGGAGGGGGGGGGGGCGCATTCTCCAAGAAAAAGCACAATTAGCGATCAAAATTATTGATCATAATTTTTGGGATCGCTAAGACATTCAACGAATATGATGCAACAACAACAATTATGATGTAATCACAAATATAATGGTAACCAAAAGCATCATAGGTAGTATTGTGATCAAACATGATTCAAAAACATAAAGTTAATGTGCATGTAATTAAGTATCAAATACAATTCTCTAACTAAAAGGAATTCGACGTTCTTTTAAATTTTCGAAGTCTTCAATGATGGCTTCTATGCTCACATTTCTAGCAATTTCTCTCTCAATATATACCATTAACGCGTCTGAGAGAAAAACATCCTCCATTTTGCTTCGAAGCCTTGTTTTCACAATATTCATTGTAGAAAATGATCGTTCTGAAGTAGCAGTGGAAACTGGAAGAGTAAGCACAAGTACGATCACTCTAAAAATGAGGTTGTATGTAACAGATTTGTTAGTCTTTACTAACCATTGACATAATTCTGAAATAGTTAAAAGATTTTTATAGTCAGGCCCTTTGACTACATTATACTCGTAATGCTTCAATTGCATCTCCAATTGCTCTTTTTCATCTCTTGTAAAATCTTGGGCATAAAACTTTTCAACTAATTTACATATATCCATAACTCTGAAAGACTCCGCAGCATTTTGAGGATTTAAGGCATTACTAAGAATGAGCAATTCCATAGCATCAGCACTAAAGCGACCATTAATTTCTTGCAACTGTGAATCTATTGAAGCATAAAAGAGGTCTATCCGATAATGATGCTCAATTGTGAAATTGTCTTGACGAGTACGGGCTCGACCTCGTCTGTTAATATACTGAGCATTAAAATAAGGAATGTCAATATTTCGAAGTTCACAAAAAGATTTCACTTTTACAAGCAAATCATCCCACTTGTTATCTCTCATCTGTTGAAGTAAATTTTTAGTAGATAATACAAGCTCCATTGCATTTATAATATCCTGAGACTTACTTTGTAAACTCTGGCAAAGGATATCTGTGATCCCCATAATCTCTTTCATAAGATGCAAGATGAATACAAAATCAAAGGAAGTCATTTCATCATAAACTGATGTTGCAGCTGCTCGTTGAGAAGGAAGTCCATCATCCATAACCTTGAGTAATACCGTACACGATGCACTAAACATCTTAATTAAGCCTTTCAATGATCTCAAATGAGAACTCCAGCGCGTATCAGCAGCTCGTTGTAAAGTACCTATCTGATTAAGTCCACGCCCTGTCTCAAGTTCATTAATAGCAATCAAATGTGCAATATCATCCGCATGAGCATTCTTCAATTCATCATTACACTTACATGAAGAACCAACAATATTAACTATAAAAGTTAATCTATCAAAAAATTGATGAATAGATATCACATTTTTTGATGCTGCTACTAAAGCCAATTGTAATCGATGAGCAAAACAATGAACATAATAAGCACTTTCACAATCTTTTATAATCAAAGCTTGCAATCCATTAAACTCGCCCCTTATGTTACTAGCACCATCATAGCCTTGACCTCTAATATTTTGAACATCCAAATTGTAGTGAGCCAAAGCAGAATATATAGCATTCTTTAAAGTCAAAGCTGTAGTATCAGATACATGAATAAGCCCAAAAAATCGTTCTTGAATGAATCCAAGAGTATCAACAAACCTCAATACTATAGACATTTGCTCTCTTTTTGACTCATCTTGGGCTTCATCAACAATTATGCAATACTTGACAACTCCAATTTCTTCACGAATTGCATTTTTCACTCTCACCGAAATCACATGAAGTATTTGTTTTTGAATATCGTGACTTGTATACTTGACATTTTTTGGAGCTTTCGCAATTGCCTTTGAAAGTTCATCATTGTACATGGTCAGCACATCCAAAAATTCAAGAAAATTGCCACGATTAGATGAACTAGATTTCTCATCATGACCTCTAAACGGAATTCCTTGAAGTGCAAGCAACAACACCACATGTATGTGAGCCTTTAATCGAAGACGATTAGTTGCGATTTGTTCATCATTAAAATTGTCGAATCGCCTTGATATATGTTGTGTTTGGTTCATCAAATCCTCACATGCGTTTTCAGCATTACGATGGGGCGAAGATACATTATCTTTTCCTATATGACCTAGGAAAGCACAAGCTTTTCCATTTCGAACTTTCTTCCACTTATCAAATCCATCAACAGTAAATGTAGTTTGATTTAAGCATCCTGATGGCTTATTGAAGATAAAACATGGAAAGCAATATGCTTTATCTTTAGATGGTGAATACTCTAACCAAGGAAATTGTTCATACCAAGTAGACTGAAATCTTCGAGGACGCTTAATATTTTTATTTAATGGATATTGTTGAAGAATTGGCTGATATGCTTTCAGATTCAAATAAGCTCGACGAATTTCCTCTCGTTGGTTAGGATGATATTCCCAAATTTGTCGACGCAATCCTGGATCACGCTCTAAAGAATTGAGATGAACCTCTTCAGTTTCTGTATTTTTAAATATTTTAGGAGGAATTTCAGATGGAAGATCATTGCCATTTGAGCTTGTCGAAGGAGTTACAGTAGCAGCTGAATCAAATTCATTTGCTTTCTTCCTTTGAAAAAATCTATCAATCGTAATAGATTTTTTCATTGGAAGTATATGAAACCTTTAACAATGGAAAACTTGAAACAAACAATATATCAGTTTAATATATCAATATTAAACAAACAATATTAGTATATTACATGAAAACACCATCGTGCTCAACATATCAATATATATGGGGTTCAACATATGATGCTATACTGTTGCCCAAGGTGATTAGACCTTTCAATAATAATTTAAAATTTTAAAATTTCTTAATAAATAAGAAACTTAAATTAATATTAATTATGAAGATATATTTTTATATATACTTTTCTAATTTATTTTAATGAAAAATAAAAAATTATTATAAGATCGAATTAAACATCCCAATTGAACGTGGTAACTGATTAATCAATTTTTTTTGCTGTATACTGTTTCTCGCGAATATCAATATATCATCATCGTGCGCAACATATGAAACAAACAAAACAAAAGATGCAAATTTCTAAAGATTACATAGTAGAGCAAGTGCACAGATAAAACTTAGAAGGATATCATGAAAATTGAAAATGAACATGAAAGAGAAGAGGATAAAGAAACGAACATGATTACATGAAAACACTAAAAAAAAAATAGTTTCCCCCTTCTTTCCTTGATCAGTTTTAGGGGTTTCAAAAAATCAAAACCCTTGTTGGGAACGAGATGGCTAGAGAGGGAGGGGGGGGGTGAATCTAGTCGGACACAAAACTTGCTCTTTGAAATCTTTCTCTGCACTTAAGTTAGCAGCAGCGGAAACAAAGCATATGCAGAGAAACAATCTTAACAGAAATGCAGAAACAAAGAATACAAACCAAGGATCGCTAACAAGGATCATTTACAAGGTTCGGGGATAATTTGCCCCTACTCCTTGGCGTGCCCGTAAGGTGGGCGATCCCTTGATCGTCGGCAGATCAAGCCCCGGTGACCCGGATAAAGTGAAGCCTCCTTCTCGGTGGAGAAACCTCTCCACAAGCTGTCTCACAGATGGATACAATGTTAAGCTCACGAGACACTCGAGAAGACAAGCTCACAAAGATGTACAAGAAAGCTCAAGCACAAAGCAACAGAGAGCACGAACACAGCCCAGCCAAACTTCTCCCAGTTTCTGTCTGTCTCACACGTCTCCTCTGCCTCAGCTTCATCACTTAAGCTCTGCTCACCATCACAAGCTTCATCAGCATCCACTGAGCCAGCCTGAACCCACTGAGCTCCCTGAGCACTCAGTCCACTGAAGACTCCCTCTCCGGTTGAGCCTCCGTCAGTCGCCAGCTGCGCCAGTTGCCCGTTGAAACCTGAGAATGAGAAACAGCCAAACCTGCTCAACGAAAAGCCTCCCATTGACCCTCCTTGAGTGTTTGAATCACCTGCTATCACCTGCACACTTCAACAGAGGCTTAGCAATGCATATCAAAACATATCAGCAATGTATCAGAGAATCGGCAGTGAAAACAGACGCGATCAGAGCTTCTGACAGCGTATTTGTATTAAAGTTCTGCGCCTGATCGGTCACCAGACCGATCAGAGAGCCTCCTGATCGGTCACCAGACCGATCAGGCTGGTTCCAGACCGATCAGGCTCCGTCCTGATCAATCCCCAACGCTCAATCAGAAATCGCGATTTCTTTGAGATTCTCCTGGACCGATCACCAGACCGATCCCAGGTCGTGGATCGTTCACCGGACCGATCCACCCTTATATTGGGCGATTTCTGAGTTTCGCAGGCTAAGCCTTCTGATCGGTCAACTGACCGATCAGGGTGTCACCTGATCAGTCAACTGACCGATCAGGGTGTCACCTGGTCGGTCAACAGTCCGATCAGGTCATCACCAGACCGATCAGGAACCGTCCTGATCGATCTTAGTGAGAAGCCCGCGAAGCTGGATCGTTCACCAGAACGATCTGCACATGGATCCTGATCGGTCATCAAACCGATCAGGAGCAGTTCAGCAAGGGAACTCAACCTCATTGCTCGCTCCCTGATCGGTCACCCGACCGATCAGGAGCCAGTCAATGGGTGAAACGCATACTCCCTGATCGGTCACTAGATCGATCAGGAGCAGCACAGTAGATTCCCAACCTCACTGTGTGCTCCCTGATCGGTCACCCGACCGATCAGTCATCGCTGGATCGGTCACCAGACCGATCCACGAAGGAGCAGCGTGCCAGAATCCCTGATCGATCACCAGACCGATCCAGGGACTTAAACTCAGCCCTCCAAGCTAAGTTTTCATCTACCTTAGCCCTCCAAGCTAAGGATTTTCCATCTAACTCTCCAAGTTGGGAATTTACACCAAACCCTCCAAGTTAGGACTTTTCACCTAGCCCTCCAAGCTAGGACTTTTCACCTAGCCCTCCAAGCTAGGACTTTTCGCCTAGCCCTCCAAGCTAGGACTTTTCACCCAACCCTTCCGAGTTAGAACTTCATCCAACCTAGCCCTCCAAGCTAGGCACCTTACCCTCCAAGCCAGGACTTTTTCACCTCATTCTCCAGGATGGGAATTTGCACCTAACCCTCCAAGTTAGGACTTTTCACCTAGCCCTCCAAGCTAGGACTTTTCATCCAACCCTTCAGAATTAGGACTTTTCCAACACCTGGCTTCACTCACCAGGACCCGGCTTAACTCACCGGGATTTCCATCACCTGGCTTCACTCACCAGGACCCGACTTCACTCACCGGGATTTCAACCTAGCTTCACAAGCTAGGACCTGGCTTCACTCACCAGGGTTTCATGCCCAGTCCCCGACCAGGACTTTAACCCAAATTCGCTCAACCAAACTTAAACCATTGTCAAACACCAAAACAATAACCGGGCCAGACTGCATCAACAACCCTAAGGCCTAAGGAGTAAGATAAGGCATAAGAATGAAGGAGAAGACAAATTGTACCTTTCTCTCGAATCGGATTTGAGAATTTCGTAGTTTTGCACAAGACCTCCACATGTACTACACCGGAGTTGCGAAGCGAGTAATCCCTGCCGCCCGTGATGACTATTGTAGCGCCGTCGCCTTCCGCATGCCTTGCGTCATTGCACGCCTGCTTATAAGTTTTTCCTTTCTTAAATAATTAATTTATTATTTATAAATAATAACAATATTACTGTTAGTAATATGAGAGAAGTATCCTAAGGCAATCGTCTTATGATTGTAAATATTTATTTTAATAAATGAATATTCACTATTTGAGTATACATGTCTGTGTATTTGATTGGGATCTTAAACTCATTTACTGAATGTCCACAATACAATTCACAGCATGAGAGAATTTGTGATGAATTCACAACTAGTGATTATCCCTACATGTGCAATTGTGAAGTATTGAAATTGTCCCTAGTCGATGAATTGATAAATAAGGACACTATCAATTCTGTTGAGACTAGCATGGGTTATTCTCTAATCAGCTGATTCTCACTGGCTGGTGACATTGGGATGTCCGGAGATAAACATGAATGCTAGTTAAGGGAACTAGTTCATTGGAGTGACTGGCTGTAAAACTTCACATGGTAGTCTACATATAGACATGTCAGTGAAGTTCTTACTGCAGCTTAAGTGCGATGTTCTTTTGACTTGCGGTGTTCAAGTCATCTTGGTCATGGAGACTTATACTTTAACATCTTAATCAAGCATCTCCAAGGGGGTGTGGACCCAGGATGGTTGGGTATAAGCCGAAGTGCCCGAAGATGTTTGAACAGCCTACAAAGGATTCACCACTCCTTGCGAGGGGATGTATACCCAAGGCCTATCGTCGGATTGTTACTCAAAGCCTCTGGCCAGAGCATAACATGTTCCGAGTATGAATCTCTAGGAAACATGAGAGTAATTAGAATCCGTTGGACGAGAAAGACATTACTTGGGCTAGGTGTGACGTAGTCAGCCTAGTGGGGACTGACACATATAGACCATGTCCTGAACCAAGTGGGTATAAGATGGTGAAGGGAATGAGGCACGATTCATTAGAGCTGCTGAAGGGTTTCAGAATAATTTATGAGGTCAACCGTTGATCTTTCGATTAATTGGGGATCATGATGTACTACTAGGTGCCACTCATGATCGTTCTATAATTGATGAATTATAGAAGGCCAACATAAATCGAAAGCCTATTTAGTCACACGCACTACGAGTAATCCGAGAGATTTAAAATGAGTTGAAAATTGGATTTTCCGATCAAGAGAGATAAGTCGAATCTGAATTTTTCAGAGACGCATCGAAAGCATAAAATAACTAAGTCTTTTGAAGACTTATTGGACGAATTAAATGAGTTTAATTCGTAAGGTTACGGCATTGGTTTGGCCGGCCAAAGAGGGTCCCCACCCTCTTTGGTTTGGCCGGCCACAATAAGAGGGAGAACCAAATTGTTTGGTTCAAATTATAAAATAAACCGCGCGTGGTTTGTTTTATAAAATTATGGATAAAGAAATTTATATAAAGAAATTTATATAAAGAGATTTATTTTCATGGAAATTAAAATAAACCTTGGATTAGTTTATTTTATTTTATAAAATCAATAATGGATTGATTTACCATGATAAAGAAATTTATTCTTTTTATGGAAATTAAAATGAACCATGGATTGGTTTATTTTATTTTATAAAATCAATTATGAATTGATTTTTCCATGATAAGAAAAATTTATAAGATAAATTTCTTGTAAAGTTTATTCCATAATAAAAGGGGAGACATGATTGTTTTTATTATAAATTAAGTTATAATAAAAACTTGGCATAACGGAATAATTCATAAGAAATTTATAAGATAAATTTCTTGTAAAATTTATTCCATAATAAAAGGGGAGACATGGTTGTTTTTATTATAAATTAAGTTATAATAAAAAAAACTTGGCATAACGGAATAATTCATAGAAAAATTTATAAGATAAATTTTTATGAAAAATTTATTCCGTTAAAAAGGAGACTTGGCGATAAAGAGGCTACTATATAAAGGTGCATAGACAAGGCTTGGAAATCAATTCAAGAGATCAAGGATTCTTGCCTAGCCTCTCTTCCTCTTCTTCTCTCCCTCTCCCTCTTCTAGGGCCGACTACCCTCTCCCTCTTCTAGGGCCGGCTGCCCTCACCTCCTTTGCCGTGAGCCACCTCCACCAAGAAGGTGCCGAAGAAGAAGAAGAAGCGGGTCGCGACTCCTTCCTTCCTCCCGGAATCTTGATTCTATTTTTCGTTTGGTGGTTAGTTTTCCATCTCTCTCTCTTGATATTCTTGTTGTTCCTTTGGAGAATCTAGTAGTTCTTATCGGCACGAAACTCGTAGCTTTGCGAAGTCATCCCGAAGAGAACTCGGCGTGGACGCGAATAGAGGCGGAGCTTCCAAGGGACGCTACGGTTGGATCTCGTCCCTTTCTACGAGTTATGCAAGGTATTAAGTAAATTAGTTTACTTTCTGTAAAATTTAAATGTATGATCATGTCTCCACAACATAAGGTTGCATGCTAGATACGTGGTTAAAAATAATTTGAGAAATTATTTATGCTAAAACTTCCGCTGCACGTAGTAAAAATTTTAAAATTACGAACCCGTATCCATGTCAACATGCACCCGGTCCCAACAGTGGTATCAGAGCCGGTTAGTGTTCCACATAATCATATAATTGTTTTGCGAAAAACTTTATCATGATCTCAATTTTGGAAAATTTTTCAATTATGGAAACTTTCCAATTATGATAAATTTTAGATTTAGGAATTTCAAAGTTTGGAAATCCTCATGAAATTTCGCAAACTTTTGAAATATCCTAGTTTCTAAAATTTTATGATAATTGTGAAAACTTCCCATTTTTGGAAACTTTCTAATTTTGGAAATTTCCTATTTTGAAAATTTTCCAATTTTGGAAATATGTAAGTTTTCTTTGTACCAGAAACTTACAATTATTCTGAAAACCTATTATGAAATCTTACAATTTTGGGCACTTTCTTTCAAGAAAGTCTAGACAAATTTATGGATTATTAATTGACAATTAAATTCGAATTGGTATTAAATTATTAACAAAATTCTTTATTTTGGATTGAGCCTCGGGGAGCCGTCCAATTTAAAGTTAGTTGTTGTAATTTAATTTCCTATTTTGAATAAAATTGTCATGTTTAATTTGGTTACGCCTCGGGGAGCGGACCAAATTAGATTTACAACAAATTCCTTTTTTTAGATATCTGAGCCTCGGGGAGCCACCCAAAGAAAATAATTTGTTGAAATTAATAAATCCATAAATAAAATATGTAATCAAATCTTGGAAATTTTGAGGTGATTCTCAAACGATAATTTCCTTATTTGATTTAAGAGGTGATGCTCTTACATATTGTTGTCTCCAAAATTAATTAGGAAAATGGTTTCTTATAGAGTTTTCTTAAAAGAGATTTTCATGAAAATAATATATGGTTGAATTAAGGGAATCTGTCTCTTAATTTAATAAGATTTGATTTAGAGATATCAAAGTCTTAAACATATTATTTCCGAAATTGATTATGACAGCTTAGGAAATTGTTTCCCAAAACAATTCCTTAAAAAAAGTATGAAATTAGAATTAGGAAATCCGGTTCCTAATTCAATTAATGAGACTTGATAAATTAAGTCACATACATACTTTATTAAGGAAATCGTTAGTACATGACATAATTATATGTCATGAATGTGCTTAGAAAAGAAAGGATGAGACCCAAAACCCCTTACAAAATATTAAGGCCAACACCTTCCATTAATATGGTTAGAACCGGAGTTTTATTTCTCATTTGGGTTGATGGACACATCCATGCCCGGCTTGAACCTCAACATGTTCAAACCATGTAATTAGTTTATGATTAATATAGTTGGAGTCAGAGGTCAATCCTTAGTTTTGGTTGTTGGACACATCCAAGCCTGACTAAACGGTTGAATGAGCTCCAACCATATTAAAACTATTTCTTGATTGATGGGTCAGCCTTAAGCTTGGAGCATCGATTTGTTGTGCCACAACCAAGGTCGATGTAAAGAGAGGTGCAGTTGGGTGCTATGTATATTGTTGCATACTTGTTAATGAGTTAACAACCCAATGATTTATGCAAACATTCAATTAGTTGATAGCATAAAGTGGTAGTTACATATATGTGATATGTAATCGGTATAATTACCTACCTTCATAGCTAAGAATAACTTGATGGGCACAGCCATGGTTGTTCTTATCTATGGTTGGATATCAACCTATTTGGAGATGCTCCTACGATCTCCCGAATTGATAAAAAGGGTTATTCAATTCAAAAAATAAATAAGATTTAATTAATGTATGTTGATGCATTCTTTATCATTCTTCTCACATAAGCTCAATTTGTATTTCTAGGATAATCACTCGATCATGTCTTCTCTGAATTTGCGTTCCATTTTGGACACCAATAAGTTAACTAAGGACAAAAGGATTGAAAAGGCACCAAAAGGCACTTGCCATCACTGTGGTAAGGAGGGCCACTGGCGAAGAAACTGCAAGATTTATCTTGAGTCCTTGAAGAAGAAGGCATCCGATGCCCCATCCTCTTCAGGCATCTTCGTTATTGAATGTCACTCTATTTCCTCGTACACCTGGGTACTTGATACTGGGTGTAGCTCACATATATGTAATGACATACAAGGGCTAAGGAATAGAAGAAGACTCGTCAAGGGAGAAGCGAATTTGCGAGTTGAAAATGGAGCAAAGATTGCTGCTATTGCCATCGGAATATATTTGCTAAAGCTCCCTACTGGACTTGTCTTAGAATTGGATAATTGTTATTTTGTTCCTTCGTTAATAAAGAACATTGTATCTATTTCATGCTTGAATGAAAAGGGTTACCATTTAACTTTTAGTAACAATTGTTGTTACATAACTTTAAATGGTGTTCTTTATGGGACCGGAAGTTTGTCCAATGGTATCTACACGTTAGATTTATCTGGTGATATTTTCAATATCGAAGTTAGCAACAAACGTGCTCGAATAGATAATCGAATAGACTCCTATACGTGGCATTGTCGTCTTGGCCATGTAAGTAAGAAACGCATGACCAAATTACACCGATATGGAATTCTGGAATCATTTGAACCCGGTTCATTTGATACATGCGAATCATGCTTAAAAGGCAAGATGACCAAATTACCCTTTTCCGGAAAAGGTAATCCAGTGGGAGAATTGCTTGGTTTAATACATACTGATGTATGTGGACCAATGTCAACTTTTGCACAAGGAGGCTATAGCTACATCATTACCTTTATCGATGATCACTCACGATTCGGGTATGTGTTCTTAATGAAACACAAATCTGAAGCTTTTGAGAAATTCAAAGAGTTCAGAAATGAAGTAGAGAAACAGCTTGGCAAAAGTATTAAGATACTTCGATCCGATCGGGGTGGTGAATACTTAAGTCAAGAGTTTCAAGATTATCTTAGGGACAATGGGATATTATCTCAATGGACTCCGCCATATACACCACAGCATAATGGTGTATCTGAGAGGCGTAACCGAACCTTGATGGACATGGTTAGATCCATGATGAATCATGCAACTCTTCCAAAATCCTTTTGGGGCTATGCACTTAAGACAGCTGTTTACTTGCTAAACAGAGTCCCAACCAAGGTAGTCTCTACTACTCCATATGAGACGTGGAATAGTAAGAAACCTTACTTAACTCACCATAAGATATGAGGTTGTCCTGCTTATGTGAAGCGGACTGTATCAGACAAATTGGATGCTAAGTCTGATAAATGTCTATTTATCGGAGACCCTAAGGAAACAAAGGGTTACTAATTCTATCATCTCTTGGAACAAAAGGTGTTTGTTTCAAGGCATGCTGTATTTCTGAAAAAAAAATTTCTTTTACAAGAAAACAGTGGGAGTGGCATTGAACTTGATGAAGTTCAAGAAACTCCAATAGACATTACAGAGACACCTAGTCTAGACCCACAACCAATAACTCATAATGATGAGCTATCAGTTGAACCTAAAACAACACCACCTCTTCGTAGGTCTGATAAGACACGCAATATTCCAGAGAGATACGGATTTCTCATAAGTAAATCGAACGACGTGTTACTCATAAGCGATGATGAACCTATCAGTTATGAAGATGCTCTGAAAAGTTCAGAAAGGGACAAATGACTTGAAGCCATGAAGTCGGAAATGGATTCCATGTACGAAAATCATGTATGGGACTTGGTTAACCCACCTGAAGGGATTAATCCCATAGGGTGCAAGTGGGTTTTCAAAAAGAAAACCGACATGGAGGGTAATGTTGTTACCTTTAAGGCTAGATTAGTGGCAAAAGGATATCGTCAGAAACAAGGAATTGACTATGACGAAACCTATTCGCCAGTAGCTATGCTTAAATCCATTCGGATGCTCCTAGCCATAGCAGCTCATTATGATTATGAGATATAGCAAATGGATGTGAAAACAGCTTTCCTTAATCGAAACCTGCTTGAGGATGTATACATGATACAACCTGAAGGTTTCACATCGGTTGATAAAACCAAAGTATGCAAGCTTCGACGATCCATATATGGACTGAAGCAAGCATCCAGGAGCTGGAACATCCGTTTTGATGAGACAATCAAAGAGTTTGATTTCTCACAAAATCTTGACGAACCTTGTGTGTACAAGAAGGTTAGTGGGAGTGCAGTCGTATTCCTAGTGCTATATGTCGATGACATATTGCTTATAGGAAACGATATATCAGTCTTACAGTCGGTTAAAATTTGGTTGTCCAAAACTTTCTCCATGAAAGACCTGGGAGAAGCAACCTATATCCTTGGGATTAGAATCTATAGAGATAGATCAAAACGGTTGCTTGGTCTTTCGCAGTCTACATATATAGACCGAGTGCTTAAAAGGTTTAGCATGTCGGAATCCAAGAAAGGTTACCTTCCCATCAGGCATGGGATCAACCTTTCAAAGTCTATGTGTCCGCGCACAAAAGACGAGAGGATTTGCATGAATAAGATTCCTTATGCATCCGCGATAAGATCTATCATGTATGCTATGTTATATACTAGGCCCGATGTATCGTATGCTCTGAGTGTCACGAGCAGATACGAGTATGATCCAGGAATGGATCATTGGGCGGCTGTCAAGACAATCCTTAAGTACTTAAGAAGAACTAAGGATGTGTTCCTAATATATGGAGAAGGAGATATGGTAATACGTGGGTATACAGAAGCCAGTTTCCAGACAGATAAGGATGACTCCAAATCTCAGTCTGGATACGTATTTACTTTGAATGGAGGAGCAATAACTTGAAAGAGTTCCAAACAAGACACCGTAGCGGATTCTACCACGGAAGTAGTCTGGATCAAGAAGTTTGTCTCAAAACTTGGTGAGGTTCCAACCATTGATGAAGCAATACCGGTTTATTGCGACAATAATGGAGCTATTACACAAGCAAAGGAACCAAGGTCTCATCAGCGATCCAAACATGTGCTTCGCCGCTATCATCTGATAAGAGAGATTATAAGTAGGAACATGGGCGGAGCCAACTCATGCCCACTGTGGGCAACTGCCCACACTGAGCATGAGCATGACCAAAAACAAAATTACTATAAAATAATATTTTATCTATCCTAGAAAAAAAATAAAGATAGATCATGAGACAACAAAACAAAAAATGAAAATAAACTTGTTCAGTTTTAACATGTTAATTTTTGATGCATGTATATTACTAATTAATTTTTTTTACAATCCCATATTATTTACAAAATTTTATTATACTTCAAATACATTATTGAATAAAAATACTAATTTTTTACATTTTATTTTTTTTTATTGACAAACCTAGCTGTTAGCTTATTGTGTCTTTAACATCGTAACTATCTTTAATTTTATGATTCTCTCCTTTAGTATTTATTTTTTTCATAATTGAGCGACGTAACAAACATCTACGAAATGCCGAAAACAAGATACATGTTGATCCAATTCTTTTCTTATTTTGTTTCTCATACAAGTATAAGAAAAAAAAAATTAGGCAAATGATGAAAAAAAAGACAAGATACACAATGATGTGGCTTGCAAATCGAAGAGTTGCCAGGTTTACTATCGGAACTAGACCGAAGGTGGCAATCTCCACAACATGCTTGTTAGCATTACTCATAATTCGCCTACACTAAACTAATATCCTAGCTCCGCCCCTGTCTACGCACGTATCATAGTAAATATACAACCATTTCATAACTATATAATATATTGATCAATTTTAATTTGGGTGAAAAATACCACTTTATTTATGTATGGGCGTCTCTTATAGGTGGGGCATCACTTTATTTATAATTAATTATTAGAATATTCGTAGTCGTAAATCTCTTATAAAAATTTATAAATTGTCCTATCATTGTCATATCAAAAATTAAAAATCTCACTCCTTTTAAAAACCTCTCTTTACTATCTTAATCCTCTCCAATAATTTTTTTATTACTCACTATCATAAATATTAAATAGTTTATAGTAAAAGAGAGCATAAATCTTATTTTAAAATTTTGGAAATGATTTATAAAAAAGTTTATAAACTCCTACAATGAGGATACAAATTAATATTGAAAGATTTATAACATAAGCCCTATACTGTAAATCCCATTATCCATGTTTTTATTAGTATAATATGTTATTGTCTAATGTAATAAGATTTTATCTTTGTATATGTTGTATCATTATAATATAATATTGTTCCTAATGGTTATCTAATTAATGGTTTAGTTTTCATATAAGGGTTAGAAAAGATATAGTTTTTTTTATGAAATGACGCACATAAATTTTCAAAATGATTAAACAAAACATATACTATTTTTATATTTATCAAAGAGCATTATGTACATCATTTCTCCTTTTACCCTTTATCATAAAATCAACTTTTTCTCTTTTTTTTCTTTATCATTTTTTTCTCGCTTCTCTCTATTATCTTCTCTTTCCCTTCTCTTTTGTATGCATAATGTGGACCCCACACATTTATGGTTAATTAAGTGTTAAACATTCATGAACCGTGAGCCTGATATGTTCATATCAAGCTCACGTTGGACATAATCTATATCAGGCCCAATGTAGGTCTAATATGAACCATATCAAGCCCATGGTGCATACATGGACTGTGACCTGATATCGATACATATCAAGTAATGTTAGACTCATTCTTTCAATAATATTTAATACTTTTAGAGAAGTCTAAAAAAATAATGAACAACATCATTGAACTCCTTACAACCTCATAAATCATCAAATCAGACCTATATAGTTTCATCAGTGAATTTCGATCAAAACCCACTGATCGACCTAGAGATCTTAGATTGTAATCATTTTAGGTCACGTAGATTTATGAGATTTTAAGAAGCCCAATGTTGTCGTCCATTGTTTATTTTGACCTCTCTAGAAGTGTTGACATATTATTTGAAAAATCAATCAAACATGGGCATGATCTATTTTCATATCAAGACTAACGCCACATCAAGCTCACGTTCGACCTGATATGGTTTCATATTAGGCCAACTTTGAACCTGATTTGATTTTAAATCATGCTCACATGGGCCTGATATGCACCCATATCAGGCTTAACGTGGGTCTGATATGTTGCATATCAGGCCCATAGTTCATATTTTAGCTAAACCTTAAGGCTAGGTTTGGTTAGATATAATATAGTCAAGTTGTAATAATTGGACTTGGAATGTAATCCAATTACATGTTGTTACCCTTGTAATCCTGATTACAAACTTTATTAGCTTTTTGTAACTCTGATTATATTACATTATAATTTTAAAATTGTACCAAACAAAATAATAAATCTTATAAGGTAGATTATCCCTTACCAAATATACCCTAAATGTTGTGGGGCCCACATTATGTATGCATGTAAAAGCGAAGGGAAAGAGAAGAGAAGAGAAGAGAAGAGAGGAAAGAGAAGAGAGAAAAATGATACAGAAAAGAAAGAGAAAAGTTGATTTTGTAAGAGGGGATAAAATAGGAAACGTATATAATTGAGTGTGTTCTTTGTAAATATATGCTTTTATATGCTTGTTAATTATTTTAAAAATCTGTATACGCCCTTTAGTAAAAAATCGAAAAAATATTTTTGATTATTAAATAGGATGGGTGTTATTTTGATAATTAATAAAAAAAGTGATGTATTTTTAGAAATTAATATTTCTAAAAGATATTGCCTTTATTATTTTTCTAATTTTTTGTTTACATCAAATATCTGTCTTCAAACTGAATAATTTTGGAGATGACTAATTGATCTCACGAAAATTTCCTACCGACCATTAGAATAAATTGAGAAGTGCTCATGGATATCCATTTATATGACCAATATTCTTTGACCTGCTTCTCATTGGAGAAAAAATCTCCTACAGTGCGCTACGGTTGAGACTCAATTCTTAGATCCCTTTATTATCAGTTGGAGGGACTAACTTTTGCATAATTGCTCTTATCCGTTAGAAGGCCTAACTATTGCATAATTGCTCCAAGGGCAAAGGTAACTTTTTTTTTTTTTTTGATAATGAAGGTATTTAGCTTTCTGAACCGACTAATCATGAAGGTAATTGACCTAGTCTCAAGAAAGTTTCCCACCCACAATTATATAATCGAGAAGCACATGTAGAAGCTCATTCTGACAATAAGCATTTCCTAGCATGATGATCCCATATTACTCCACCAACTCCATAATGGTTTTCTCGTTGATACAAGCATCAACCTCCATCTTTAATGTTCTCGGTAGTGGATCCGTTTGTTCTGTGGCTCTTCTGCAACTTGGTTTGGTGAGTTGAGGTCTCAATTTCACTACTCATCGTTGAAAATCTCGAAGCAAATCATCACACCATTTCAGACTATGTTTCAGTGCCCCAGACTCTTTTCCATAGGTACGTAGCTCTCATGCACATTCTCCACAACCCTATGTACATATGAACACACTCTCGAATCGTGCTCGGTTGCACTTAGTTTTTAACCACATATAGACATCCAAAATTTCCATATCTTGCACCTCTGAAATAACACCCCAGAGTGTTGATTCTTTCCCAACAGTCAAGACAAAGGAATAAAGCATGCATGTATGGAACTGTCAAAATGAAAGTCACACAACGAGTAAGATTCTGAGCATGGAACTCGATGGCGATGGAGATTAGTTGATGTAGGGATGATATCAAGTGATAATCTCCACCAGAACATTCGAATTCTCGGATGAATGTCTAAATTCCATATGAACTTTCACAACTTCTCACACGAAACTTCCGACAGGTTTTTCAGAGGATCAACATTCGGCACGCAAAATGGTAGTCACTCCGTACAACCTATTTTCCCTTCATATCAAACTTTCAAAACATCTCATCATCCATGTCTCTCGAAATCAGTGGAATCTTCAATATTTGATCTACTTGTTAGGTTCTGAGCGCAGCGGAATATTTATAATAAAGCAAAAATCTGCTCTTAAATCATGGATCTTTTCGTGGTACATATAGTTCTAAACAAAATTATACGAAAACAAGCATAAACTGAAAACATACCTTGTAATCCTTTGCTTACTTGTGAATAATATCACGAACAGATGAGAGCCCCACGTGTGACTCCTCTAGAGGTATCCACGCGCACAAGATCACGAACTAGATGACCCGTTAGGTGCTAGCCACTTGGATCGACAGAATTCTTTCGGATGCACTACGGATCTGGAGATGTGTCTCCAACTAGAGAAGAAGTAGGCTGCCGAAGGCTTCCCGAGAGAGATGGAGAGAAATCGCACAAGAGAGACAAAGGAGAAGTGTTCTCCTCTTCTTCCAAGGGTGGATATATATATAGCCTCCAAGGAAGATGAAGAGACATGACTCTTCATATTTTTCATTAATTTATCATAATTGCGACTTTTGAAATTCTCCATTAATAATCATTAATAGAGACTCTTCATTTTCTCCATTAATAATCATTAATAGAGACTCTTCATCTTCTCCATTATTGCCACAATAATTGTGACCTTTCAAATTCTCCAAAGAGAATAAGAGATAAATCTACTCTCTTTTCTCTACATCAAATAAATCCATATTTGATCTTGATCCATTCTCGCTTCCGATATTTCAGAAATAATTAATAATCCAATTAATTCTTATTCAGAAATAATAAATTGATTAATTTTAGTATCCACTAAAATAATCAACTACAGATATTGTTCGTGTCTATGTGCTATGCGTGCGACCCTCTAGGTTCTATACACGAAGGTAGTGTAAATCCATACACAGACTAAGGTAACCGTCTAGCAACAGTTTTTAGCCACCCAACGCGATAGAATATTAGTTATAAACTAAAACCTCCATGAACCGATTACTGTGTAATTCAATCTCTTCATCTTTATCCTACATCCCAATTAATTCGGTGCAGTATGCATCATCACCAATTAATTGTTTTACTTGATTTCCAAGATATAATAGACTCATCTTGAATGATAATCATTCCTCCCATGGCCATGGATTTCGAATCACTAATATCTCTATTAAGCGGCCAGGATGTTAACTCCTAAATCCAAGAGAGCGATGAATCCTCTATTGACTCAACATTATTCTCTCTACGTTTTGTCATACACCCAATTACCGTATTAATCACAATCCGATTAAAGATTGCTTTCAACGACATCAAAGTACATAACTCCACTCATAGAATATATGAAGGTCTCAAGTCAAAAGATCAGTTACACTCGTTCATTAAGACGAACTACCAATGATGCTTAATATGTGGTGTTCTCTTAAGCGGGTCGTGTCCAGTGTACCTCTAAACTCAAGGGACCCCCAAGTATAACTTGGATATCCATCCCTCCGGTCTATCTTGACTTAGTCATACTTAGCGTTGATCTAGATATCTATGTCCCCTCTAGATATCTATCCGATCAAGGATGATTTTCAGAATAATATAATCATTAATCTGTGAGACTTTATCATTAATCATATACGTACAGAAAAGTAAATAATTAACGCCAAATACTTGCATTTATTAAAATAATTATCCATAAATACATAAAAGTGTCTTGGCACATAAGTGCACACACTAACAATCTCCCACTTGCACTATTGCCAAACACTATGGATTCTCAGTCCTAGGTTCCTCACATGGGTCTCATGTTTCTGTAGAGGTAAGGCCTTGGCGAGTGGGTCTGCGATGTTCTCGCTAGTATCTACTCTGCTAACCAACACATCACCCCTCTGAACAATCTCTCTGAGGAGGTGATACTTTCTTAGCACGTGCTTGGATCGTTGGTGAGACCTTGGCTCCTTTGCTTGCGCTATAGCCGCATTATTGTCACAATATAACACAACTGGATCAATAATGCTAGGAACCACTTCAAGCTCCGCTATGAAGTTCTTGATCCACACAGCTTCCTTTGCTACCTCCAAAGCTGCTATGTATTCGGACTCAGCTGTTGAATCTGCAACTGTCTCCTGCTTGGAGCTCCTCCAGCAGATAGCTGCACCATTCAGACAAAACACATATCCTTGTTGCGACTTCAGATCATCCCGATCTGTCTAGAAACTTGCGTCAGTATATCCTCTAACGACCAATTCCTCGTCTCCTCCAAAAACTAAGAACATGTTCTTTGTTCTTCTAAGATACTTGAGAATAGTCTTTACTGCAGTCCAATGACCCTCTCCAGGATCCGACTGATATCTATTTGTCATGCTTAAAGCATACGAGACATCTGGTCGAGTGCATATCATAGCATACATTATGGACCCTATAGCCGAAGCATAAGGTATCTTGCCCATTCTACTTCTCTCCTCTTGTGTCCTTGGACACATAGCCTTGGAGAGATGTACACCATGTGACACTGGCAAAAATCCTCTCTTGGAGTCTTGCATGCTGAATCTATTCAACATTTTGTCAATATATGTACCTTGACTCAACCCTAGTAACCTTCTTTGTCTATCTCGGTATATTCTAATACCTAAGACATAGGTTGCATCCCCAAGATCTTTCATCGAAAAACACTCTCCCAGCCAATTCTTGGTAGATTCTAGGCTAGGAATATCATTTCCTATGAGTAGTATATCATCAACATACAATATTAGGAACGTAATCTTGCTCCCACTAACCTTCTTGTAAACGCAAGGTTCTTCTGGATTCTTGACAAAGGAAAAATCCTTAATTGCTTCGTCAAATCGCAGATTCCAACTCCGAGATGCTTGCTTTAGTCCATAAATGGATTTCTTGAGCTTACATAATTTATTGGCATTCTTAGATGTTATAAAACCGGGAGGTTGTGTCATATATACTTCCTCCTGTAACCTTCCATTTAGAAAAGCAGTTTTAACATCCATTTGCCAAATTTCATAATCCTTGTAAGCTGCTATAGCTAGCAAAATCCTAATGGACTTAAGCATTGCAACGGGCGAGAATGTTTCATCATAGTCAATTCCTTGACGTTGATTGAAACCCTTTGCCACAAGCCTTGCTTTATAGGTACTTACGTTCCCATCCATGTCAATCTTCTTCTTGAAGATCCACTTGCACCCTATGGGTTTTACCCCAACTGGCACATCAACCAACTCCCAAACTTGGTTGGCATACATGGAGTCCATTTCAGATTTCATGGCTTCTAGCCATTTCTCAGAATCATTTGAAGTAATTGCTTCCTCGTAAGTCGACGGTTCATCTTCCTCGATGAGTAGCACTTCCTCATCTTGGGTTACCAACCAACCATATCTATCTGGTTGTCGGTGTATTCTTGTAGACTTACGTTGATCTCACATTTCTGGATCAGTCTCGGATAAAGGAGACACTTGTACTTGTGGTACTGTCTCTTCGTCCAACTGTTCATCTTCCAACCTGTTTGTAGAGTCTGTAATTTCTTCAAGACATTCTTTACTCCCACTACTTTCTTTAGATATAAACTCTCTTTCCAAGAAAGTGGCATATCGAGCAACAATAACTTTGTGCTCACTTGGGAGATAAAATTGGTATCCCATTGTAGCCTTGGGATAACCTACAAACATGCACTTTATGGATCTTGCTGCAAGCTTATTAGAATTTTCATTCTTCACATAAGCATCACAACCCCATATTTTAAGATAAGACAAATTTGGTTTCTTTCCAAACCATAATTCATAAGGAGTCTTGTCTACTGACTTGGTTGGAACTCGGTTAAGTATGTATGCCGCTGTTTCTAAGGCATAGCCCCAAAAGGACATTGGAAGACTTGCATGACTCATCATTGATCTAACCATTTCCATGAGTGTGCGATTTCTCCTTTCCGAAACACCATTCCACTCCGGTGTTCTAGGAGGTGTAAGTTGGGAAACTATGCCACACTCTTTTAGGTAATCAATGAACTCTTGGCTTAGATACTCGCCACCTCGATCACTTCGAAGAGCTTTAATCTTCTTGCCACTTTGATTTTCTACCTCGTTCTTGAACTCCTTGAACTTATCTAGAGTTTCAGACTTATGCCTCATTAAGTAGATATATCCATATCTGCTTAAATCATCAGTAAAAGTCACGAAGTAGGTATAAGCTCCTCTAGCCTGAACTTGCAATGGACCACACACATCACTATGTATGAGTTCTAATAGTTCCTTTTCCCGTTCACCTATCTTGGTGAAAGGTTTCTTGGTCATTTTACCTTGTAAACATGCTACGCACGTATCTATGGGCTCTAACTCAAAAGAGTCCAAATACCCATTACTGAGTAATTTAGCAATGCGTTTTTGGGTTACATGACCAAGTCTACAGTGCCAGAGATATGTCAAGTTTGAGTCATGCAATTTTTGTTTCTTGCTTTCAACACAATAAATCAGTTCATCTAAGTTAAGAACATAAAGACCGTTATTCATTGAACCATTCCCATAGAATATATTATTCAAATAAAAGGAGCATAATTTGTCCTTGAATTGAAATACAAATCCCTTGGCGCCCAAACATGACACTGAAATGATATTCTTTGAGAAACTAGGATCAAAATAACAGTTTTCTAAATTCAAAACTAGTCCACTAGGCAAATTTATTGAATAAGTTCCCACAGCTAATGCAGCAACTCTAGCCCCATTAGCCACTCGTAGGTCCATCTCGCCTTTGGACAACCGTCTGCAGTCACTTAGACCCTGCATGTTCGCACAAATGTGAGAACTACTTCCAGAATCTATAACCCATGATGAAGAAACAGAAAGATTGCACTCTATCATAAAGATACCTGAAGCATCCGCTCCACTGGCATTCTTCTTCATGAAAATGTAGCAGTTTTTCTTCCAGTGACCTTTCTTGCCACAGTAGAAGCATATGACCTCCTTCTCATTAGATTTGGGCACCTGCGCCCCCTTTTTGAGCTTCTTCTGAACTTGATATTCAGGATTCTTCACTGCGTTAGCCTTGGGATTAGATTTCCCGGTGCTAGGGCGCTTGTTGGTCTTTCTTACCATCATTGTATGCAGTGAAGGATTTACCTTCATATCCTTCTCAGCAGTTTTCAGCATTGTCATCAGATCAGTCAAACTCTTGTCCATACTGTTCATGTTGAAGTTCAACACGAACTGGGAAAAAGATGGAGGTAGTGATGACAAGACCAGGTCAATGGCCAAGTCCTGGTCCAACTTAAAACCCAAGCTTTCGAGCCTTTCTATGTACCCGATCATCTTGAGTACATGGGGCCCAACTTGATTTCCTTCCTCCAGCATGGTACGAAACAATGCTCGAGAGGTATCATACCTCTCTACTCTCGCACTCTCTTGGAAAAGCTTACGCAAGTGCTGATCAATCTCCCTAGCACTCATGTTCTCATGCTGTCTCTGCAACTCGGGAGACATAGATGACAGCATGATGCATTGCACATCCAGTGCATCTTCCAAGTACTGAGAGTAATATGACTGATCTTCCTCCGATGCGTTTAGCACAGGCTCATTCATAGGTTCGTCTTCGAGCACGTAAATTTTTCTCTCGTGTCTTAAGACAATTTTCAGTTTCCTATACCATTCCAGGTAGTTTGAACCGAGGAGGACATTCTCTTTCTCGAGAATACTTCGCAACGAAAGGTACTTGTGTTTGCCATCTAAATTTAAAGCAGAGTTTTCGTATTTATGGAATATATTTAATAAAGGACTTTATAACTCCTATTATTTTATTCAGGTCCAACAGCCCCCACTGTTAGAATCGGGAATTGGTTGGTAACAATTCCTAATAGGATCGAAATCCTAAATCATATAGTATGCACACAGCTGAGCTGTACCTACATGCTATATTCATCAAGTAGGCCTTAACTTGCCAATCACCAATCTCTGTGACTTTCGATATACTTTTGTCGAGCCTTATATTCTCAACACATGCCCCTCAAATCAATTGACCTTAGCTGAGCTAAACAAGTCAACGAATTTGATTTAAGTCGACCCACTAATAATTATGATAAATTATAGATGTTTTGACACAAGCCCACAGCTGAGCTGTACCGACTCATGTAAAAACTCTAACTATCATCACAGTTATTAATGGAGAGCTTTCAACAAATCTTGACTTAATATTTAAGGGATTTACAATTATTAAAATGTCTCACCATTAATTTACTTCTTGTGCATCCACACAATCTCATTACGAGATCTATCTCTATGAAACTTGAAGTAATCATGTACTTCAACCATAAGGAATTCATATCTAAATCATAACATATATTTCTCCACAGGTTTGATAGATAAAATTCATTTCTACATTTCTATCTTGAAATGTTAAATCATAACACATGAGATAAATAAAAAATTTCTTCGAAATCTCTCGAAGCACTAATCTTCAAAAATTTGAAGAAGAGGTTTTGAACTATATGATCCAACCACGATTTGCTCTGATACCACTGTTAGGTTCTGAGCGCAGCGGAATATTTATAATAAAGCAAAAATCTGCTCTTAAATCATGGATCTTTTCGTGGTACATATAGTTCTAAACAAAATTATACGAAAACAAGCATAAACTGAAAACATACCTTGTAATCCTTTGCTTACTTGTGAATAATATCACGAACAGATGAGAGCCCCACGTGTGACTCCTCTAGAGGTATCCACGCGCACAAGATCACGAACTAGATGACCCGTTAGGTGCTAGCCACTTGGATCGACAGAATTCTTTCGGATGCACTACGGATCTGGAGATGTGTCTCCAACTAGAGAAGAAGTAGGCTGCCGAAGGCTTCCCGAGAGAGATGGAGAGAAAATCGCACAAGAGAGACAAAGGAGAAGTGTTCTCCTCTTCTTCCAAGGGTGGATATATATATAGCCTCCAAGGAAGATGAAGAGACATGACTCTTCATATTCTTCATTAATTTATCATAATTGCGACTTTTGAAATTCTCCATTAATAATCATTAATAGAGACTCTTCATTTTCTCCATTAATAATCATTAATAGAGACTCTTCATCTTCTCCATTATTGCCACAATAATTGTGACCTTTCAAATTCTCCAAAGAGAATAAGAGATAAATCTACTCTCTTTTCTCTACATCAAATAAATCCATATTTGATCTTGATCCATTCTCGCTTCCGATATTTCAGAAATAATTAATAATCCAATTAATTCTTATTCAGAAATAATAAATTGATTAATTTTAGTATCCACTAAAATAATCAACTACAGATACTGTTCGCGTCTATGTGCTATGCGTGCGACCCTCTAGGTTCTATACACGAAGGTAGTGTAAATCCATACACAGACTAAGGTAACCGTCTAGCAACAGTTTTTAGCCACCCAACGCGATAGAATATTAGTTATAAACTAAAACCTCCATGAACCGATTACTGTGTAATTCAATCTCTTCATCNTCGACATAAGAATTTCATTGTTCTAGCCATAATCATGTAAAATCCTATTAAAAAACAATTATAAAAAAATCTAAAAGTAGGATTTATTTGGTACTTGAGTCGTACTTGGCCCTATCAGGACCAATATGTTGAAAGCAAGTTATTGAAGCCCAAAGCAAGTGTCACTCACTCCTTAATTATTGTTCATTTGCTAATTGAATCGTGGAAAGTTCTCTATTATTAGTGTTGTGAGGAAGTTTGGTTCTTTTATTTTACAAAGTAAAATGTTTGAAACATAAAACAATAACTCAAAAGAGCTGAAATGATATGGAGAGTAATTTACCATGTGAGATGTAGAAAATAGGAACAGATAAACATGAAACATACTTAGTGATGCCGCAGGCATGTTCATGTTTGCAATCATCGCAATCCTACAATCTTGCTTAGAGAGAGTTGTGATAGAAGTTGAATTTTTTGCCTTTCTTGATATTTATGATTTTTTACTTCTTGTATTCTCACTCAGGATCAACAGAACACTAAATGGGCATACATGACTTTGGAAGTAAAACCTGGGAAATCCATCTTACAGATTTCTGCCAAATCCAGGTTCATTCTAGTGAATACTGAATTTTCATGATTCGGCATCAGAGTTTTCAACAACCTTGTGCATCTTTGCTCTCTTCTTTCTTTTCGATATCTCTTGATCATCTCCACCATTTTCAGAATCTTCATCAACAATATTTCTGATGGGTTCAGGAGAAGCATGCTTGGGTATATTATCATCATCAGTCTCTTCAGATTCTCTGTTCAATTCATTCTCAGATGTAGAATGGGATGGAGTAGGCTCATGCTCTGGTGCCTCTTCTTCCACTGAACCTTTTGGTTTCCAAAATCTTAAAATCCCTTGCCGTGCTGCGCTTGGCATGCCTCAACAAGTTGACTTTAGTCATTTTGCTAAGCTGAATGAGATATTTCTCATAATCTTCAATCTGAAATATCAAATCAGGAATACATCTGTTTTCCCTTTTGATCTTGTTGATGATTCCCTTTTGTGAAGCTCTTTCTTGCTGATTCTGAAAAACAAAATAAGATCATGAAACTTTTTTACAGTTAAAAGTAAGCTCACATGGACTATAGATTACCAAAATGAAACATTGAAATATCTTTAGATAAGTGGAGAGCAGATACCCTTTGAACAAGAGCCACGAAACCATATAGAGGACTTGTAAGCCGTGTGCATGTCACTTCTGTTAGCTTCTGAAACTTTCGGCTAGGTAAGAATTGTTTGCAACCTTTTGGAGCAATCTGAAGCTTTGCAACAAGAGCCAAAAATTTGTAAAGCCTAGTAGCAACCTTCAATAACTGCTCTGCTTGTGAGTCTGCAAGTTCAGACAGTGTAATATCATTTTTCTTAGGAAAAGAGAGAATTTTCATGATCTTGTGTGCATACCTTTAAGGTTCATCATCACAAAAGAAGATAATAAATACACGAGTGATTCTGATCTTGCACAGAGGACTTCTTCCAATTCAAGTCCTGACAATTTTTCACCAGATTGAAGGTTAGTCATCAGACCAGGTTGTTCACGGTTGTATGCATAAATTGCCTTAATCTTTGAGATGACCCAGTCCAAGTCACCAAGACAAGATTCAGCCACTTGTAAAATGATAGTATAGATAGCATTTCTTGTTGATTGATTAATAACTGAGAACTTTACAGACATCTCTTCAGGCTCACTATCTTCTGATCCCATAACTTTCAGCAGTTCTGTAGCCATGTCATTTGCAACAGTGAGATCGGGTTGGATTGGTGTCAGATGAATAGCTAGTGAGAAGACACTTCGTGCTGCGCTAGGATTTACCACTTTTCTGCTCTGGCATATTTTCATAGCCCAACTTCCATGGAAATTTCTTTTTCCAGGTGGCAATATTTTTCCAGTAATCAACAATAATTCAGCAAGCACCTGATAAGAGCAAGTACATTTTTTTCATGTTAGATACTTTCCAGAAGACCATAAACCATAGGAATGGTGATAACAGGGTAAAAAAAGGCTGGACAATAAATTGAATAAGCCATTAGATGAAAATAAATTGTCTTAGCCAACATGAATAGGTTATCAGATGCAAAGTGACTAAATGTATTAGACATTTGCACAATTTGGTTGTACTCTAGGATAAAAGGAAATCATCTAATATGACTGACAGAATCACTAATCAGATACTTCTTGCTCTAGCAAAAACTGAGTTCAATCTCTTAGAAAATTCAAGGAACAAGATAGGCACTGTTACAGAAGGCCAATAAAGAATGTTTGTAGTAAATAACTAGCATAGAACTGCACTAAGTAAACAACAAATAATATGTATCATAGTATCTTACAGGTATTGCTTCGGGACGGAGGAATATGGCATCAGAACAATATGCTCTTTGTTAATCACTATTAAGAGACAAATTCAGAATGACCAATCATCGAATAAGTATTACCTCACATTCCTGAAAAAGTGACTGGTCTAGAAGTGAGGAATGCAATGGCTCTATTACTTTCTCTAAAAACAAATGCAGACAACTCATATTTTGATAGTCATCTACAAAGTTTTTGTTCCGATTAATGTCCTCAGCAGCTGTGGCATCTTTTGCTTGCAAATATAAATCTAGAGAATTCACTGTGAGCAAATCAGTCACTAATTCATACAGATTATCCTCAGATAAATTCATCTTAAATAACTCAATCAAGCACATTAACGATGAGAATAATAGATCCCTTGCATGTCCATTACTTATTTTCCCTTGGGCATCTTTCTTTTTCGTATCCTTCTCTTGTTCAACAGTGGACTTGAGTTGCAACACAAGCTGCATTACTGGTTTCCCTAGACATTTGATATCTCCACACAACAGTTCGCTGAAAGGATCACCACTTTGTTCACTTTTCAATGAGTAAACAGACTTCAGATGGCGAAGGCACACTTTTAAGCTGAATGACATTGTCTTCAAACAAAGGGCCGCTGTGGATGACTCACTGCTTTTCTGAGAAGCATTTTGTCTACTTGAAAAATAAATTTTGCATGAATTAAAGGAAAGAACTAGAAGATGGTGAACTGTTGTGGTTGCAAAGAAGGTTCTTGCTTGATTTACTTGATCAATCTCTTTTAGCTCACTATTGACCTTATTCAAGAGGTCGCTTGAAGGACCTTTTCGATTGCCTGTCCTCTGTGAATTTTTAAATAATTCCTTTTCGATAAAATCATAAAATTCAGAAAATTCCATAATTTCTTTCTCAAGCACTAGCTTCTCTGAGCTTTCAGCTTTCTCCAGGTCAATAACTATTATATTAACAAGGACCTCAATAAGTCGAAGCAAAATCTGACAGTTGCAAATTATTTTCTCATTCCGAAAATGATGATGACAAGATTCTTCTGTCTGGACTTCATAATCTGTTATCATACATGAGAAAAATTCACAAATGAGAGAGAGTTTCGTGATAGTATAAAGCCACTAGGAGAAAAAGTTTTTCTCAAACTAGTTCCATGAAGGAAAACTGACCTTGCAATTTGCAGTTCTTTAAATTTTTCCTGATCTTAGACAAGGCTTTTGAGAATAATTCTGCAGATGTTGCTTTTCCAGCCTACGGTAATATTTCCAAGAAAGGGAATGCCTGAATTTTTCAAACAAGAAAAGTAACAACACCCACATCTTACCTGGAATTTATAGCATTACCTCATTCTCTTGTTGTGTTAGTGAGAAGCCAAAGCACTGCCATGAATTCTCTGATTGATTAACACCATGAGACTGATGAAGTATCCAAGAGATGCATGACAAAAGGTGATCCAGAGGTTCGACTTGGCAAACTTTTCCATTCTCCAACCTGAAGCAAGAATCAAGCTGGAGAGGAAAATCTTTGTCCTGACAAGCCAACAGCATGAACTTATGTGCTCAAGTGAGGTATTCAAAGAAGATCTAGAAGGAAAATAAGAAAGAAAAACTAGTGTGACTATGTAAATAAGGAATCGAGTACCTCTGTGTAAACCTGCAAGAAATGAGGCCAGAGAAGATCCAAGATGGAGCTTGTGCATGATGGGTCTGAGATGACTAGTTTAACAAGACCCTCATACAATATCTCTTTGACTCTAACCTATCTAATACAAGTTGATGTATCAAGAACCAAACATTAAAGGAACATAAAAAAGGATGAAAATCATATAATTTTCTAGAAAGCACACCTGCTGGGTAAGACATCTCCTAAACAATCCACTTAGTTCAGGGAACAGACCACCCTCCCTCCTGCTAGGTATTTCTGCTTGCTGACTACAACTTGCTTGGCTAGATGATTCTTGTAAAATGTTTTCTTCATTTCTGTTCGATTTACTCTCAATGCAAATCAGATTAACTACAGAAATAGTTGCTGCTATACGAATAGTGTCTTCTCGTTTGAACATGGCCTTTCGAATGACCAAAATAATATAATCCTGTAGAGATTGTGTAAGATTTACTAAACCCAAATTCTATTCCACTATTTTAAAACTTCCAAGACACAACCTGGAGGTCAGAGCAGAATCTGACAAGTGGCAAGATAGCATTGACGAGAGCTACTGCAATTATCTCTTGCAGGAAAGTGAAATAGTCCAATGCTTCCTTTAGATGTGCTACATATTGTAGAATTGCATAAGGGTAGCTTCGGACCAAATTACTTAGCAACCTTTCAAAATACATGAGATGTATTAATTGATGGAAGGAAAGATGAATACTTTACAGTTAGAAAGAAGTATTTTCTCACTTAATGATCTGCATGCTTTTTTGAGGCTTCGAAGAAAGAATTCGGAATTTGCATTGCTCAATTATCTGCATGGGAAAAGATAGGCATAAGAACAATACTTGGCTAAAATCCTAAAAACATCGAGCAATAAGTAAACTTTAGGAATGGTAAGAGCAAAGTTTCCTACTGGTTTTAATTTCTAAGTTTTAACTGGAAATAATGAGACAAGCAAAGCAAGACACAGATGTTCACAAGAACAAGGAAGGTACGATAAGCAGCACATAGGATTTAAATCGAATTAACAAGAGCCTAGGAAACAGTAACAAGAAGAATTCTATAGCGAACAAACCTCATTTCTTGACATGTCATGGACCTCAAAGACTGTCCTCAGGATTTGTATACTGAGTTCTCTAATATTCATCAAACCTGGAGAGACTTGTTTGTAGGTGTTATCGTCAACATTTTCTAGCAAAAGAAATCCAAACTGAACAATGCTAGGTACAACATGCTCTCTCCCAAAGTTGCTTTCATTGACCTACGACATGAAAAAATATACCATTACCAAGAAACAATTTGTGAAGCTACTGACGTTAGTAAAAGGGAAAGAATATATATATATATATATATATATATATATATATCAAATGAAGCTAACTGCTTTGAGCACTGAGTTCTCTACGAATTTGGCAGTTTCCAAGCAATCTTCTCTTAGTTTATCTGGCAACCACTCGCTATTCCTGCAAGCTTTTTTGATGAGATTATAAACAACCGGAACATTTTCAAACCACGGCTGATTAATGAGATTAAGGCTATCAAAGCAGGCCGCAAACAATGTCGTCACCTTGAGATCCGAAAGTTCCTCAAGGAGGTTACTACCGCCAATTTCAGAACAGCAATGGAGCTCTCGTTGAATCTGCGCACTCTGGCCATGGAGAAGAGCACGGTGACTGCGAAGTGGTTAAGAAGTTGTAGATCAGATCGGATAACCATCAACATCTCCTGCCCCAAAGATGGATCCTGTTTCACGGCAAAATTGACATGCATCAAAATCGTCCCTTCCACCTGTTTCATGATTGAAGGACGACCCGTCGAGCAGCTTCCCAAGAACGCTAGAATACCCCCTATCACCTCCTTCCGATGTATGCATTTAGAGGCGAGCAGAAGAAGCTGGTAGACAAGAGACGGCAAATCCTGGAGGTCGACCCCTTTCATCTGCAGAAAAACCTTATCTAGGAAATCAGAAACCCTAGCTCTGCCGATCGGTGGCAGTTCACGGAGGAGTGCCACAACCTTGAGCAACAAAGCCTTGGACCACTCGACAGCCAGGAGCCTCTCGACGGTCAGATCGACGGGTTCGCGAACTCCAGCGAGTTCAAGGAGGCGGGGAAGGTGGTCGAGGGGCAGGGCGTCCTCCGGGTCGGCGATCTCGGAGAGACGAGAAAGTATGAGGTCAACGAGGGCGGGGATCTGAGAGCGGTCGAGGAAGGAGAGGTGCGGAGAGAAGAGGCGGAGGAGAAGAGCCGCATCGTGGCGGGGGAAGCGACGGGAGTGGAACATGGTGAGGAAGGAGATGAGGAGAGATGAGAGAAGAGAAGAGGACGGAGGAGATCGGGACCGAGAGAGGAGAGAAAGGAGGGCGGAGAAGTAGGTGGAAACGGGGAAGGTGGAAAAGGGGTGGTCGAGGGGGGCGAGGAGGACCGCAGGGTCGGCGACGGGTGGGAGGGTGGCGGAGGGGTCCTGGGCGAGCGTGATGATGGCTTCGGCCGTGAGGGGCGGCGGAGGACGGTCGCGTCGGTGGATTTCAGCTTCGCTGGCCATCGTTCCCCGCCGCCGCCGGTGTCGTCGAAGGTTTCTAGCGCTCCCGACACTCCTCTCTCTCCCTTTTATTACGCAGTGTCGCAGTTCGCCGATCGAATTGGCGGGAAAATCACGACTTTGACTTTCTATTTTATGTCTTTCCAAATATTATAAGTTTTTTAATCACCTCTGCTACCTATGATGGCAAACAATTGAACGATGGTAGCAGTTGAAGGTGATCGGTTGGGTGCTTAAAAATTCCTCATCCATCCATCTATCAAGATAAATCAGTCTACGATAGATAATCCATAAATTTAACATATTACCAAAGTTCTGAGAATCGGATCGGACATCGAACCGGTTGGAGCAAGGGTTCAGAGGTTCGAAAGTTCAACCGATTTAATCGGAGATGCAATCGGGATACAACCGGTATATAATAAAGCATGTATTCATATAAATATATGAAACTAACAACTTATTCAACTATTTTCTTCAAGATTAGATCAACTAGTTCGAACATATGATATATTTTTGTCAGCAACTCAGTACAGTATTCTTGAAAAAAAAATTAGTTTCAAAAAAAATTTCAAGTTTAAAACCATTGGATTCAAAAAATCTGGATACGAATTGAAGAATCTTATTAGAAGTTAAAACTATATTATAATAGCATTTGTTCACTAATAAACATTTAAACAGAGGACATTAGTAAAGCACATGCAAAATTACACATCCAAATATGTCATATATTGCTACCTTCGTATGTCAGCACGACGACGCAACGAAGTTGGAGACGGGACGAGGCTAGTGGCGGCGAGGTGAGGCTAGCGGAGACAGGGCGGCACGGCGAGGCTGGTAGAGGCAGGGTGACGTGGCGAGAGGCTAGCGGCGGTGACTCTCTTGCAAGCAAATAGCGGGTTTGTTCGGTTGGGACTTTGGGTGAAAGCAAAATAGGTTTTTGACATTTTATTTTTCAATTTTCATTTTTAGTAAGAAAGAAAAACTGAAAAGGGAAAAAAAATCAAAAAATGAAAAATAAAATAAATCAAGCCGGTTTGACCGGTTTTTCCGGTTTTTCGGTTCACCGGTTCTCGCCCGGTTCAGAACGGTTCGCATCCGGTTCCCGATTTAACCGATCCGACCGGCCAGTCCGATCCGATTTTCAAACCCTACATATTACTTATCCGATGCTACATATCGAAACAAGAACAAATATTATCACTCATTTAGACGATTTCGTATCATCTTAAATCATAAAAAACATTTTATTTTAATAGAACGGTCCTTTTATTAAAAAAACTTAAATATTTAATGAGATATTTTATATCATTAAAAATTAATCTGAATATATATTAAAATAAACGCTCATATAAATACCACCTACATGAGTATACGATAATCGTCTTTGCTAACTGTTATCACCTAGCGCAATTGATTATCTTAATTTTACCATGCGATAAAAAAAATATTTTAATTAAATATAAAAAAAACCATCCTAATCTTTAAATTCCCAATTATTTTCGCTCGTCAAAAAATCATAATTGCTTACTGATTCACTTATCACCCCCTCTTCATCCCTCCCTCCATCGTTTCTTTCTCGCATATATTCAGGCAGAAAATTAAGAATTTTATATTAAGAAAAAGATATATATATTTAAGAGAAGTTTCTATTCTTATACTTCTACCTTTCTTATGCGCTGCCCTAAGTTCGATATCATGATTAATTTCTCCAATAATCAATCAGATATCTAAAATTCAAAATTCAATTATAATTCATTATTAAAAAAATTATTTTTAATGAATAGCAAACCTGAGAATATTGATTGTCAAAATAGGCATCCATATATATTTCACTAATTTACCTGGTAGACAATAAAAAAACTTATATGTGACTTAATTGATCATCTCGATTCAACCTTATCTAATCGGATTATTTTTTTCTAATTTTTTATGTAAAAAAAAATAAGGAGGAAGAGTCATTGTCATCACTCCCACCTGGCTTTGTCATGATAAGGGCATTCGCAATGATTTAATGTTTTTGGTGTTATAACATCTACCACCCCATTAAAAAATATGAAACTCACATGTCGCATACATATTAACATTAACATATTTATTCTCTCACATTCCTTTACACCCTATTTTAAAAGAAAGGAATCGGAATTCCTTTGGGAATTGGAATTCAATTCCATCCTTTGGTAGCAATTTTCAGGAAGAATTGATAAGGAATCGAATTTCAATTCTTTTCAAACCCCTCAAAATAAATCACACCTAAACACCTCTGATTTGTGAAAGAAATTCACTTGAACAAATTAAATTCCGAAATTGCCCCCTCACAAAACAAATCAAAGTTGCTCCGGCTTCATCCTCGTAGGATAAAATCGTAAAAGTATAACAATTGAATTCAATTGAATTCTGTTTTTACAATTCATTCCAAACATGAGGATTGGAATTCAATTCCGGATGGAATTCAATTCCGACCGGAATTGAATTCCAATTCCTTACTTAAAAGGTTTCCAAACATGGTGTTAATATTTAACCCGATTATTTATGGGGTTCACATGTCACATACACATTATCTCACAATACATTATCTCACATATTCAATCTTACACATACATCATCTTTATTTTCAATTTTATTTGCGTACTTTAAATGATTATTATTTAAAATAAATAATAATAATATTTTTAAATATATTTATTATTATTTGAAATTAAAATATTATTATAAATTTAAAATGATACAATACAACGTAAAAAAAACACACTTACATATAATTAAAAAATAGCATATAAATTAAACATAAAGCAAAACTATAAAATACTAATTTAGGAGTTATTATTGTATTGTAACCAAATATGTTCAATTAAGTCGGTACGAAATTGTTAGTGCTCATGACTATCACGTAGTTGGGAATTTATTCGGAGATAATCATGAAATCCTCGGTTTGAGCTCTAGACAGGTTGTGTGGGTTCTAAGGATGGCAATGGTGCGGGTCGGGGACGGGTTTGCCGTCCCCATACCCGTCCCCGAAGTAAATCTCCATCCCCGAACCCGTCCCCATCCCCACCTCTACTTAATCGGGAAATCCCCGTCCCCGAACCCACGGGGAGTAAATCTCCATCTCGTCCCCATCCCCATCCCCACTTGAAATATCCATATCCTCAAAAAAAAATTTCGAATCGAAGCCGGTCTCTTCCATATCCTCAAAAAAATTTCGAAGGCGATCTGGCTAAGAACGAAGAGTGCAGAGCAAAAGGAGATCTTGTCTGGCGAGTGGCGAGTGGCGGCTGGGAGACGAGACAGAGAATCAAAAACTTGTGGGAGGCGGCGAGTGAACGACGATTTATTACTTACTAGGATTTTCACACATCTTTAATATTAATATTATTGAATTATTTTAATAATTATTAATATTTTATTATTATTAAAGATATCGGGCGGGTTTGGGGATAGGGATAGCATCCCCATATCCGCCCCAATCTGTTTCGGGGATTTTTAAAAATCCCTGAATCCGAATCCAAACCCGATAATACCTCCCCAAACCCGCCCCGTTTCGGATTTTCCCCGCGGATATCCAAACCCGCGGGGAAAATTACCATCCCTAGTGGGTTCGTCTCCTTCATTGTTGTACCAATTTGTCACGTGATTCCCCATCTTCCACAATCATATTGTATAAAATAAATTCATTCCAATTTTAGTCATTTTTATGCTTATATGCTCAATAAAATTTGCAAACATATTATCGAAATTTATTGTTATACCTTAAATGTTTGATTTTATTTTGTCTTTCCATTTTCTTATTGCTACCTTTTGACCGATTAGACTAGTTTCTTCTTCGTTTAAGTTTACATATAGACTAGCATCTTGGTTAGATGAAGTATTGCTTGCTCTCGACTCTGAGGTTCTTGCCTTCTTCGTGCCAACAAAGCGATCAACAAATTGTGGAGTAAACATTAGATGATCTTTTACGATTCTCCACACATGCTCGAGATTAAAGGGCAATATCGTTATTTTCCTCGCGATATTTTTCATACTCGAACCACAATATATCATTATCACTGTGGTCGCTCTGATACGCACTATAAATATTATTGTAATTTGCGTTAAAGTGATATGTCTTTTTTGTATGGTATTGTACCAGTGTGATCATATGATACTTGCATTTTTGTTAGGTGTACATTGAAGACGATTCTCATTGTAGTAGCTAGAAGCACAACCCCAAAAAATATTCATCTTCTGATCATTGCGATGATTGGATCATCGTTGATAGTGACAAACGATTTGGCCAAAACCTTATCTTCAACCTTACTCAATGTTGATCGTTTTTTTCTACCTGCATCGTCAGAAATCGCTTTCTCTAAATCAACAACTTTAATTGGGGATTCACGGTCATACACTTGAGTCTCTGGAACAAAAGTCAGAGTAAATAGATCACTTGCCATCAGATAATTTTGTGGATATTGATTATATGGATAATTTGGCGGATATGGACCATATGAGTTATTTGGTGGGTATTGATTATGTGGATAATTTGGATGATACGGAGAATATGGATAATTTAGTAGAGTTTGAAAATTTTGGGAATAAGTATTTTCTAAAAAATTCTAAAAAATTCACGATTATTTTTCACTCATTTCGGAAGAAGATAGTAGAGAGGATATTTTAGAAGAAAGAGGGAGGTGTTTGAAGATTAAAATGAGAGTTGTAAGGTGATAAGTATTTATAAATGAAAATTTATTTTATTTTTTTATTAAAATAGTTGCTTGTGACCGTTTTCATGATCGTTGTGGGTGTTTACTAGCCGTTTAAGTGACCGTTGTCGATCTCCAATCATTACAACGACCTCCCAATCGATTGAAGACATCTCCAATCGCAGATCCCAATCGATTAGGGGCACATTGGGGGTGCCCTCAATTGATTGGGGATTGTGGTAGCCCCCAATCGATTGGGAGATCCCCCATTTGAATCGATTATAGATGTCCTAATTGATTAAGAGTATCCTTAGTCGATTGGAGATGTCATGTCATCATCGATAAACGCGTTCAAATATCTAAACGTGTTTATCACGTTAGCACTTTAATGTGTCGTCATAATGATATTAATGTGCGTGACTCGTTAATCGAGCAGTATGATGCTCCATTGCATGTGCTCTAGATGGCGATAAGCAAATGATTATGCTAAATTATCCTTTATAGTAGACATTTACAAATTTCAAAACTGTTAAAGACAATAAATAATAAAAGTTAGGTATTGAATGAATTATCAAAAATTCGCATTTTTATTCCATTCTTGTTCAATTGGCCACTGACCATCTTATATATCCATAATTCGATTTTAGCTAGTTAGGATATATTTTATAAAAATTTATCTTTAAATAAGACATGAATATTAAGACATTAAACTTTTAGACTGTCCGACTCGCTCGAGTGCTTCTCGATTTATCTTGGCGACCGATAAAAAATTTTCATGGGGCGGGGTTGTTCATCTGAGATTCGACGTTACCCAATCTCGTTAATCATTTTATTACCGCGGGATAAATTGATGGTTAGAACATGAGTATTGTCACTTGGAGATTTGAGGATTAAAACATAGTAAAATCAGTATGTTCATTCTCCTTATGTGTTAGTCATAATATTCGAGTTAATAATTTTCATGATTTATCCCATTCATGTGATAATAAAATGGGTTGACCGTGATAAAAGACGAGCGAATCCCCATAACCGCCTCGTTCAAATGGCTTTTTATAAGTAACATTCTATACTCTTTGTAGTCTCGAGTCCAATTTTAATCTATGAGGCCCCAAATTGCACTACACTTTCAACTGACTCCAACTTCAATCAACGGAATCCTTCGTTCACTTGATTTCTCTCCTCGAAATTCGAAATTCTATGTAACTATCAAAATAAAAAAAATTAATTTAAAAATTTAACCACGTTCAAGATGACACGTAAGAATTATAAAATCCCATTGTAAAAAAATCTCATTACAAAAAGATATTTTTTATTTAAAAAATAATAAATTCGTATTCTTGTATGTTGCGTAGCCACGTGAGGCTAGCTGTCAACTTTACATGTTTCTTTCATGTTGACATCTTTCAGGACAAATTACCAATGGAAGGAGTACAGGAGCTTGACATCGTCGCCGGTGACGTCTTGTTTATAAATCCCTTCAAGCTAAACACCTTTGATCTCTTCCACTCATTTAGATCCCTGTTGGTGGTAGAGGTGATCATGGTGTTCCGAACGAGTTGCTGCGATAGGGTGGAGTTGATGTCGCTTGCGACATAAAGAGCAGCGACAATGAAGCTCTCGACGAAGAGAACAGTGAACGTGACGCGTGGTCTCGAGAGAGGAAGGCAGTGATGCAGGTTGGGGCGGCGCTGTCACGATGATTGTGCAAATATCGAGTGCTGTTAGGGAGAAGGGATGTAATAGTCGTGTTCGTCGTGTCACAACTGGATACTTACGAGGAAAGCCAAGGAAGTCGGCTTCGGTACTAATGTCGATTGCTCCTCGTGGCATACCACGAGCATAAGTTGTGGTATCATGCATAGGGAGCAGGGCGGAGCCACCCTTGGGCTAGGGTGGACTCCGACCCCACCCACTTTAGCTATAAAAAATATATATACATGTATAACTCATCGGAAACAAAACTCAGCCTAATTTCCAATTGCAAAATTTAATTAACCCAAAATCTAATTAAACCAAAGCTAACATGCAAATTTTCATTAAATAAAAAATTTATTTTTCACCGGTTACCATCCCCACCCCACCCCACGCATCTTTCTCCTGCCGCCTTTCTTCTACCTTATCACAAACTCATAGTCACAGGTAAAACAGGGATTTTTATTTTGAGAAATGATATGCGCAACGAATGATATGCGCGAAACTCATCATGAACGAGTCAGCAAGCTGATGTGGCAAAAAAAAAATGAAAAAAATAAGAGAGAGAGAAGAGCCTGGTCAAAGTTGATTCCACCAGCTTGCTTCTCATTTTTCTCCCCGCTTCATCGATCTTTGCCGAAAATTTCCCCCGCCTTCCCACATCGCCCCTCCCCCCAACCTCAAACCCTAGCGACACACCTCGAAGCCGTGAAGACGCGATCTACACTTCTCTCTACGCTCCTCGCTTGCTTCTCGCTTCTCTCTACGCTCCTCGAAGCCGTGTTGAAGCCGTGAAGACGTGATCCACGTCGTCCCCCTCCGCCTTCTCTCTACGCCGTGAAGACTGAAGACGCCGCCTTCTCTCTACGCTCCTCGAAGCCGTGAAGACACCGCCTTCTCTCTACACTCCTCGAAGCCCTAAACTGTGTTCTACCCTCAAGTACTCGACAGAGGGTCACAGGGCAGTGATCGCAGCGGAGAAAGAGCGCCCCTTCAAGATCGAAGCACTGCATCGTGTTGGATTCACTTCATCCGACTTCAACTGATAGTAGGTATCATCTCAATCTCTTCCTCATCTTTTTCATCGCCTTTGATTCTTCTAAAGTATTGATTTGATGCGTCTTTTGTGCAAATTGAGCAACCGATTGATTCTGCCTTCATCTAGGATTTATTTCTAGCTTTTTATTTCTGAACTATATTATTGATCTACTGCATTGTTTACTTAGCATATTTTTTTCTTGATTCTGCCATCATCTAGGATTTATTTCTAGCTTTTTATTTGTGAAGTGTATTATTAATCTACTGCATTGTTTACTTAGCATATTTTTTTCCTGATTCTGCCATCATCTAGGATTTATTTCTAGCTTTTTATTTGTGAAGTGTATTATTGATCTACTGCATTGTTTACTTAACATATTTTTTTGTCCTATTGTTTATTTATGTTTGCAAATAACTATTTTGTTTGAATTTAGGTTGTAAAATTATTATGGAGCAAGAACTATTAAAAGAGGGTGATTTGCAATCGTTGGGTGATTCGTCAAATTCAAATGCAATTGATACTCCACAAATTGGGATGCATTTTTCATCTAAAGAAGAAGTTCATGATTTTTACAAATCATATGCACAAGCACTTGGGTTTGGTATTTCAAAGATAGGTTCAAAAAATGGAGATGATGGCCAGCTAAAGTATTTTTCGTTGGGATGCTCTAAAAATGGTAAATCTGCTCCTAGAGTGAAAAATTCTTTTTATCCTAGACCTTGTAGCAAAACGGGTTGCAAAGCAAGGATTAATATTACAAATCAGAATGATGGATTATGTGTCATTACTAGTATTCAGCTTGATCACAATCATGCATTAAATCTAAAGAAATCAAGACATTTTAGATGTAATAAAGTGTTAGATTCTCAAACTAAGAGAAAATTAGAGTTGAATGATCAAGCAGGAATAACTTTGAGTAAGAGTTTTCAATCATTTGTTGTTGAAGCTGGTGGCTATGAAAATTTATCATTTGATGAGAGGAAGTGTAGAAATTATGTGGCTGAAGCACGGAGATTAAGGCTTGGGAATGGTGATGCAGAAGCCTTGAATAATTACTTTTGTCGTATGCAAAGTAGAAATTCAAATTTTTTTTATGTGATTGACGTAGATGAAGATTCTCGCATAAGAAATATATTTTGGGCTGATGCTAGATGTAGAGCTGCATGTGATTCTTTTTCTGATGTTATTACATTTGATACTACATATCTTACCAATAGTTATGATATGTCATTTGCTCCGTTTGTTGGAGTAAATCATCATAGTGAATCTATATTACTTGGTTGTGGTTTGATATCCAAAGAATATTTTGAAACTTTTATTTGGTTATTTAAATCATGGTTGACATGCATGAGAGGACGAGCTCCGCGAGCTATTATTACGGATCAATGCAAAGCTATGGAAATTGCAATTCTTGAGGTATTTCCAAACTCTCATCATCGTTTATGTCTTTGGCATATTATGAAAAAAATTCCAGCCCAACTATAAAGTCATAAAGAAAAGATTGAAGAATATTGTTTACAATTCTTTGACATCTGAAGAATGTGATAGCAATTGGAAAAAATTGAGTGAAGAATTTAACTTAGAGAAAAATGATTGGTTGAATTCTTTATATGAAATTCGTCATAAGTGGATGCATGTGTATGTGAAAGATAAATTTTGGGCAGGGATGTCGACGAGTCAAAGAAGTGAGAGTATGAATGCATTTTTTGATGATTATGTTCATTCGAAAACTACTTTGAAACAGTTTGTTGAACAATATGACAATGCTTTAAAAAGCAAGATTGAAAAGGAAGAAAATTCTGATTTTGCGTCTTTCAATTCAATCATCCCGGTTATTAGTAGCAATCCAATTGAAAAACAGTTTCAAAGTATTTACACTAACAAGATATTCAAGTTATTTCAAGATGAAATGTGAGGTTTGATGTTTTGTAACACTTCATTTGTGAAGCAAGAAGGGTCAACACTTTTTTTTGAGGTGATAGAAACTGTATATGGAAAAGCGGGAGCTACTCCAAAATAAGTTTCCTTTTGGGTAGAATATAGTGAGTTACTGCGTCAGATGAAGTGTTTGTGTCGTCTCTTTGAGTTTCGTGGAATTGTGTGTAGACATTTGATGTCTGTTCTGGTGAAAAGAAATGTCACTATACTTCCAGAAAAATGTATTTTGGAACGATGGCGCAAGGACATTAAATAGGGATATCAAGGAATTACCAATATTTATGATGATTTTTGTCATCATGCAGAGGAAAGACGAAGATATAATAATCTTCAACCATTATTACAGGAAGTGGGACAGCTTGGGTCAAAAAATGATGAGAGGTGTTTTGTTTTAACAGGAATATTGAAAGAAGCAAAAAAAAAAGGATTATGGATATAACTATTAATGATTCATTGGATGGTCATCAGGACAGTAACATAATACATGAGGAATCAAGAAATGAGAAAAAAAAGTTTCACAGTCCACTGAAAGTAAGATCTCGTGGGCGTCCACCGACGAAAAGAAAGCAATCCAAAATTAAACAAATTGTGAAAAAGACAAAGGCAAAGTCTCAGAAAAAGGTATAGTTATAAGATTGTTATTTGGTGCAATTTGTTAACATTGAACATAAGTACAATTGATGGTGCAATTTGTTATTTGGTGCATTTTACTTCTGCTCTTCACAATTAACTGCTCCCATTGGTTAAATCAATTTGTTACCTTCTCATGTTTAATTGCAAACATTTTTATTGGTTGATCACGCTTGACAAGTTCAAATTCTCCTTTTAGTACATAATTGAATTAACCTTGTGTTTTAATCTCATTTGTATTTTATCATGGTACTTCATCCAGAAATTCAAATATCAACTGTTACAATTTGACTATTGGGATACAACATGCTTTAGTGTTCTTTGTTGATCTGGATACTTAGGGTAAGTATATATATGGTCATGCACAGGTGTAATTTGAAGTCGAAAAAGATTTGCTAAAATTTTATGTTATGTGAGTGGTGATCACTTGTTACGCTACAAAGATTGTTATTTGTTATATAGATAGATTTACTTTTGTTATTTGTTAACATTGAACATAAGATTGTTATTTGGTGTAATTTGTTAACATTGAACTGTATGTACATCTATCTATAGGGTTCTACAATTGATAGAAAGCAAGATGAGTTATCAAATTTGAATTCTCCAAGTATGATCGATGATCAATCCAGTCAAAATGTAAGTTAGACGCATGAAATGATTTTATATTTTATTTGCATTATGTTCATTATGAATGACCATAATTGTTATTAATCTTCTCTTTTTTATGGGTAGGTTGTAGTTGAAAAAGTTGCAAATTACGATGATGTCAATTGTACCTAAAGATCAGAGTGACCCAATAAATATGCACTAAGTATGTAATTTCTTTGAAACCTTTACACATGTGTTCTTAGAATTATGTGATCATCCTAGATAAGTCTTTAATAGCATCTTCGAATTGTAATTTGTTGCTTACCTGCATTCCATTTTCTTATAGGATTATGGTGAAAAATCTGAGGGTCTGCATCTTCAAATCATTGTAGATGAAGTTGGCATGAAGTTGATTGGTTGTGCTGTTTCGTCTTTAGTTTCGTGCTGGAAGTTTTTTGGTTGTGCTGTTATAAGCATTTGCAGATGATTGGTTGTGCTTGGGAACTGATGCAGATGCAGATGATTGGTTGTGCTGTTATAAGTTTTTTGGTTGCCAAACTGATGCAGATGCTTGGGAAAAAAGTTGTTAGTTAAAAGTATCGTAACAAGAGCATACTAACTCAGACAACATTAAAGTAGTAGTTTGATGCAATCGCTGAATGATTGTTGTGTAAAGCAAACTGCCTTTTTGGAAGAAATTGCAAGCAAATTTGTTTCTTGACTTTTTCAACTGAGTCGTGTGTGCATTAACGTCTATTATCACCTTTGTTTTCTAATGAGAATCTTAAATTTGTATTCTTCAGCTTTATTAAAACTGGCTAGATTGCATTTCTGTTTGTAATATAGTAGTATCCTTTCACAGCCTGTCTTTCAACATTAGGGGAATTTTCCTATCAATCGGAGAATTTACTTGTTGTAGATTTCTTCTGAAGACATAATATGGGTAGATGATTATGATGACCCAGGTACTTTTCATCAGTCTAGTCAAGGTTTACCTACTCAAGGGGTTAAGAAGACCACAGGCCACAGTATGTACTTGGTGTAGGAAGACGTTTTCTGAACAATCAGAAAGAATATTTTGCATCCCAAAATGGAATTGACATGAATAACATCAGTGATATAGATGGAATTGACACTGACATCAGTGATATAGAAGGAAGTATGTATTTTGACAAACTAGTGGATGCCATTGATTTTACCAAGAAAAATATGTCGATAATTTTTTGTTTGTTATGATGTGAATCCCAGGTAGAGAGGTTTCTTAGTGCAACTAATCCTGATCTTATTGTAATCCTTGTGTGCCTGAACTTTCTTAGTTTGAAATTTATCCCTTTTTACACGGAAGGGGCTTCAAGTAGTTAAGTACATTAAGTGAATGCAATCTTGTACTAGATCTTATTGTAATGCAGCTTATGGTGAAATTGTATTGAATTTGCAGACAAGGCTAATCATCCGTTAACTCATTGCCTAACTATGGACCAAGATCGAGAAAGGAGGAATAAATAGTATGGCAAGGAAAATGGCCTTGCTGTCAAAGAAAGGGAAGGCATTGTGGGCAATGAAATGGTCACTAATATTTCTTGAGGTCACCGATAGTAAGGGCACTCGACAACATTAAAGTATCGTAACAAGGCAAACAAAACATTAAAGCATCGTAACAAGAGAAACAAATAGGAAATTAAACTATTTTTACATTAAAATTTTCTTCATCAAAATTCTACTAGAGAAGAACTACGACAACAACCAAGAATAATATAATTTCGTCATTCTTGCATAGCAAATGAATATTTCTCAACCAAAAATAAAATTGAGAAGACACATTAAAATGCTAAACACTTCATTCATTACTTAAATACTTAATAACTTACATCAACCACCTCAGAATCATCACAATCCAAGTAAATACAACTATAACAATAGCAAGTTTAAACTTCCTATTAAGTGAACATTGTTAACATCCTCCAAGAGATCATTGCAATCAACTGCACCCTCGTAACTATTAGATTTCTTCAATTCACTAATCTCCATATGTAACTTCTTGTTTTCCCTCTTCAGATCATTAATAATTGTCTTACTTCTCTCTGAAAATTCTGGATCATGCCATAAGAAGAAACCACATCCCATTTCCTGAATATAGAATAATCTTAATAAAAACCCAATAATTAAAAAAACATATAAATACAATTGATTTGGAAATTAAACAATTTTATATATACTTACTCTAAAATTTGGACATGAAAAAAATCGTCTTCCTGGATTTGTTTCCTTCCATGATGTCCAAAGAGTAGCTCTTAACCTGCAATAGCATAATATATGAGGAGTTTCACCTTGTGCATCATTTGTGCGTCTTCGAGTACTGAAAGAAGTTCCTGATGAAGAGTTGGCTGCCATGAATATTTGTTCCTTTGTTCTATGATTTTTTTAGGTTAAAAGAGTAGAACTTTGATAAAGAGAGAGAACTTTGATCACAACCTGCAGATTGAACAACTTAAAGTTAGCAATCACAAGCAAACAAGTTAGCAATCGCAACCTGCCAGTATGGTTAACCACAAAAAAATCCAAGAAGAATGCAATCGCAATTAAGAACCATCGAGTGGCATATACATTTAACTTACATCAATAGATGGTGCAATTCCCTCGCTCGTGCAAATGAACAGGATGAAAAAGATTTTGGAGTTCTTAAACACTTCACAAATAAAAAGCTAGAAATAATCGATGTTAATAGATGTTAATATAAAAAAGCTAGAAATAATACAGTTCACAAATGAACACAATGTTAATCGATGTTAATAGAGATTTTCATTCCTTTAGAAGATCAATAATATAGTTCACAAATAAAAAGCTAGAAATAATATAGTTCAGAAATATACTTTAGAAGATAAATCCTAGATGATGGCAGAATCAATCCTTTAGAAGAATCAAAGGCGATGAAAACGACGAGGAGGAGATTGAGATGATACCTACTATCAATTGAAGTCGGATGAAGTGAATCCAACACGATGCAGTGCTTCGATCTTGAAGGGGCGCTCTTTCTCCGCTGCGATCGCTGCCCTGTGACGCTCTGTCGAGTACTCAAGGGTAGAATACAGTTTATGGCTTCGAGGAGCGTAGAGAGAAGGCGGTGTCTTCACGGCTTTGAGGAGCGTAGAGAAAAGGCGGCGTCTTTAGTCTTCACGGCGTAGAGAGAAGGCGGAGGGGGCGACGTGGATCGCGTAGAGAGAAGCGAGAAGGGGATTTGTGGTGCGTCGCTAGGGTTTGAGGCCGGCCCTGGAGGAGGGGATCTGTGATGGCTTCATCTAGGGTTTGAGGTTGGGGGGAGGGGGCGATGTGGGAAGGCGGGGGAAATTTTCGGCAAAGATCGCTGAAGCGGGGAGAAAAATGAGAAGCAAGCTGGTGGAATCAACTTTGACCAGGCTCTTCTCTCTCTCTTGTTTGTTTTTCATTTTTTTTGCCACATCAGCTTGCTGACTCGTTCGTGATGAGTTTCGCGTTATTCATTCGTTGCGCATATCATTTCTCATCCTACCATTATGATATTGTATTTTGAAAATTGTATAGGAGTGTACATGGTTCTATTTTTGAAAAACCAACACTAATGTACTGGTTCTGGATTTTAAAAAAATCAATTGTTAGCCGGAGGGGTAAATGGAAAACAAATACACCTTTTGGGAAATTTAAAAATTAAGTACGTCTTTTGAAATTTTTATAATTTTAAGTGCATGTATCATTTGATCAATTATCGTAGTTAAAATCACTTTAATTTTGGTCACACTGCCACTTTACCATCGGTTAAAGTTGCTTGAACTTGATTAAGGGAGTGTTTGGGAGAACTTCTGCTAGCTGCTTTTTAGATTCTAGCTACATAGAAGCACTTTTGAGTGTTTGTGAATACCAGATTCTGCTTTAACTTCTATAACTTTTAGCCAAAAGCTGGAAGCAAGAATTTGATGCTTTTTTCTGCTTCTGCTTTTTTGCTTATGGTCTAGAATTAAAAATAGACATTTATACCCTTAATAATTTATCATTTTACATAATTGTCATCATAGTTTTAAATAAAATTTTATATTTTCATATAATTTATATATTCATAATTTTTTTATAAATTTTTATAAATTTATATAAATTTTGTCATTTTTTTATATTTATATTTTTATTAATTATATATTTTTTAAACATATATATTATTAAAAAAATTAATTTTGATATAATATTCAAAATATAATAATAAATATATAAAACATTATTGATGGTGTATCAAAATTATATTTAGATAATTAAAAATAATAATTTATATAATTTAAGGATATTGTTGTCATTTAACTAAAAATTAAGCTTGGAAGCAATTATTCACCAAACACTCAAACTTTACCTTGTATCAGCTTTTAACTTCTATTTCCAAACACTCCATGCTTTAGCTTGTCACTGACTTCAAGATAATCTCTACAAGAATCACTTTTCAAGAAGCAAAAGTTCTCTTAAACACTCCCTAAGACTGCTCGAACGTTGGTTGGAACTACTCTAATTTAATCAAAATATTTCAATATTATTGTACTAGTTTAAACTAAAATTATTGAGAATAATTTCCATTACAATTGATATTTTGTAACAATTTTAATTAATTAAAAAAGTACTATAGTGTTGAATTGGTTAAGTAATATTAGAAAGGAAAAATTATAGATGGAATCTCCTTTTGAGGATAATTGGGTTGCTTGCTTGGTTGAAAGTTATTTCATTTTCATATATAATGCTTGGTAGGTGTTTGAAAGGATTCATGGAAATCAAAATAAGAATATCATATCCTAGTTTTGATTCCCCTCTCCCCCCTTGGATATCAACTTTCCATTCTTCCATTGCTTAAGCACGCGAGCGAGCCTCGTCACGCCGCAGCCCTCTTCTTTCCTCATCGCTCGAGAGAAAGTTTCTTTTTTCCTTCACAAGTTTCCATCGACACCGAAGCCCTCCTGCGGTTTCCGTCCTCGTACGAGCGAGCCCGACGCCGACTCCCTCTCCCTCGCCGATTGCCCTCTTCTCTCCTCATCGCCCGACGCCCTACCTTTCTCTTTCCCTCTTCACACGCGGCTTTCCTCTTTTGGTTTGAGCATTGTCGACCCTCCTTCCCTACAGCCCCTAATGGGAATAATAATATGTCCCCATAGGGATCCGGAGTGGTTAGTGTATAGGGGTGTTGTCTAAGAGGTCCTGGGTTCGAGTCGCGTGAGGAGCACTTGATTAAAACTCTGGGCGTTTGGTGTATCAATTCTCGGCCCAACTGTGCATTAATTACTCCGGGGACCGTGATGGCCTTGGGACGGGTGCGGCGGAGGCGCTAGGGGCGAGTGATTTCGCCTTTTGCCTAATGGGAATAATACTCATTCCAATATCTATACTAAGCACCAGCAATCCAGCCATCATTCTTATTCTCATTAACCCCTCAATCAAATCCATTCATATTCATATTCCCGTATATATATCAAGCGCCCCCTAAATTAACGTGTTCTTTTGATTTTTTTTTTTTAAACCTTTCCTCCCAACCTAATTTGCTTGACTTATTACTGTTTGATTTGAAAAAGATAGACCCCTGACGCCCATATGACCGATCTCACAGTCATCTTAGAAAATTGAGTAGACCAGAGGGTATTTAACAATAATAATTGTAAAGTATTCCAGGCTAAAAGCGAAGATCTTTAAATTTATAAAACACTTCCGTTGATAAATGGTTAACAAAAATAAAACTAAGCTTATGATCTATTTAGCATGACATGAATTTATGACATCTAACATGGCTACTAAGGACTATATATATATAAAGGTAACTCTACCTGCCATATTTAACCTCTCAAATTAAATTAAAAAAAAATGAATAAAATGAGCGGTATAGTATCCATTTGAATTTGATATAAAGTGTCGAGGACTGTCACGGTCGCGCGGTCGGGGCATTGATGAGGAGGTTGACACAGAACAATGTTGCCGTTGAAGCTTCGCCGTCGAGGCTCAGTGCGTGCATGGCGCGTCGCTCGCTCCCTCGCTCGCGGGACCCCCCACAGCCCGCGCGCCACAACAAACTCCTCGCCACCGCACACAGCTCGTAAGGGCACGGTGTCGTGCCCCCCGTCACCCGTTCGCAGTGGACCGTTCTGTAGAGGCAATGCAGCAGGGCTTAATTCACCGTCAAGAATATTGAGAATCAGCTAGTTTTGGGCTAGCGAGCGCCAGCTGGTTTAGCGAGACGCCCATTAACTATTGGTGCAATCGATTTCCGATCGGATGGGTCGATTAAATTCGAGTTAGAATTTTGATATTTAATTAATAGATATTAGTTGAGTGAAATATCAAATATATTAATATTCATCGGATATTTGATAATTGATAAATATATTAAATTGTTTAATCGGATATTTGACTATCGAAAATCTAATATAGAGTTCGCATGAAACAAAAGGTCCAAGTGAGTCACTGTTAATCGGACATTTGGAAATTGAAAATCTAGCTGGTAGTTACTAAGAGAAAAGTCTCAGTGAATTACTGTTGATAAGATACTTGACAATTGAAAGTTGAACAAAGAGTTGATATGAGACGTGAAATCTTAATTAGCAGGTGAAGGTTTGATCTAATATAATGCTTGACAACGAGGAAGTCCTGGTAGATTAAGATTGATCATCGGATGCCAGACAATGAGAAAGTTTCAATAGGTCAAAGTTAACTAGATACTAGACAACAAAAAATCTCAGTAGGTTAAGGATGATTGGATGTCAAGCAAAAGAAGTCATAACATATTGAAGTCAATTAGATACCAGACATGACGAAATTTAACTTTGATAAGGCTAAAATAGGAATATTAGTTAATTGATTGGTATATCGATTCATTAATGGACTCAAAAATACTAAAACATCAAAAATATTCTTGTTACTACAATATTGCTATAGTATTACTATAGTGTTGCTATAGTACTGCTATGTTAATCGTGAACAGTATTTTGCTACAATACCACTATAATAATTTACTATAGTATCTAATGTATTTGATCAGTCAACTGATGTCTTTAAAAATTGACCAGAAGATTTAGAATTCAACTGCTCAACTCAATTGATGATATCAATCGAGTGATAATTCATATCAATTGACGGATGTCGATCAGAAATCAAATATTAGCCAATTGATTCAACTGTTCAACTCAACTGATGGTTCATATAATCAACTGATGTCAATCTATCAAACAAAAGCATTTGGACTCAGTTGCAAAACTCGACTGATGGGTAAGATTGTTGACTGATGTGAAAGGTCATTACAATATTCAAATCAATAGTGGTTAAAGCAATGAATCATATGCATATGTTGTAATGTCACGAGTCACTCTCTATACACACTCTAGCTATTACTACACTGAGTGGTCGAATGGATAGGATGCAATGGAAGAAAAAATCGCTCCAAGACCCCGGAAAGACCGTGAAGGAGTGCTACCACTCTATTTAACATACCGTGGAGGAAAAATCGCTCCATGATCTCGGAAAAATCGCAGGAGAGTGCTACCACTCTCTATAACAAACTGTGGAGGAAAAATCACTCCAGGACCCCGGAAAGACTGCGGGGGAGTGTTGTAATAAAACCCAACACTCGTGGCTATGCAGGAAACTATGGCATGATTGACGACCTGTCTCAACTACCAGGAAGTCAAGGGTCGACAACTATGTAACAAGACCAAAAATGACTGACAATAGGCTTAGACCCTAGGGGAGCCGGTGATCGTCAGTATGCATCAGTATGGAGCCAATAACTCTTCAACCCAAGGAATATGACTGGCGACAGGATCTGACCTTAGGGGAGCCAGTGATCGCTAGTATGCATCAGTACAAAACCAACAACTCTATCAATCCAAGGAATATGACTGACGACGAGCTCAGACTCTAGGGGAGATAGTGATTGCCAGTATACAATAACACCAAGACAATAACTGACGACCCATCTTAACTACCAGGGAGCTAAGGATTGTCAACATGCAATAATACTCAGATATGGACATGATACTAAATGCACATAACTCCAATCAAAACAACATACGGTGCATGATACTAAATGCACATAACTCCAATCAGATTAACATATGGTGTGTGATATTAAATACACGTAACTCCAACCAAATCAATATAAGATGCATAGTACTAAATGGATGTAAATCCAACACGACCAACAACCATGCAATCATAAGATATACACAAGGTACAATTGGTACACTCTAGCCGGATCGACATCCATACAACAATATGATAAACATGTACCCAACAGGCAACATAATCTATCTATTGGAGCAATCTAGGTATCTTAGGTTTTAATGTTTGGGCAAAGGTTTAAGTTAGGTTTATTGTTGTATTTGATGTTACATTATGAGAATGCAGGATAAATGTATGAAGGAGAAAAGTCCAAGTGGCATCTTGGCAAAGGAAGACCCGACAACAAGGATAGAGACCGAAGGAAGCTCCAGAAGACAAGGCGTGAAGGATGGAGAGACATCCGAGGGACGCAAGGTTGATGGAGGAGGCTAGAAGGCTAGTTCTAGGTTGGTCGGGCGAGGACTAGTGCTGAGTGACTGTACTCGGGGCTGAAATCCTAGATTTAGGGTTTGGGCAGTCGACTGCTGCATGGAGCAGTCAACTTGTGTTGGGTACAGAAAGATCAGTCGACTGATCTTCTGTGCAGTCGATTGATACCGGCTGGAATTTGAACGTTAGGTTGTAACGTTCGAATCCGGATGGACTAGTCGACTGGTGTTGGCACAAGTCGATTGGTAACGGTTGGAACAGTACCGAGCTCTATTTAAGAGAGCTCGGTTTGGCTCGGCAAAGGTTGACGAAATAAGCTTGAGTAAAGCTTATTAGTAGTCTACAAGTGCTCAGGTGTGGTTGCAAGGTTGTGGTGAGATTTCTCCACCCATAAGGAGCAACACGAGCTAGCCGGAGGCTTTCCGGGGACTCATCCATCGACGGATCGGGATTGTCCACCTTACGGACTATCGTGGAGTAGGAGTTTTATCTCCGAACCATGTTAAATTGGTTTGTCTTCCTTTACGTTAGTTTTAGTTTATATTATTCCGCTTGTGCAAACTAACCGTGTAGGAAGAACGAGTAAAGATGTGGGTGAACGACTATTCACCCCCTCTAGCCATACGCATCGATCCCCAATAAGTGGTATCAGAGTCGAGGTCGCTCATCTACGGACTAACCGCCGGGAGAGCAAAAGCACTAGAGGAAGATGGATTCGGAAGGTGCATTAGGATGGGATACTCGGATCCCACCTCCATATGATCGAGACAACTTCGATTATTGGAGGAAGCGGTTGGAGACATGGTCCCAAATGGATTGGGACCATTAGACCACATTGGAGGTTCCATTTGAAGCTCCAACGGACAAGAAAGGGAAATACCTCCGACCTCGGTATTGGACCAAGGATCAAAAGGAAGAAGCGGAGTCGGATAAGGAGGTAACGAGAATTACGTTAAATTTATTATCTTCTTATATTATGTCACGTGTAGGATAATACAAGAATGCTTATGAGCTATGGAGAAAGACAATAGCTCTACATGAAAATTTGACACAAGGACAAGGAGTGGAGAAGTCTAAGGATAAGAGATCATTGGTCCAAGAGATGGAGAAAGACCAATCGGAAGTTGAATTGAGTTCAACATCCGAAGAGGAGGAGGAAGTGGAATCGTCCACATCCTTAAGTGAGGAAGAAGAAGAGCAATACAAGGTGGATGAGATCTTGGAAGCTCAACCCTCAACCTGAACTACCGAGAAGAGTGGGAAATCCCATATCAAATGCTTTGAATGTGGGGAAATGGGACACTACAAGATTGGGTATCCTTCACTCAAGAAGGTAAAAGAGGTAAACTCTAAACCCGATAAAGTTCATTTAAAAACTAATGAGGGTTGTAGGGATGGAACTAAAGATAAAAAGCATATAATTTGCATCACGTGTGTGTTGATGCAGTCTAACCCTGATTGTTATTTTGGTGTTGACACCGATTTAAGTTTTGATTTAAGTCTGGTTAAACGCATGGGGATTAAGTCCTAGTCGCGAACTGGGCATGAAGTCCCAACTTGGAGGGTTGGGTGAAAAGTCCTAGCTTGGAAGCTAGGTTGAAATCCCGGTGAGTGAAGCCGGGTCCTGGTGAGTGAAGCCAGGTGGTGGAAATCCCGGTGAGTGAAGCCGGGTCCTGGTGAGTGAAGCCGGGTGATTGAAATCCTAATGAATGAAGCTAGGTTGAAATCCCGGTGAGTGAAGCCGGGTCCCGGTGAGTGAAGCCGGGTGACCAAAACCCTGGTGAGTGAAGTCAGGTCCTAGTGAGTGAAGCTAGGTTGAATGAAGTCCCGGTGAGTGAAACTGAGCATGGAGTCTTGGTCCGGGGGACTAAGAACGAGTCAGAGAAGGGCTGGAGGCTTGTTCTCGTGACTTAGAATGGATTTGACCTTGCCTGGATCGGTCTGGTGACCGATCAAGGATGTTGGCACGCTGCTCCTTCGTGGATCGGTCTGGTGACCGATCCAGCGATGACTGATCGGTCTGGTGACCGATCAGGGAGCACACAGTGAGGTTGGGAACCTAATGTGTGGCTCCTGATCGGTCTGGTGACCGATCAGGGAGCAGGCCGTTGCCTCACTGCTTGGCTCCTGAAAGGTCCGGTGACCGATCAGGGAGCAGGCAGTGTCCTCACTGCTTGGCTCCTGATCGGTCCGGTGACCGATCAGGGAGCAAACAGTGAGTTGAGTTCCCTCGCTGATCAGTTCCTGAACGGTCCGGTGACCGATCAAAGACCTAGGATTTGATTTCCGCGGTTACTGTTCACTCAGAAGTTGATCGATCAGGCTTGAGCCTGATCGGTCAGGGAGCTACATGATCGGTCTGGTGACCGATTAGGATTCACTCTGATCGGTCTGGTGACCGATCAGGCTTGTGTCGCCGCGAGAGCTGGGAGTCCCAGCAAAGCGGTGGATCGGTCTGGTGACCGACCCACGAGCCCTGGATCGGTCCGGTGACCGATTACTTTAATTCAAATTGCACTGTCAGACGCTCTAATCCCGTCTGAATGAATCTGATTCATTGCGCATAACATCTGATACTTCATTTTCTTATTGATATGTTGTGTTAATGGTCTGATTAAGCTGCAGGTGACAGGGATGATTCAAACATTGGAGGAGAGTCAATGGGAGGCTTTCCTCGGAGCAGGTTTGTCTGTTTCCTTGTTTCAGGTCTCAATGGCGTCTGGAGAGCAGCTGGCAACTGACGGAGGCTCATCTGGAGAGGGTCTTCAGTGGACTGGGTGCTCAGGGAGTCAGGGGGTCAGGCTGTGGCTTCAGTGGATGCTGATGGAGAGCCTGGTGATGGGAGCAGAGGCTTAAGACGAGGCTGAAAGCAGAGGAGCGACAACAAGGAAGACAAAAAAACGAGTGAAGTTTTTGCTGTGGGGTTGTGCTCTCTGTTGCTTTGTGCTTAAGCGATCTTGTTGCATTCCTGTGAGATCTTTGTGAGTGTTCCTTCTTGTGTGATCTCTTGTACTCAAGTTCAATCATCTGTGAGATCTGTGGAGAGGTTTCTCCACCGAGAAGGAGGCTCTATCTTATCCGGGTTCACCGGGGCTTGATCTGCCGACGATCAAGGGATCGCCCACCTCACGGGAACGCTAAGGAGTAGGGGCAAGTTATCCCCGAACCTTGTACATCACGGTGTTAGCATTTGTTTGGTTTGCGTTTCTTTCTCTGCTTTGTGGTTTGTTCTGCATTTTCTTCCACTGCTAATCTGATCACGCAGAAACTTCAAAGTGCAACTTGTGGGTGTCTGGCTACATTCACCCCCCCCCTCTATAGCCATCCAAGGTCCAACAGTGTGGTGAGCGGGGCCACTACCACACAAAATGCCCAAGGAAAGGAGAGCTTAAGAAGCTAGAACATTTGAAGAAATTTGAGAAGAAGTGGAGCTCAAATCAAGGCTAAACTTCAAAGGTAAAAGGGAAGGTAATCCCTTATTTAAAATTTAATCCAATTTCAAATTCCTATATGCTTGTTAAAAATAATATAGATTATTTACCTAAGCATAATCATGAATTTAGATATAATGATAGGAATAGGGTTAACAAGGTAGATAACCCTAGGAAATTATTATCTAAGGTTAGACCAAATAGGACCCAAACTACCATGCCTAAGGGAAGGAAGGTAGTAAATGAGCAAGGCATTAATCCCAAAAAGGGGAGACATATGCCTAAAAAGGTGGGTAGGTCTAGGAATGTACAAGGTAGACATGTTGACTCTAGGGTTAGAACTCTAGAGTTGAAAAATCAAGTCTTGAAGGCAAGGCTTGAAGAAATGGAAAGAGTCTTAGACAGGTTCATTATTGGACCTAAGGGACTTGATGTTAGTAGAAGCCCTAGAGCCAATTATATGATGATTGACTATAGACTTTTTGTATCATATTCTATCATTAAGAAAGATATATTTGGTTATTATACTTACTTTATACTTGTGACAAATAACTAAGTATAATAATATCCTTGGGTATTAGGTTCTTATCTAAATCATATCGATTGGTTGAATCGATAGTGAGATAATGTAGAAAATACTACACTAAACCATTCCTAGTTAAGCATTAATATTCAAGGACAATATTAATGCATGGAGACTAGCATATAGGTCAATTGATGACTTGAGCTCACAAGTCATGGATATGTGATATCAATTTAACACAAGGGTATACATTAGAGAATATGTACTAAATTGACCCGCCATGAGAAAGTTTCATAGATTGTCATATGAGTGTCATAAACTTTCTCATGTGACTATTAGTATGAATAGTCCTTAGACCTGAAGTCACTACGGTTCCCTACATGAGGAGTTATGTACTTTGGTATCGTCAAACGTCACCCTTAACAGGGTGGACTATAAAGGCGATCACTGGGTATATAATGAATTATGTGGAGGGATGTGAGTGATGTAGATGAGATCTATCCCTCCCATATGACGGGAGTGATATCTGTGGACCCCTTGATCCAGTAGGACTGCTAAAACGCATGGTCATGCTCAAATGAGTCAATATAAGATATTGAGCTCATTTGTTTGAGTGAGTCTACTTGGGGATTAAGAAACACAAAGATTGATCAAGGATGACACAGATTATGCCTCATTGGTCAATCTAGATATTGAGGATAGAAGGACAAGGTCATACATTGTCATAGTCACGGAGGTTAGGTTGGATCTCGACTTTCTTGTTACTTAGGTAGCAATTGTTGGTATGGCTTGGCGGTTTCCAAGACAACCACGGGGTTGTATGTAGCGATCTCGGCCTCTCTGGTCCTCGCAGGCAACCCTCTAGGCCCGAGACCCTACGGGTCTTCCCACTCCCGGCAGTGGGTTTTTGCTTTCCCCAGATTCGAACCTTAGACCTCCAGGACAAGTACAAAGGTTCCTTGAATCTGGTATCCAAGTGAGCGTTCGAATCTGGGGAAGGCAAAAACCCACTACCGGGAGTGGGAAGACCCGTAGGGTCTCGGGTCTAGAGGGTTGCCTGCGGGGACCAGAGAGGCCAAGATCGCTACATAAAAAGGCGCCTTTTTATGTAGCGACACGACCCCTCTAGCCCCATCAGGCGGCTCTCTAGGTCGTGCCCTACGGTCTTCCCACTCCTGGCAGTGGATTTTTGTCTTCCCCAGATTCGAACCCTTGACCTGTAGGACAAGTACAAAGGTTCCTTGAATCTGGTAGCTCCGCTCACTTGGCTACGAGATTCAAGGAACTTTTGTACTTGTCCTGGAGGTCTAAGGTTCGAATCTGGGGAAGGCAAAAACCCACTGCCGAGAGTGGGAAGACCCGTAGGGTCTCGGGCCTAGAGGGTTGCCTGTGGGGACCAGAGAGGTCGAGATCGCTACATAAAAAGGCGCCTTTTTATTGTAACGACCCGGCCCGTCGACCCGACCCCTCGGCCCCTTGGGCGGCCAAATTCCATTTTTGGTGGCCCAGCAACCTGGCCCCTTTGGTCGTCGACCATCGATCGTCGTTACTCACAAGAACTTCCCACCCCTGGCCAGTGGATTTTTGCCTTTCCCAGGATTCGAACTCTAGACCTCCAGGATAAGTACTAAAGTTTATGAATCCTGGTAGCCAAGTGAAGGATTCATAAACTTTAGTACTTATCCTGGAGGTCTAGAGTTCGAATCCTGGGGAAGGTAAAAATCCACTGGCCAGGGCTCGGAAGTTCTTGTGAGTAACGATGGTCGACGGACGACGACCAAAGGGGCCAGGTTGCTGGGCAGCCAAAAATAGAATTTGGTCGCCCAAGGGGCTGAGGGGTTGGGTCGACAGGCCGGGTCGTTACAATAAATGCTCACTTGGCTACCAGATTCAAGGAACCTTTGTACTTATCCTGGAGGTCAAGGGTTCGAATCTGGGGAAGGCAAAAAATCCACTGCCGGGGGTGGGAAGTCCGTAGGGCACGGCCTAGAGAGCTACCTGAGGGGGCTAGAGGGGCCATGTCGCTACATAAAAAGGCCCAGTCGCTACATCAACAGACCTCTTCAGCTGAGCCTCGGTCAGTCGCCAGCCGCGCCAGAAGTCGTTGAAGCCTGCGAATAGAAAATGGGCAAACATGACCGAAGCGAAAGTCGCCAATTGACCCTTCTTCTTTGTTTGAGTCATCCCTGTCTCACCTGCACACTCAATAGAGGCTTAGCACAGCAAATCAAAAGTAAATCAGTAGTGTATCAGAGAAATCAGAAGCGTTATCAGAAGTCTGACAACGTTTTCAAATTAAAGTTCAGACACTGATCGGTCACTCGGACCGATCAGTGAAGTCCTGATCGATCAGGCTCCTACCTGATCGATCCAGTGACTCTATGTTCGGTCACACTGACCGATCAAGGATCGAGGATCGGTCACCAGACCGATCCACCAGCTCACTGGGATTTCAAGCCACAACCCGCAGGTCTTTCCAACCAAAGGCACCTGATCGGTCACCTGACCGATTAGGTTGTGCCCTGATCGGTCACAGTGACCGATCAGGTCACCTCTGGACCGATCAGGAACCCTCCTGATCAGTCCAGGAGGACCCTAAATCAGTCTCTTTGACCGATCAGGGTTTTTCTCCAGACTCTCTGATCCCTTTCTGATCGTTCACCATAACGATCAGAAACCACACAGAAACCATACAGAATGTTTCTGTTCTCTCCTTGATCGTTCACCAGAACGATCAGACTCCCTGGATCGGTCACTAGACCGATCCATTAACAAGGGAGTCGGTGCCAACTTCTGATCGGACTCCAAACTGATCCAACCACTTGGCTGACTCATGCTCAGCTCCCCGGACCATGACTTCATGCCCAGCTTCACTCACCAGGACTTTGTTCAACCTAGCTTCACTCACTATGACCCAGCTTCACTCACCGGGGTTTCCGTTACCTAGCTTCACTCGCTAGGACCCGGCTTCACTCACCGGGATTTCCTTCACCTAGCTTCACTCGCTAGGACCCGGTTTCACTCACCGGGGTTTCCGTCACCCGGCTTCACTCACCGGGGTTTCCATCACCCGGCTTCACTCACCGGGATTTCCTTGACCCGGCTTCATGTTGGAAACCGGATGGCTAGAGAGGGGGGTGAATATAGCCAATCTCTTGGACCTTTGGCACTTATCAAGATTTCTGCACTCAACTTATCAGTAGCACAACGGAAGAAGCAAAGGAAAACAAAGCAGTGCAGTAAACTAAAAACAGAAATGAAAGCAAACAACAACAGCTACCAAGATCGCTAACAAGAGGGTTTACAAGGTTCGGGGATAACTTGCCCCTACTCCTTGGCGTGCCCTTAAGGTGGGCAATCCCTTGATCGTCGGCAGATCAAGCCCCGGTGTTCACCGGATATAACGCAACCTCCTTCTCGGTGGAGAAACCTCTCCACAGCGTTTCAAACAAGAATATAGATTTAAGCTTAATGAAACACAGAGAATACTCTTACTCAGCACCTAGCAAGGACAAGAGCACAGCGAGCTTATCCCGAGCTCCACCCAACGACGATCTCACGCAAGGACTCCCTCCTTCGTGTCTTCTCACTGTTGGACTCCAAGCTCCTTGTTCTTTCCTCCCAGCACTTACGTAAGAGTTGGTTGCTTCTCGATTATAGTTGTTTGCTCAAAGTGATGAAGACTTCAGAAATACAGCAAGCAAATTGTGGAGAAACACAAAGCGCAGCAAGAACTTCAGCAAGCTCAACACTGAAAACTGTAGAACACTTCTCTTCTTTCAGCCGAAGTCTTCTTCTCCTTTTGTTTCTCCACCAAGCATCAGATGACACCATCCCTGCAGCTCCCAGCTGCTCATCTGCCAACGCCAGCTACCACTGAGCTATCCCTGGACTCCCTGAGCTTCCCTCAGCCAAGCTCCAGTCTCAGCTCCAGTCTGCAGCTCGGCCGTTGCAACCTGAGATGGAAAAACGGACAAACCTGCTCCAAGGAAAGCTCTCCATTGACCCTCCTTGAGTGTTTGAATCCTCCCCTGTCACCTGCAGCTTAATCAGACTGTTAGAGCAGTAAATCACACAGTAAATCAAATATCAGAGGCAAACAGCAGCGAATCGGATATGGTCAGACGCGATCAGAGCGTCTGACAGTGCAATTTGAATTAAAGTGATCGGTCACCGGACCGATCAGAGAGACTCCTGATCGGTCACCAGACCGATCAGGCTGGGTCCAGACCGATCAGGCTCCGTCCTGATCGATCCCCAACGCTCAATCAGAAATCGCGATCTCTTTGAGATTCTCCTGGACCGATCCCAGGTTGTGGATCGATCACCGGACCGATCCACCTCTAATTTGGGCGATTTCTGAGTTTCGCAGTCCAAAACTCCTGATCGGTCACCTGACCGATCAGAGTGTCTCCTGATTGGTCACCAGACCGATCAGATCATGCTCAAACCGATCAGGCACCGTCCTGATCGATCTTAGTGAGGAACCCGCGATGCTAGATCGTTCTCCAGAACGATCTGCACAGTGATCCTGATCGGTCACCAGACCGATCAGGAGCAGTTCAGCAAGGGAACTCAACCTCACTGTTCGCTCCCTGATCGATCACCAGACTGATCAGGAGCCAGTTAGTGAGTGAAACGCATACTTCCTGATCGGTCACCAGACCGATCAGTCATCGCTGGATCGGTCACCAGACCGATCCACGAAGGAGCACCGTGCCAACTCCCTGATCGGACACCAGACCGATCCAGGGGCTCCAACCCAGCCTTCCAAGCTAGGGTTTCATCCACCTTAGCCCTCCAAGCTAAGGATTTCTCACCTAATCTCCAAGATGGGAATTTGCACCTAACCCTCCAAGTTAGGACTTTTCACCTAGCCCTCCAAGCTAGGACTTTTCACCCAACTCTTCGGATTAGGACTTTTCCAAACCTAGCCCTCCAAGCTAGGACCTGACCCTCCAAGCCAGGACTTTTTTACCTAATTCTCCAAGATGGGAATTTGCACCTAACCCTCAAAGTTAGGACTTTTCACCTAGCCCTCCAAGCTAGGACTTTTCACCCACCTCTTCCGAATTAGGACTTTTCACACACCTAGCCCTCCAAGCTAGGATTTTCAACACCTAACCCTCCAGGTTAGGATTTTCCAACACCTAGCCCTCCAAGCTAGGATTTTCCATACCATGCCTGATCCCCGAACAGGACTTTATCATAATCATCAATAATCATCCACCTAAACTAAAATCGGTGTCAACATCAAAACAACAATCAAGGCCAGACTGCATCAACAATCTCCCCCTTTTTGTTGTTTGACAACCCGATTTTAAGTTTAGGGATTCTCAATCAATTGTTCAACTTTAGAATCATAGGAGAATCCAGATCCTCCCCCTACAACATGATCATCCTAAACTTAACCAACCAACACTCTCCCCCTTTGTCGAACACCGAAAAGGGGTCTAGAAGGGCTGTTAAGTTTAAACTATACTCCCCCTCAACTCTAGGGGTATCCCAAAACAACAAATTGATTCTTGATAAGCATATGAATACATATGACAAACAAATATAGGCATGGCAAAATACGCATATGTATCATACGAGCATGACATCATAAGCATAATCATGGTAGTGTAACAAATATGCAGATAGTACTCATAGCATCAACAATAAGCAACTAAAGCAGGATAAAATATGCATCAAAGTCATAAAGGTCAAGCCATAAAACATCCAAAGAAATCACATGATGCAAGTCACAGGCATCAAAGTCAAAGTACAGACATATATGTCACTCATCATCTGAGGAATCAGCAATGTAGATAACGTCCTCTGGTAAAGGAATGCTGGGGGAACCACCACCAGGAGACGCATGATGGTATCACTCCTCATACCAAGCGTCCTGGAATGAGCTGATCTCAGAGACATTAGATGCTAGAGCATCGATACGGCGACCGAAAGACTAACACTCTGAGCGGACCTCCTGTCGCCAGAGCTCGGAGATATGTAACTCGTGCTCCATCATCCGCTCTATCTCCGCAACCTGCCAGTGTAGGTCAGGGCTCCATCGTCGTGATCTACAGTATCAGCTGGCGGCCCCTGGACATTAGCCGCTCTCGGTAGCTCCCCCTCACGTCTGCGATCCTTCCACCTTAGCCCCCGGGGCCTAAGGACAATACCGGACTGAGCAAGCATGCGACAATCCAGACGGCAGTCCTGTCGAATCATGAGCACAATGCGGCCCTGTGAAACGTCGATGCCAACCGACTCCAGCCAAGCAGTAATGATATGGCCGAATGGCATGTAGACTGACTGAGTGGATGACATGCAGTGGACGATAATGGAGAAGTAGACCGAGGCCACTGGATCAAAATCTAACTGCTGATGCATTCCGTAGAGTATCAAGCAGTGAAATGGGCGAATCGCATCCAGATGTTTTGAAGTAGTAGGTAGAAGACAATTGGTGATAATCTTGAATAGAACATAATCAACAGGGGAAAGGCGAAGAGCCGGAAATGTGGGAAAATCACTAGTGCGCTCACCGGAACCCCTTGGCCTGGGATGGCCTAGAAAGTGCTCATAGATGGAATCAGGGGTTACTCCATCGAAGGGAAACGGAAGAAGATTAGGAGGATAAGGGTAGAGAAAGAAATCATTTTCTGACCGGCGACAGCCGAGAAAATCAGTGAAAATAGATCGATTAAAATCAAGATCGATACTAGCAACACGAGTCATCCACCCCGTGCCCTCTCCACTCACCATGTTGTTATAGAATTCAGAGACCAAGTCAAGGTTGATTGGCCTCTCAAGGTAAACAATAGATTGAAGATTATAATGTGCAATAATTTGTCGGATTGTCGGGCAATGTTCATAGATGAAGGATTGGTCTATAGTCCGACATGGCATTAATTTGAAATTGCGCCACTGAAAATTTAACGCAAGAGCGACACTCTGAAATCGAGTATGTGGAGGTAGTGGAGGCCTTGGAGAAGGTGTAGATATTGAAGGGTCTTTGCCCTTAGAGCTTCCCTCCATAGGTTCCTTACCCTTAGAAGACTTTTTTAAGATTTGAATTGGTCATGACACAAGATTTAATCAATTTGGGCAAGGTTGATACAAATATAGGTCGAATCACAACAATTCAAGGGTTGGTCATAAATAGAGTAACCACATGAACAAGATCAGACCAATTTGATTAAGAAAAGTGAGACCCAATCAGAGAATGTAATCAAGACACAATGATCAAGGAACACATTTGGACCAAGATTTGATCATATGGTGAGAAAGTAAGGTCACGGCAAAGAAGGTCACGGCACCACACCAACAACACACCAAACTTGGTTAGCTTCAAAACTTAGCTTATGAACTGTTTAAAAAAAACGAAGTCAAAAACTTACTTTGGTGCCATTGAAGATAGTTTGAACAGATCGCACCAACTGGAAGAAGAACTTGCGCAGGAGAAGCTCTCGGCGCAAGACAGAAACGCAGAAAAACTCGGAGCAAGTAGAGAGCTTGCAGAAACCAGGAAGACGCCCGCAGTGACCTTTGTAAGAGCTCGCACACACAAGAAAGAGGGGAACTCAAGAACACTCTCGCTCAGGATGAAAAGACGCAAGTGGGAGGTTTTTCGGCGCTAGGGTTCGGCAATGGTAAGTTTTCACAAAGTTAATCGGTTGGTGGATCGGTCCACCAACCGCAATTTAATGCGTCTGAACGGATCACCGTTCGATCTGATCGCACCCAGACCGATCAGGCTATAGCCTGATCGGACTGACCTGGGCCTGATCGGTCTGGTGACCGATCAGTTGCGCTCCTGATCGGTCGACTGATCGATCAGGACATGAACAGTAGGGTCCGGAGAAAAACCTCTGAGCTCCCTGATCGGTCTGTGGACTGATCACCATAGGGTGCCAGATCAGTCCGGGGACCGATCCAGGCTAGCTCAGTACACTTGGTCAAAAATTTCGGAGAGTCACTGCTTGCCTTGCTGATCGGTCTGTGGACCGATCGTTACAGGATGGAGCCAGATCGGTCCGGAGACCGATCAGCCCTAGGCCTGATCGGTCGGGTGACCGATCAGGGTTCCTGAAACTCCCAGGTTCGATCTGAAACATTCAGTTTCAGATTTTCTTAAACTTTCCAACGTGATCTGATGAAGTTTATCGAACTTGGACATGATCTCATGACTAAAATTGATCCCTGAACAAAGATCAAGAGTCCTTATAGGTTCAACAATCACTTTGCTCCATCCAAATGGAGTCAAACTCAATCAACAATCATTCAAGCAAATTCAATCAAGTTTTGTTCCCAATCTAAGTTTCCAATCAAGTTTCCTTGATTGGAATGTCCAAGTATGTTCATGGAGCCATATACACATATGTTATGCAATGATTTTCCCCATACTTGATCACCGAAGTGATTATTATCTCGTCAACTCAATTTCTCAAGGGATGCATTGACATTTTGAGAAATTAAGTTGATCCTAACATCTCACCCCATATCTAGCAAACAAAAGCGTTTTGTTAAACCTTATAGTTTGTGTGAGATGTGTTGAGGCAATCTGTGATCCGGAGTGATCATGTGTTTTGATGTTTGGGCAAAGGGTTTAAATTAGGCTTTCTCTTGTGTACTAATATATGTATGTGAGTGTGCAGGTTGTACAGGTTTACACATATTGACTTGGCTGGACAGCTTCGGTATGGTGAAGGGTTGCATGGAAACAAGCTGGAGGCTTGTGTGCACCCGAGGGACCTAATATAGCAGGGATGATGAGCCGAGGGGCGCGGACTTCGAGGCGTACGTGAAGGATGGCATGAAGATAAGCTAGAGGCTTGTGTGCATCCGAGGGACGAGGGCCGAAGATGAAGAGGGCGCGAAGGCAATAGTCAAGGTTGCTGGTGAAGAGTCAGCTGAGACAAGGGACAAGAGCCAAGGGAGGAGAGCTCCAAGTGCAAGCCGGGAAGTGGACTTCAAGGGCACACGTGAAGGGTGGCATGGAGGCAAGTCGAGGACTTACATGCGCATCCGAGGGACGACAGCCGGTGGAAGAAGACTTCAAGGGGCAAGCAAAAGGAGTGGACCTGAAGGCACGCGTGGAGAAGGGTCAAGAGAGTGAGTAGGAGTGCTGTTGTAAGCTGGGCAGTCGACTGGGGGTTGTCCAGTCGACTGCCAAAACTCACAGTAGGTTCTGGACCCTGGACCAGTCGACTGTCATTTTGGCAGTCGACTGGTAAGTCACCAGAATTCGAACGTTGGGATGTCAACGGTCGAATCTGAGTGGTGGCAGTCGACTGCCCTGGGACCAGTCGACTGCCAGCGGGTTTTCCAGCCCGAGTTCTATTTAAAGAGGACTCGGTTAGGGTTGGTTTTCTTGACGAGTTTGGTCTTGGTTAAGGGCCAAACAGTAGTCTTTGTGCTCAGAGGTTCTCAAGGTGTTGTGGTGAGGTTTCTCCACCCACAAAAAGCGACGAGAGCTAGCCGGAGGTTATCCGGAGAGTGATTCACCGATGGATTCTTGGATTAGTCACCCGTCTGGGATGGATACCAAGTAAATCGGTTTGTTAGCAGTGCTTTCTTTGTTGTTTATGTTTATTATTATTGTTTCCGCTTGCGCATACTAACAACGTAGGAAGAATAAGCCGAAGAATCGCTATTCACCCCCCTCTAGCGTACGGAATCGATCCTAACAATTGGTATCAGAGCGAAGAACCACTCTTGATCAGACTAACCGCCGAAGGAGCACACGCTAGAGGGAAAAGAAAATGGAAGATAAGTTGGGGGACAACATCTACACTCCACCGGCCTACGACCATGATGATTTCGGGTATTGGAAGTCACAGATGGAGACGTGGTTTGGAATGGAGTGGGACCTTCGGATTGCGCTTGAAGAGCCATTCGAGATTCCAAAGGATAAGCACGGGAAGAGGCTTAGACCTAGATATTGGAATCAAGAACAAGATAATCAATCCAAGGCAAATAAAAAGGTAATTGATATATTGCTTAACATTTTGCCTACTAATGTTTTGAATGGTGTAGGAGATATGAAAATGCACACGATCTATGGAAAAAGGTAGAAGAAATCCATAAAAACCCTACACGAGATCAATTAGTGGAAGAGGCCAAGGAGGTAAACTCAATAGCCCACGAAGAGAAGAAAAAGGAAGAAGAATCATCTACCTTCTCAAGTGAAATGGAAGAAGAAAGTGAGAGGTCCTCCATCTCATCTAGAGAAGAAGAAGAAGGAGTATCAATTTCAAGAATTGAGGGAGAGGAGAGATCCATTTCCATACTGAAGCAAGAAAAAGCTCCAACTTCCACCAAAGCCAAGACCAAGGACCATATCACATGCTTTGGATGCAACGAAAAGGGGCACTACAAGGACAAGTGTCCGAAAGGTAAGAAGGAGGTACTCTCTAAACTCGGGTCCATTCAATTTAAATCTAACATGAATTGTAGGAATGGAGAAGCCCAAGAAAAGAAAAAGATGATTCGATGCTTTACATGTGGAGAGCTAGGGCACTACCACACCAAGTGCCCTAGAAAAGGTGAACTAAAGAAAATGGAGCACTTAAGGAGATGGGAGAAAGAAGAAAGGAAGAAGAGAAGAAGCCCACATCAAGAAGAAACTCCAAAGGTAAGGAAGGTAACTCCTAACCTTAAGCCAAAATATAATTCTAATTCAAGTTCCTCCATGCATGATAAAAATAGAATTAATTATACATCCATGCATGCTAGGATTAATGAAAATTGCTTAATGGTGCACAATTTCGGATTTAAATATAATAATAGGACTAGGGTTAACAAGGTAGATCATAACCCTAGGAAAAGCATGCATCATGATCAACCTAAGACCTTTGTATCTAAGGAACAAGGCACTAAGCTCAAGAAGGGAAGGAATGTCCCTAGAAAGGAGGGTAGGTCTAGGAATGTCCAAAGTGAACATATGGATTCTAGGTTTAGGAACCTAGAAAGGGAAAATCAAGCTTTAAGGAAAAAGCTTGATAGGTTAGAGAAAATCCTAGAGAGATTCACTATTGGATCTAAGGGTTTAGATATGGTGTTGGGTGGTTTAAACCGCACCAATGATAGATCGGAGTTGGGATACCAGTCTAAGAACTCCCATGCCAAGGGGAAGAAATATACAAGGGTAGCATATGACTATGGCAAGAAGGGGGAGTCCAAAAATAGCAAGGGAATGTCATTTAAAGGGGAAAAGAAGGACTTAAGCAAAGACGAGGTGTCTAAGGGTTAAGAGTGTCAAGTTTGTAGGTCAAGAGTCACCGGTGGAACACCGATGTGGCCTAGTGATGGTTGAGTCACCTAGGGAGGTGGCTAGGGCTAAGAGCTCAAGGAGGAGCTCTAGGAGCCTTTGAGATATATGATGAATAGACCTTGGGAGGGGGTGCTCCTAGAGGTCTAGATGGACCATGGAGTGTGCCAAAAGAATTGGAGACGGACTTGAGTCTCAATTCTTGGGTTTTGGCACGGTGTTTTTGAGTTTCATGTATGGAAATATGACATGGGGGTCATATTGCATGAAAATTAGTTTTTGGTGTGTAATTGTCATGTAATTCAATGCTAGGGATGCATTGTGGATTGACATGGGCAGGGACATCAAGGGGAAACCAAAACTAGGACTTTTGGTTAAGGTTTAAGTGAACCTTTTTGCTAGTTTTTGGGTTTTGTGTCAAACTTGGGAATGGTGATAGATACATTTTGGAATGTATTTTTCTCAAGTAGATATGGGTACCACAAACCTCTCCATAAAATTTTGGAATTTTTGGAGATTTGTGGAATTTCTGGCGCATTTCTGAATTTCGTCAGAAAGGCTGAAATTCTGGTTTTCAGAGTATCAGTCGACTGCCCTGGGGGGCAGTCGACTGGTCAAGGCTGATTTTTATATCAGCAGCTGGTTTGGGGTCCAAATGATGCAAAACAAGTGTATGGGAGGCTAGTACACATTGTTTATGGTCATTGGGGATTGAAAGAACCGATAATTGGGATATTGTTGGGTTCTTTTTGATGTTAGGCAAAGGGGGAGAATGATTGGGTTTAAGTTGGGAAACCAAACATACCTTTGCTAGAAACCCTTGGTTTAGGGGGAGCTAAGATTAAGGGGAAGCATGGTTGCTCCATTCTTGGCGTAAGGGGAACCTTGGAGAGGTTCTTAAAAAGCCTTTGTAAGTCCAATGTAGGGGGAGCTTGGGAGAAGCTTTAAAAAGCCCGTGTTGGTGAAAATTCCTAACTTTGGGGAGTTAGGTGTAAAAATCCTAACTTGGAGAGTTAGGTGTGAAAAAGTCCTAACTTGGAGAGTTAGGTGTAGGATGCCTTGGGATAGGATCCATGTATGCATTGCATATGCATTTATTTAGCATTATTCTTGCTATCTATTACTCTTTGTTTTCCCTAACTTAAACGTATTGCCAAACATCAAAAAGGGAGAGATTGTTGAGGCAATCTGTGATCCGGAGTGATCATGTGTTTTGATGTTTGGGCAAAGGGTTTAAGTTAGGCTTTCTCTTGTGTACTAATATGTGTATGTGAGTGTGCAGGCTGTACAGGTTTACACGTATTGACTTGGCTGGACGGCTTCGGTATGGTGAAGGGTTGCATGGAAATAAGCTGGAGGCTTGTGTGCACCCGAGGGACCTAATATATCAGGGATGATGAGCCAAGGGGTGCGGACTTCGAGGCGTACGTGAAGGATGGTATGGAGACAAGCTGGAGGCTTGTGTGCATCCGAGGGACGAGGGCCGAAGATGAAGAGGGTGCGAAGTCAATAGTCAAGGCTGCTGGTGAAGAGTCAGCTGAGGCAAGGGACAAGAGCCGAGGGAGGAGAGCTCCAAGGGCAAGCCGGGAAGTGGACTTTAAGGGCACACGTGAAGGGTGGCATGGAGGCAAGTCGAGGACCTACATGCGCATCCGAGGGACGACAGCCGGTGGAAGAGGACTTCAAGGGGCAAGCAAAAGGAGTGGACCTGAAGGCACGCGTGGAGGAGGGTCAAGAGAGTGAGTAGGAGTGCTGTTGTAAGCTGGGCAGTCGACTGGGGGTTGTCCAGTCGACTGCCAAAACTCATAGTAGGTTCTGGACCCTGGACCAGTCGACTGCCATTTTGGCAGTCGACTGGTAAGTCACCAGAATTCGAACGTTGGGATGTCAATGGTCGAATCTGAGTGGTAGCAGTCGACTGCCCTGGGACCAGTCGACTGCCAGCGGGTTTTCCAGCCCGAGTTCTATTTAAAGAGGACTCGGTTAGGGTTGGTTTTCTTGACGAGTTTGGTCTTGGTTAAAGGCCAAACAGTAGCTTTGTGCTCAGAGGTTCTCAAGGTGTTGTGGTGAGGTTTCTCCACCCACAAGGAGCGACGAGAGCTAGCCGGAGGTTATCCGGGGAGTGATCCACCGACGGATTCTTGGATTAGTCACCCGTCCGGGATGGATACCAAGTAAATCAGTTTGTTAGCAGTGCTTTCTTTGTTGTTTGTGTTTATTATTATTGTTTCCACTTGCGCATACTAACAACGTAGGAAGAATAAGCCGAAGAATCGCTATTCACCCCCCTCTAGCGTACGGAATCGATCCTAACAAGATGTCCCCAACGTTATCCAATTGTTTCCCAACAATTTCGAAATAATCATGAAGGGTTTGAATGCAATTTGAAATTCATAAGGCGCGACACATTCCCAACTCTCGTCTTAGGAAACTAAATTCATTCTCGGGGAGTGGTTTAGTGAAAATGTCAGCTAGGTTTGATTTGGACTCTACATGTGAGAGTACAATATCTCCCCTAGCTACATGATCCCTAATGAAGTGGTGACGCACCTCAATATGTTTGGTCCTAGAATGATGGACTGGATTCTTGGTTAGGTTAATTGTGCTAATGTTATCACATAACACTTGCACACCCTTGTAACTCAATCCATAGTCCTCTAAAGTATGTATCATCCACAACAATTGTGATACGCTCTCTCCCATGGCGATATACTCTGCCTCGGTCGTGGAGAGAGCAACACAATGTTGCTTCCGACTTGACCAACTTACTAAGGACGAACCTAAGAATTGGCAACCCCTACTTGTGCTTTTCCGATCCAACTTACATCCAGCGTAGTCGGAATCCGTATAGCCAATCAAATCAAATGATTCGGTACGGGGGTACCATAGACCGACTCCAATTGTGCCTTTGAGATATCTCAAAATTCTCTTAACAGCGATTAGGTGAGATTCCTTGGTACAGACTTGATACCTAGCACACATACCTACAGCAAATAGTATATCAGGTCGACTAGCTGTAAGGTAAGCAAACTGCCTATCATGCTTCGATATTGAGTCAAATCAATGGGTTAACCACTCTCATCATTGTCTAATCTTGTGTTTGTGGCCATGGGAGTGGTTACCTCTTTTGAATCACTCATATTGAATTTCCGAAGCATTTCTTGTGTATATTTTGATTGGTGCACATGGATACCATCACGAGTTTGCTTGATTTCAAGTCCAAGGAAGAAAGTCAACTCTCCCATTAGACTCATTTCAAATTCACTCTCCATGTGTCCAATAAACTCATTTAAATAGCCCCTATTGTTTGAGCCACAAATTATGTCATCGACATATACTTGGGCTACAAAAATATTATCACCATCTCTTCGTAGAAATAGTGTAGGGTATATTTGGCCTCTAACGAAGCCCTTCTCAATTAGGAACGTCGACAACCGCTCATACCAAGCCCGGGGTGCTTGTTTAAGGCCATAGAGTGCCTTCTTGAGCTTGAACACGCGGTTTGGAAATTCGGTACTCTCAAACCCAGGTGGTTGTTCGACATAGACCTCTTCTCTAATCAAACTATTTAGAAAGGCCGATTTGACATCCATTTGGTATAATTTGAAGCCACGATGTGCGGCAAATGCTAGCATCAATCGGATGGACTCTAATCGTGCCACGGGAGCATAGGTCTCATCATAATCAAGGCCTTCAACTTGACTATAGCCCTTGGCTACTAAGCGTGTCTTGTTTCTAATGATTTCTCCCTTATAGTTCAATTTGTTCTTGAAGACCCATTTAGTTCCAATGATGGTGGTCTTCTTAGGTCTAGGGACTAAGTCCCAAACTTGACTCCTTTCAAATTGACCTAGTTTATCTTGCATTGCAATGATCCAATCGGGATCATTTAATGCTTCATCAATTTTTCTAGGTTCAATTTCAGAAATTAGGGCAACTTCATTAGCCTCATTCCGGAAGAATGATCTAGTTCTCACCCCATGATGGATGTCTCCAACAATTTGGTCTTGGGGATGACTAGAGGCTAATCTAGTTTGCCTTGGTGTTGGTGGTGCTTCATGAATAGGTCCACTAGACACAAGTTCAGCCTCAGAATCCGGCTGATCAATGGGTTGTCTAGGCTCACCGTCATCGGATTCATCACCATCAACAACACTTGGACTTTCATTCAAACTTAGTCTCCTAAGTTCGAATTGGACTTCATCTTCTGGTTGACCATTGACTTTTGGAATTTCATCAAAGACAACATCAAAAGATTCTTCAACTAGTCTAGACTTCTTGTTGTAGACTCGGTAGGCTTTGCTACGAGGGAGTACCCAACTAGTATCCCTTCATCAGCCTTTGCCGTGAACTTTTCAAGATGATCCTTGGTGTTTAGAATGAACACCTTACAACCAAACACCCGAAGGTGTTTAACCGTAGGTGGTTTTCCAAACCAAAGCTCATGGGCAGTCTTCCCTAAAAACCTATGAATGAGGACCCGGTTTTGCACATAGCAAGCTGTATTTACAGCTTCGGCCCTCTTGACAAAATTCCAAAAACCTTTGATTTTGAAATTTACCTCCATGATCACTTCTAATTGTCTTAATTGTTAATGATTTTTCATTTTCTACTCTTCTACAAAAAGAAATGAAAACATCTAAGGTTTGGTCCTTATATTTTAAAAAGTAAGTCCATGTATATCTAGTGAAATCATCAATGATCACAAAGCAATATCTACTTCCATTCAATGATGTGATAGTACTACAATCAAATAGATCCATGTGAAGTAAATCTAATGCAGTAAAAGTACTTACAGCGCTTTTACCTTTATGTGCACATTTTGTTTGCTTACCCATTTGACATGCATCACAAAGTTTATCTTTCTCATACTTGATGCTTGGTAAGCCACGAACCAATCCCTTGTTGGCCAACTTCCGGATGTTCTTCATGTTTACATGTGCTAGTCTCCGGTGCCAAAGGGTGGACTCTTCTTCTCTTGACATGAGACACTTAGCAAAAGCATTAGTAGCACTTTTAAATGAAACTTGATAAATATTGTCTACTCTTGCTCCTACTAGTATCATGTCCAAGGTGTCATGTTGTCTAACTAGACATTGACTTGGTTGGAAGTCAATTGTGTAACCCGTGTCACACAATTGACTCACACTTAGGAGATTAAATTTCATCCCCTTGACTACAAGGACATTTGAAATTCTAAGACATTCGGATATTTGAATGTCTCCTATTCCTATGACCTTAAGACTACCATTGTTACCAAATGATACATTACCTCTACTTTTCTTGTGAAGTGTGGTAAACAATGATCTATCCCTGGTCATGTGTTTGGAGCATCCACTATCAACGAACCAAGTTGATAGATGCTCCCCCTCAATCATAACCTACACAATTCGAAAAATAGAAGTTTTAGGTACCCAAGCCTTGGGACCTAAAGAATCAACTAAACATGACTTAGGCACCCATGCCTTGACCACTTTCTTTTGAATTTTGGGTATCCTAGATTGTCTCATATCAGTCCTAGACATCAAGGACACGAATGAGGGTTCTTTAGGTCGGTAACCAATACCGGCCCTATTGTAGACCGCCCTTTGGGCATTTAAGATCATGTCTAGGGTCTTAGAGCTAGTTGAGAACTTCTCAAGAATATTCTTGAGTTTCTCAACTTCACTCTTCAAAGATTTGTTCTCTTCTACTAACAAGTCATCATGCAAGACATTGACTTCCTCAACCTTAGAGGATTTCAACTTTTCAACTTCAAGTTTCAATGATTTGATTTCATCTTCTAACAATTCAACATGCAAATCATCAATGTTATCATCTCTAGATAATTTCAATTGATCAATTTCTAATTGCAATGCTTTAACCTTATTCTTTGATTTCTTAAGCATACTAGTTAAACATGCAATTGTTATATAACATTTTTCAAGCTCGGGAGAAGTTACCTCTTCATCATCCGAAGATGATGAAGCCGCGTTTGAGGTGCTTGAAAATTCATCACTGCTCTCCTCTCCAAGAGCCATGAGTGCCACTTGCCTTGTGCTCTTCTCCTCCTTCTCTTCATCGGATGAGCTTGAGGATGACTCATCCCAAGTGGCCTTCAAGGCCTTCTTCTTCTTCTTGGATTTCTCTTCTTTTCTTTTGGATTTCTCTTCCTTCTTCTTTAGTTTCGGACATTTATTCTTGAAATGCCCTTTTTCTACCACACTCAAAGCAAGATGCATTAGTGTTATCAAGTTTGGATTCACTAGAGTTACCTCTACTCTTGAAACGTCGATTCCTTCGCATCATCCTTCGCACGAAGTTCGCCATCTCGGAGGAAGAAGAGCCGCTGCCATCTTCCTCGGAATCGGACTCGGATTCGGATGAGGATGAAGACGAAGAGACTTCCTTCTCCTTCTTCTTCTCCTTCTTCATCTTGTTTGACCGGTCACCTGCAACTAAGGCAATCCCCTTCTCCTTGGGGCCTTTGTTAGCCATTTCATGCAATTTCATCTCACAAAATAGATCATCTAATTTTACAATGGATAGATCCTTGGAAACTTTGTAGGCATCCACCATGGATGACCACAAAATATTCCTTGGAAAGGCTTTCAAGACATACCTCACAAGGTCGCGATTCTCGACCTTTTCATCAATCGAATGAAGCCCATTGAGGACTTCCTTGAACCGACTATGAAGCTCACTTACCGATTCATTCTCCTTCATGGAGAGATTTTGAAGTTGATTGAGGAACAAGTCCCTCTTTGCGATTCTTGAGTCTCGGGTGCCCTCATGGAGTTCGATGAGTTTGTTCCATAAGTCCTTTGTACTTGTGAAAGGACCAACCTTGATGAGTTGGTCTTTGTTCATGCCACATTGTAGAGTGACAACCGCCTTCGCGTCGGCTTCACTCTTCCTAGTTTGTTCAGCAGTCCACCTCCACGATTCGAGTTCTTTGCCTTCATCATCCTTAGGAGGGGTGAATCCCTCCTTCACCGCGAACCAAGTATGGATGTCCATCTTCAAATAATATTCCATCTTCGATCTCCAATATTGGAAATCAGCACCATCGAAGAATGGAGGTCGGGTGGTGGAAAATCCTTCTCTTAAAGCCATCTTGTTGATAACTCTCGGATGTTAAGCCGCAAACAGAGCCCCAAGCTCTGATACCACTTGTTGGAAACCGGATGGCTAGAGGGGGGGTGAATATAGCCAATCTCTTGGACCTTTGGCACTTATCAAGATTTCTGCACTCAACTTATTAGTAGCACAGCGGAAAAAACAAAGGAAAACGAAGCAGTGCAGTAAACTAAAAATAGAAATGAAAGCAAACCATGACAGCTACCAAGATCGCTAACAAGAGGGTTTACAAGGTTCGGGGATAACTTGCCCCTACTCCTTGGCGTGCCCTTAAGGTGGGCGATCCCTTGATCGTCGGCAGATCAAGCCCCGGTGTTCACCGAATATAACGCAACCTCCTTCTCGGTGGAGAAACCTCTCCACAGTGTTTCAAACAAGAATATAGATTTAAGTTTAATGAAACACAAAGAATACTCTTACTCAGCACCGAGCAAGGACAAGAGCACAGCGAACTTATCCCGAGCTCCACCCAGCGACGATCTCACGCAAGGACTCCCTCCTTCGTGTCTTCTCACTGTTGGACTCCAAGCTCCTTGTTCTTTCCTCCCAGCACTTACGTAAGAGTTGGTTGCTTCTCGATTGCAGTTGCTTGCTCAAAGTGATGAAGACTTCAGAAACACAGCAAGCAAATTGTGGAGAAACACAAAGCGCAGCAAGAACTTCAGCAAGCTCAACACAGAAAACTGTCGAATGCTTCTACTGCTTCAGCCGAAGTCTTCTTCTCCTTTTGTTTCTCCACCAAGCATCAGATGACACCATCCCTGCAGCTCCCAGCTGCTCATCTGCCAACGCCAGCTATCACTGAGCTATCCCTGGACTCCCTGAGCTTCCCTCAGCCAAGCTCCAGTCTCAGCTCCAGTCTGCAGCTCGGCCGTTGCAACCTGAGATGGAAAAACGGACAAACCTGCTCCAAGGAAAGCCTCCATTGACTTCTCCTTGAGTGTTTGAATCCTCCCCTGTCACCTGCAGCTTAATCAGACTGTTAGAGCAGTATATCACACAGTAAATCAAAATATCAGAAGCAAACAGCAACGAATCGGATATAGTCAGGCGCGATCAGAGCGTCTGACAGTGCAATTTGAATTAAAGTGATCGGTCACCGGACCGATCAGAGAGCCTCCTGATCGGTCACCAGACCGATTAGGCTGGGTCCAGACCGATCAGGCTCCGTCCTGATCGATCCCCAACGCTCAATCAGAAATCGCGATCTCTTTGAGATTCTCCTGGACCGATCACCAGACCGATCCCAGGTTGTGGATCGATCACCGAACCGATCCTCCTCTAATTTGGGCGATTTCTGAGTTTCGCAGTCCAAAACTCCTGATCGGTCACCTGACCAATCAGAGTGTCTCCTGATCGGTCACCAGACCAATCAGATCATGCTCAGACCGATCAGGCACCGTCCTGATCGATCTTAGTGAGGAACCCGCGATGCTGGATCGTTCTCCAGAACGATCTACACAGTGATCCTGATCGGTCACCAGACCGATCAGGAGCAGTTCAGCAAGGGAACTCAACCTCACTGTTCGCTCCCTGATCGGTCACCAGACCGATCAATCATCGCTGGATCGGTCACCAGACCGATCCACGAAGGAGCACCGTGCCAACTCCATGATCGGACACCAGACCGATCCAGGGGCTCCAACCCAGCCTTCCAAGCTAGGGTTTCATCCACCTTAGCCCTCCAAGCTAAGGATTTCTCACCTAATCCTCCAAGATGGGAATTTGCACCTAACCCTCCAAGTTATGACTTTTCACCTAGCCCTCCAAGCTAGGACTTTTCACCCAACTCTTCCGGATTAGGACTTTTCCAAACCTAGCCCTCCAAGCTAGGACCTGACCCTCCAAGCCAAGACTTTTTCACCTAATTCTCCAAGATGGGAATTTGCACCTAACCCTCCAAGTTAGGCTTTTCACCTAGCCCTCCAAGCTAGGACTTTTCACCCACCTCTTCCGAATTAGGACTTTTCACACACCTAGCCCTCCAAGCTAGGATTTTCAACACCTAACCCTCCAGGTTAGGATTTTCCAACACCTAGCCCTCCAAGTTAGGATTTTCCATACCATGCCTGATCCCCGAACAGGACTTTATCATAATCATTAATAATCATCCACCTAAACTAAAATCGGTGTCAACATCAAAATAACAATCAGGGCCAGACTGCATCAACACGATTATTGAGGGTATAACATTCCTCAATCGAATGAGTTGCTGACTGATGATATGTATAAAAGCTCTTCTTGTTCTTCGGGACCCCCAAGAGTTTCACCCTCGATCAGTATTACCTTTTCTACTGTCTTGATGGCCTTATCACCGTGTTTTACTGAGTAAGGCCCTGATCTAACCTTTTTAGTGAGGGCTGGAGGCAGCGAAGCTTTGCAATCAAAGTAAATTGTCGCCAGGCTCAGCAACCCCAAGTTTTTCTTCTTGGCAAACTGCACCTCTTCAACATTCACATGTTTTACTGACCTCCCAAGTAAGTCATTGAAGCTTATCGGTGGCTTCTTTACTAGATATCTGAAAAACTCTCCTTCTACTAGCCCCTAGGTAAAAGCGCTCACCAATATCGCAGAAGTAGCAAAGGGAACATCCTGAGCCACTCTATTGAACAGCTGAATATAATCTTTTAGCGTCTTCTTTGCCTTCTGCTTCAGAGAGAACAAGTTGGCGGTGTCTTGTGATACCACCAACTCCTAGCGAAATGGTGTATGAAGGCTACTCTAAATTTTGCAAAAGAGTTAACGAAGGCATTGGGCAATCTTTTGAACCATTATTGAGCAGACCCTAAGACGGTATTAAGGAATACTCTGCATTTTACCTCGTTAGTATACTGATGTAATAGGGCGGTGTTTTCAAACTTACACACATGATCTTCAGGGTCAGTTGCTCCATGATACTCTCTTATGGTCGATGATCTGAAATGATGAGGCAATGGGCCTTCCATTATCCTCTGGGAAAAAGGGGATGCTTCTTGACTTATCAGCACACTAGGGCCTACAACCCTTCCTTGCTTTAGGTCTTGCAGTGGCGTACTAGAGGTTGCCGATGTCACCCTTTCAACCTTGTCTGCAGGATTCCCCAAGTGACCATAAGGTTCTGCAGTAGGAGGGCCCAAGGGTGACTGATTCACCGAAGCTGATACTGCTCTAGAAGTCACCTACTAGACTTGATGATGCTCCACTGCTTTTCTCACGGCAGCAATTACTATGCGATCCAACTCTTCGTGGGTCAAAGTTAAACTCACCACTTTACTAGTATTATCCATCTGTACTCCAAACTTTCGGTACAAGAATGACGTGTCAAAATGTTTCGGATGATGAAGCGTGGGCGGACAATCTACTGGTGACGATGGACTGGTCATTGACTTCCACTTCGACGCTTGCAAAGGTGGAAAAGACTCTGCAAAAGAGAGTATTAAAATGGCACCGGGAATTGTCTCGCTATTGTCACTCCGATGCTCAAGTCAAAAGATGTAAAATGGACTAGAGGTAAAACTTGAAAGAGAAAGAAGAAAGAGAGAGTTCTTGTATTTTTTGCGAACTTGTCCCCTGTTGTCCTTGTTTCTTCCCTTTATTCTACTTCTTCTGGTTATTTCTTTTTTTAGACATTAATGACTAATACGTCATTAAAATCACTATTATGATAATCATTCAAGATAGTTATTAACATATGTTTCAATCATTCGATTAAAGTCTTCTTTACTACTGTGGCACTCCTCATGCACATTTATTGCCTTTGATAACATATAAAATTTAATTTTACTTAAGAAATACTCTCTTTGGGGAGGATACCCGATCTGATGAACTCCCCGATCAGGAAGACTCTGTAAGAGATGTCTTTAGGGTGCCTCATGGTGGCAACCAACTGGCCATGTTTAAAGGGGCTTTGCTTGGGAAAATACTTTCCCAAGCGAAGAGTCCTCCAACTTTTCATGCAAGCGATATCTTTGACCTTGACCTAATTTCTCTTTTTCGGAGTCACGTGACCCTGTGGGTTTTGTTGAGATAATTCAACATTTGAAATTTTATGTAAAAGCTCGAAACGATATTTTGCCTAATTTATCCTTTTTCTCAAGCTGTAATGTACTGACATTATGTATGGATCTCACCGCATTTCAATTTCTCCATTAAATTATCATCTCGAGATTTATAGTTTGATTTTCTCACCACAATAAAATTAAGTTATAATATCCATCCATATAACATTGCCTAAAACTAAACCGAGACCGGCTCAACAAGATAATCAAAATAATCATACTTCAAAGAAAAGGATAACTGGTGAACGGAGATTCACCAGGATATATATATATTAGCAATTGGGAGTGGCAGCAGTAACACAAATAGCAAAGTGTAGCAACATCAATAGCAGTTGCAGACTCCAAATTTAGTTGGCACAGAACAGACAGAATCATGCCAGAGACCAAAAAACAACCTACTACAGTAAAACATTTATGCTATAGATCCAAAGGAATTAATTGTTGCACTTCAGCCATGGTGTGTCAAGGAAACTAAAATTTGGCACAGTCAGATCGTGCCAAAAGAAAAAGAAAAAGGAAAAACTCAGCTCCCTTGATGCAACCTGTCCAGCCTTCAGAATTAAGACGGAAGTAACTCTTTATATTATAATAGAGAGGACAGGTCTGCACCTCAGAGCAATAGAACTTGGCTGAGAAGCTTTAATCCAAAAGCTTCAAAAACGGCAGTGTGGAACATTTCAACTTAGCGGCACAACAAAGCCTGGACCTAAACAGTTTGCATCACCAGTAACTAAGAAATCTTGTGGCCACATGGCAATAACAGGCACCCAAAACTCACTGTAAGATTCCAAAAAATAATATATTATTGAAAAAGATAGATGATAATTTTAAAAAAACAAAGGAGGAAAAGTAGTCATACAGGTGAGTAGTGGCCATACAGGTGGTACTTGGGCCATTCATTTACATGACGATATCGACCGAAGCTACGCAATTCATCCCACTTCTCCCACATTTGTTGCCGTAGCATCGGATTTACATGCTCATATCTTAAATCAGTGAGGGAGGTGGGCAGCCCTGTCTCTGGCAGTGACTCAATCTGCAGACAATCTGAAATGAATAAAAGCTCAAGGGAGGGAAGAGTATACAACTCCTTTGGTAGAGATTGTAGTTTCGTGCAACGACAAAACATAAGGATTCTCAGATTAGTGAGCCTCCGCAACAATTCCTGCTCCTCCCCCTCAAACATCACCTCCTCAACTGAGCTTTGGATTTGGAGTCTATGGATGGATGGCAGTGCATTTCTCAGGGGGGGAATTTTAAGCGACGCAGTGTTATCAATGCATACTTCACGTAGCGATACCAAACCCCCTTCCTCCTCCTCCTCCTCCTTCCCAGGCTCGTATCTTCCATTTATCAAAAGATTGGGGCATTTACAAATAATTAAATCCTTGAGGGATTTTAGAACTCCTAATCCTTCCATTGATCTCAGCTCATGACAACCAGAGATTTTCACAAATTCCAGTTGCTTCAAGTGAAGCAGAGATTCCTTTGGAAGAGAACGTACGTGAGCACATTCGGCTATTTCCAAATGAGTGAGCGAGGTGAGGTTGAGCAGGCAACTGGGCAACAATTTGTCAAGATCTCCACAGTTAGACAAGCTTAATTTCTTGACTGATTGCGGGAGGATGAGGGAGTAATTATTGTCACCAGGCGGCATCGTTAGGAGCTTGGGGCAATTCAATATTTCCAGTTCCTCAAGGGAGGCAAATACCTTAAGCTTGTCCATGGGAAGCCCCATCAGTTCTTTACAATCTTTTAATATGATGGTCTTAAGGCGCGGAAGATTCTGCGACAGCAACCCTTTTTCCAAACTCGTAAGATTTTGGCAATTTATATACAAACTTGAAAGAGCTGCAACTTTGCAATTGCCACTTCCATCGATTTCTTCCCATATATTTGGAAATTTCATCAACCCGGATTGGAATAGCTGTAAATCTACGAGGGAAGGAGGGAGGGGAGGCAACCTCTTAAGTTTGGGACAATCGGAGACGCAAAGTCCACTCAAGGTGGATGGAAACAACTTTATGCCTTCGGCCCAACTGTAAGTCTCGTCCCATGCTGCCCAAGAGTACCCACAAATTTCCAATTCTTTCAGAGTGGGATGCCATTTCAGATCTTTAAGCAGCTCCTCCAAGATCAGTAATTGATTGCTCTCCGAGCAGCCATCCTGGTTGGCCATCCATTCTAACGTCAAGCTATCAATAAACACTTTGTTGTGCAGTTTACCCGCATTTGCTTCTTCTTTACTCCCAACGTTTTCGAGATTAGAGATTTGCAGTTTCCCATGGAGCTGTGTCAAACCACTTAGTTCCTCGAGTTTGTGTCCCTGATGCTTCTGCACCTCAAATCTGTATAGTTGTTGAAGGGAAGTTAGCCTCCCTATCTTGTATATTTTCGATATCAATGTCGTATCTTTGAAATCAATGTGTCTCAAGTTGATAAGCTTGCTCATTCCTTGTGGAAAACTCTGTATTGGACAATGATACAGTCTAAGTACCTGCAGATTGTGAAGACGGCATAATGAGTCAGGTAATCTTTTCACTTCATAGTTGGAGGATATGTCAAGATAGCGAAGGTGTCTAAGTTCGCCAACATCCTCGGGCAATTCAACAATTCCACGTCTTTGCAAAATCAACACACGAATGTATTTTGAACTTCTCCACAAATCCTTCGGAATCGGACTGTTGATATTATAGTAATTTTCATACCAAATTAGGCTCCGCCATTTGTTATTACGACAGAGCACTCTTAATTTTCTTTTAAGAGCATCAACAGCAGTCGGACTCGTAGGAGGCCACACTGACAGATGACGAACCAGACTAGAGACCTCTTGTGTATTGTCATTCTCTAGCCGATAGCATTCACCATCTGACACCAACTGTGAAAGATCATGTATCAGATCATGCATCACATACTCACTAGGAAATGCTCTTAATTTCTGAAAGAAAGATCTACTAACTAGATCTTCAAAATAGTTGCTCCCCACATCCTCCATCCTCTCTTTTCCTCGAGGAATGACAAAACCTTCTGCTATCCAAATCCTTACCAACTCTTCTTTGTCAAATCCATAATCTTTGCAAAAAAGTGAGCAAAAGGCGAAGCAACGTTTGAGATGCGCAGGAAGGCATTGATAGCTCAACTGGAGAACCGGCAGAACGTCACTCTCATTTTGCGGAAGTTGCCAGATTTCACTGTTCATAATAGTTTCCCAGTGGCCCTTTTCCATGTTGGCCTTCAATAATCCTCCGACCGTCTTTGCGGCAAGTGGCAAACCATTCAACCTTTTGGCAATTGTCTTGGCTATGACTTCCAGATCGGATGGATGGTCATCATTGTTTTGCGAACCAAACACACATTTCTTGAAGAATGCCAAGAAGCTCTCATCCTCCAAACCGTCGAGCTGGATTGGATCCACAGCACCGACCATGCCTGCGATTCGGGTTGAACGAGTTGTTACTAAGATCTTACTGCCTTGCACTCCATTTTTCAACGGTGCATAGAATTTCTCCCATTTGCCACTATCCTCATTCCACACATCATCAAGCACAAGAAAAAACCTCTTTGATGTTATTTCTTCCTTAATAATTACATGCAGAGCATCAAAATTTGTGAGCTCCCATTTGTTTCGGGTTGCAGACTCTATAATCTCATTGGTGAGTCTGTCGACAGAGAAATTTTCAGACACACATACCCAAATCTTTAGCTGAAAATGTTCTTGAACAGCTTCATCATTGTATACTTGTTGAGCAAGAGTAGTCTTGCCGATCCCCCCGATGCCAACGATAGCTAACACAGGGATGCTACAATTGCTAGATCCTGCTCCATCCGTGGCGTTCAACAACAAATCCTTGAGTTCTTGTAGATCTTTATCTCGTCCAAATACTTCGGTTTCAACCAGAACGGAGCTTGTAGTTCGGTTGGTCGATGAAATGATCAGTTGTTGTTGGTTTCTGCAATTGTCTAAATCCGACAAGGGAAACAAAGTGACGAGTTGACTTATATCACCAGTGATGCTTTCTATCCTTTCTTTGATTTCTTGCACTCTATCTTTATCTCTGCTACTCGAAATTCGATCTGCAATAGTAGAGACTGAGATTCTTGGCTTTTTCGTTGCAGGCAGAGCAGTAGAAGAAGATGGCAAGGAGAAGTTAGTTGACTCGTTTTCTTGTTGCTCCACCTGCTTATGCAGAATTTGATATTGAAACTCATCGAGTAAATCATCAGCATCATAAGCTACGTCTTTGAGTTGCATCAACAGTTCCTTCAATCTCGCTTTGACATCCTCATCTTGGATCCGCAGCTTCTCAACTTGGTTGATGATTAGTCTGGATTTTTTCGAAGAACTCTTCAGATTCTCGATGTCATCTTGAACTCCATGCTGCACCCCGAACTGTTGGACTGCGAAATCAGCGGCCTTACCAACCAAGCGCCCGAGGAAATGGTCAGCGATCCAGCCCAAGGCTTTAAGCATGAACGCCATCTCTTAGATAGGGCGAACGAGATTCCTGTTCAAAAACAAGAACAACGAAAGAATTTTAGCAGAGACAGATCTAAACGAGGAGATAGAGTTCTGACGAAGTTCACCTCTTGGTCGAGAAACACGATCTCGAATTAGATTTTTTAGGGGCGTCTCATCGTATTCTTCTTATTCAAAACCTATTTTCTTTTATTCATAACACCAGTCAAATACACTGAATCTCAAAGTCAATAAATTATTTTAATGATTTTAGTTGTGAAAAATATATTATGAGAGTTATTTTTTAAAATTATTTTTAATATTTACATTTAAGATAAAAATAATCAACATAATTTATTAAATTTTAAAACAATATTCATGACCAACGATCGGCATCAGTGGCCGGCGACCACCGTCGAATCGACGCCGACTACCGGCCGGTGATCGGCGCCAACTGTCAGCCGCCGACGATCGACACCGACAGCCAATAGTCGACGTTGGATATCGGCTGCCTACGCGGACATCGACTGTCGACATCGACGTCGACGTCGTCGGCGAATATTTTTTTAATTTAATATTTTAATTAAAATTTTAAAAAATTAAATAAATTTAATAAAATAATCTTAACAATTTTTTGAAAAATAATCAAATTTTATTTATTATTTATTATTATTATATTTTTTTGATATTTTTATTTTTAGAAATTAAAATAAGTATAACCGTCGATTTGATATAATTTTTTATACGTACCGAGTGTATATTTTTCTTATTTTAAATTTAGATAAACATATAAAATCATCGTAGTTAAATTTAACTAAAACGTAATAAAATAAAATATTATATTACATTATAAACTATTATCTCCAAACAAATAAAATTATATTTGATTGTCTAAATTGAATCAAATAATTATTATATTTCATTCTTCATAACTTTGATTATGTGATTACTTGATAATCATATAATTAAGATTAGTTATGATAACTTGAATCAAACGACTCTAATAGTAATCAAAACTCCTAATATTAATTAAAATAGAAATTTATCAAAATACACCTTCTTACATCATCTCCGGTGACAAATCTTGTGAGATTTTTATATTTTTCGATTATCAAGTCATTCTCATTATTATAAAAAAAAACCTTCTAACTTTTTTTATACACTCCACACTCAATCATTCACGCACCATTAAAAAAAAACTCAATTATTTATTAATACATCATTCACGTAATATTAGAAAAATTTTAAAAAAAACAAAAACTACTCCAAAATTTTAAAAAAAAATCATATTTTTTTAATCGGGGCCAACCATCCTATAAAAATGGCATTTTACCAAAAGACGTATGTGAGAATCCATATTTATCATAAAGCGTCCTGTGATTTATTCTTTACCAAAAAGTGCATGTAAAATCAATTCGTTCCTCTTATACCCCTCCCGCCAAAACTCCTTTTCACAGTTCATTTTTCGAGATATCCGAATCACCTTTTCATAATTTGATTTTAAAATAATAAATTATGGTTCGGATGCAGATATTCTCATCTTCTCATATCCTATATATCTCTCCTGCCTTGTAAATCGACCAAGCTTCGAAGCTTTTGCTATATTTTACTTTGATTGTGAAAGATTAAGAAATAATTAAAAGATTATCTTATAAATAATCATTAAGATCATGTTGGCTCGAAATGAATTTATTTCAATTACTTTTTACCTGAAATAAGATAAAAATATAAAATATCTAAAAATATCAACAAAATAAAATAAGGAGGGCCTAAAATAAAAATGAATTTATTTCAAACACTTTATTTTATTTATATTAGCTTATATTTGACTCTTAAAGAGGACCCCTAAAATAAAAATATTTGTCCTAAAGAGGGTCTGAAATGAAAATTTTCAGACCCTCTTTGGGCCTAAAATAAAAATCTTGCAGGCTCAAAGAGGGTCTGAAATAAAATATTTCAGGCCTAAAGAGGGTCTGAAATAAATTTATTTCAGACCCTCTTTGTACTTAAAATGAAATGTTTCATCATGCTGTTGTATTATCCATCATAGTCGATAATTCTTCCAATAGATTAATGCACAAAAACTTGTTGAGTTCTTATCATCCCATCCACGGGTGACACAAGTGAATTATGCTGGACATCCTGGGCGCTCTCTACATTATTCTCAAGTAAGTTTACCAAATTTTTCTTGTTTGATCAAAAGTAATAAAATCAATAAAGATTGGTATTGCATATCCTTTGTAGGCAAAAGGTGGTGGCTCAGTACTGAGTTTTTTTGACAGGATTACTAGCTCTTTCGGAGCATATTGTGCAAAGTACCAAGTCCTTCAGCATAACTGTCAGTTTTGATAATTATACTTTCTTCTTGATAGCTTCTTATTTGAGCTAGGAATCTTATTTGTTGACATAATTTGACAAAAGTTTTATGCATCTGTTCATTTAGGCAAGCAAAACATTTCATTTCAGGTCCAAAGAGGACCTGAAATAAATTTATTTCAGACCCTCTTTGGCCTGAAATATTTTTATTTTAAGCCCAAAGAGGGACCTGAAATTTTTCATTTCAGACCCTCTTTATAACTAAAAAAATTTCAGTCCCAAAGAGAGCCTGAAATTTTTTATTTCAAGCCAAAGAGAGCCTGAAAATTTTCATTTCAGACCCTCTTTGGGACTCAAATATTTTTATTTTAGGCATCCTCTTTAGGAGTGAAAATATAAAGTTGGTTCATCATTGACCAAAGAACACAGGATATTATTTTCTAAATCACTATTTTTCTGAATATATAAAATATAAAATAAAGCAAAGCAATCATTTTTGTTAGAAGTGCTGCATATACAGATTAGTAAACTGTTAGCCAAATACCTCATTTCTATGACGAACCAAAAGCTTTGAAATCCATTGTAATGAAGGAAAATAATACCCTATATTCTTTGGCTGATGAACCACACTTTATTTTTTCACTCCTCTACATGATGCATTATTCCGTTCCAAGTGGCATAACACGAGAAGATCATTTTTAGTGGTTAGGACTAAGTTTTGACATCATAATTAGATTCTCCTAGCTCAACCCTACTAAGTGATATCAAGTATTGAGAAATCTAAATATTGTAGGTCAATCAGTGGGTTTTGGCGAAAACTCACTGATGGATATAGAAAAGTCCGATTGCAACAATTTCAAATATTATCAGTTTATGGTGTTGCAAAGACTCTTATTGTGTTGTCCAATGTGAATTTAGGGGCATTTTAGATATTCTTCAATAGTCCGATACGTCTAAGCTACTAGGTCCATCAGTGAGTTTTCGCCAAATCCCACTAATGAACCTACAATATTTGCATTTCTCAATACTTGATATCACTAGGTAGAGTTGAGCTAGGAGAAGCTAATTATGATGTCAAAACTTAGTCCTAACCACTAAAAATGATCTTCTCGTGTCGTGCCACTTGGCACGGAATAATGCATCATGTAGAGGAGTGAAAATATAAAGTGTGGTTTATCATTGGTCAAAGAATACAGGGTATTATTTTCCTTCATGACAATGAATTTCAAAGCTTTTGGTTCGTCATAGAAATGAGGTATTTGGTTAACAGTTTACTAATCTATATATATGCAGCACTTCTAACAAAAATGATTGCTTTACTTTATTTTATATTTTATATTTTCAGAAAAACAATGATTTCAGAAAATAATACACTGTATTCTTTGGTCAATGATTAACCACACTTTATATTTTTCACTCCTAAAAAGGACCCCTAAAATAAAAATATTTCAGTCCCAAAGAGGATCTGAAATGAAAATTTTCAAGCCCTCTTTGGGCCTGAAATACTTGAAATAAAATATTTCAGACCCTCTTTGGACTGAAATTTGTCTAGGGCCAAAGAGGGTCTGAAATGAAAATTTTTAGGCCCTGTTTGGGCCTGAAATAAAAAATTTCAGGCGCTCTTTGAGCCTGAAATAAAATATTTCAGCCCCAAAGAGGGCCTGAAAATTTTCATTTTAGACCCTCTTTAGGACTGAAAGTTTTTTAGGCACAAAGAGGGCCTGGAATGAAAATTTTTCGGCCCTCCTTAGCCCTGAAATAAAAAATTTCAAGCCCTCTTTGGGCCTGAAATAAAAATATTTCAAGCCCAAAGAGAGCCTGAATAGAAATATTTCAAGCCCAAAGAGGGTCTGAAATAAATTTATTTCAGACCCTCTTTGGACCTGAAATGAAATATTTCATCATGCTGTTGTATTATCCATCATAATCGATAATTCTTCCAATAGGCTAATGCACAAAAGCTATTTCTACACAGCAGTGATTGTTAAATGCAGTGATTTCCTTCTACAAGGACACAGGTTTGCAGACAATCTGTTCTACTTGTAGTTCAGCCGTTGATTGTTGAATGCCCAGCATAAATAATTTTAGCGAATGTAAAAGTTGAATACCAACATTTCTACAGTTCTTTAATTTTGTGTTTATTCCTATGGATACAATTTGTGCTATTTTAATATCTTTTCTTTATGATCCATAATTTGCACCCACTATATCGGGAAATCAATCGTCCAGTTGACTATCAGTTGAACCTATAGCTTCGCATCGACCACCTTTTAGACCTCTATTGGCGAACTTGAATGGTTACCCATTTATTCTATTGCTTTTTAAATCAATCGATGAAGAAGAAGGATCTTTTCACGCTGATATAAACCTATTCAGATTCATGACTATAAGGTAGAAAGGGTTCTGGTTTAGGCTGGCTGATGCATGATGATATGTCTGTTAGAAGGTTGTCCTCTTTTGATGAAATGTACTCTAAATATTTAAAATTGTTGCAATCGGACTTTTCTAGAATGTCTAAAATGCCTCTAAATACACATTGGATAGCATTATACGAGTCTTTGCAACACCATAAACTCATAATATTTAAAATTATTGCAATCAGACTTTTTTAGGTCCATCAGTGAGTTTTCGCCAAAACTCACTGATGGACCTACGATATTTGGATTTCTCAATACTTGATATCACTAGGTAGGGTTGAGCTAGGAGATGCTAATTATGATGTCAAAACTTAGTCCTAACCACTAAAAATGATCTTCTCGTGTCGTGCCACTTGGCACGGAATAATGCATCATGTAGAGGAGTGAAAATATAAAGTGTGGTTCATCATTGGCCAAAGAATACAGGGTATTATTTTCCTTCATTACAATGGATTTCAAAGCTTTTGGTTCGTCATAGAAATGAGGTATTTGGTTAACAGTTTACTAATCTGTATATGCAGCACTTCTAACAAAAATGATTGCTTTGCTTTATTTTATATTTTATATATTCAAAAAAATAGTGATTTCAGAAAATAATACCCTGTGTTCTTTGGTCAATGATGAACCACACTTTATATTTTCACTCTTAAAGAGGATGCCTAAAATAAAAATATTTCAGTCTCAAAGAGGGCCTGAAATAAAAATTTTTAGGGTCTCTTTGGGCCTGAAATAAAAAATTTTAGGCCCAAAGAGAAATTTTTTTAGGCCGAAATAAAAAATTTCAGCCCTTTTTTGGGACTAAAATTTTTTTAGTCACAAAGAGGGCCTGAAATGAAAAATTTTAGACTCTCTTTGGACCTGAAATAAAAAATTTCAGGCCCTCTTTGGGCCTGAAATATTTTTATTTCAGACTCTCTTTGGACCTGAAATGAAATATTTTGCTTGCCTAAATGAACATATGCATAAAACTTTTGTCAAATAAGATCCCTAGTTTTTATACAATAACATACAAGTTAAAGTTTAGATTCCTCAGATAACCCAAACTGACAGTTACGCTGAAGTACTTGGTACTTTGCACAATATGCTCCGAAAGAGCTAGTAATCCTGTCAAAAAAACTCAGCACTGAGCCACCACCTTTATCCTACAAAGGATATACAATACCAATCTTTATTGATCTTATTACTTTTGATCAAACAAGAAAAATTTGGTAAACTTACTTGAGAATAATGTAGAGAGCACCCAGGATGTCCAGCATAATTCACTTGTGTCACCCGTGGATGGGATGATAGGAACTCAGCAAGTTTTTGTGCATTAGCCTATTGGAAGAATTATCGATTATGATAGATAATACAACAACATGATGAAACTGTTGGATCGAGAGAAACGATAGAGGGGGGGTGAATATCGTAATACGTTTTCGGTTTGAAAAAGAAAATATGCAGCGGAAAAATTAAAAACAAAACAACACACGAACACCAAGATTTTACTTGGTTCGGAGTCACGGTCGGCTCCTACTCCAAGGCCCACAGTCGTTGACCGTTTACTGCGGGCAATTCTATATGCGCAAAACAGTTTACAGAAAGATGTTACAAGAGTAGTACAGTAAACTTAAAAAATAGCTCTTCGTTACCGACGTCCGGTGTGGATTGTATTTCAGAGCAGGGGGACATCGTCGGCGCTTGTATCTCGAGTTGGGAGGTTTCTGGAGCAGAGCGCTGGAGCAGAAGAGCGAAATTGCGTTGGAAGAAGTTGTTGTACGAAGCCTTGGGGTCGAGGGGCTTTTTATAGCCTCTCGGGGCGCCCTGAACGTTGGGGGCGCCCCCCCCCCCCCCCCCATGTGGCCTTTGATCCGCACAGTCTCGGTCAGCATTTTATCCCTCCAAAATAGGGATGAACCTTGACGGGGGCGCCAGGGAAGCAGGGGGCGCCCTGGTTGACTGTTTTAGCGGGCTTCTCGGCTGGATGAGGTTTATTCGCTTCGCTGGCTTAAGCGCGGGGCGCCCAGGACGCAGGGGGCGCCCGGGAGCATGGGGGCGCCCCGCCTAGTAAGCTACCGAAGCACTTCTTTGCTTCACTTGTTTTGTATTGGCCTTGGGGGCGCCCGGGACACTGGGGGCGCCCTGCTCAGCTACTTGCTGTTGGTGCCCCGGTTAGTTTTGATGTGATCCACCAAGTTAGTTGGGTCCTGTTGTTGTTTTAATCCCTCTGTTAAGTGTGCAGGAACTTAGGTACGGAGGAAGTCGAGCGTAAGACGCAGTGGACGAGAAGGATTGAGCGGGAAAGCGAGCCGACGGGCTCGATGCAATCCGAGGGACGCGGAAGCTGTGGAAGAGTACGCCAGTGGAGCGAGAAGGACGTGTGCGACGTCCGAGGGACGAGAAGCCGGGAGGAAGCACGCTCGAGGGGCGAAAGACCGAAGTCGGGTTCGGGTGAGCCTAACTCTGGTTGGTCAGAAATCACCCAGAAAATCTACCTCATAAAATCAACTAACCAAGTCAACATTTGACTTGGATCAAGACTGAAGTCGGACCATGTGAAGATTTAAAAACACACATAAAAAGTTTTTTATAAAACTTTTTATAAAAGTTTTTATAAAGCTTTTCACAAAAGTTTTGACTTTTAATTAGCCAATCAAAATTCGCACTCAAAGGATTGAAGTTGCAAAAGAAGGAAAGCTTCATCAAATTGTGAACGTGGCAAAGCTTTAAGCATTGGGCGGTCAAAGTTTTGGATGAAGATTAAATGAATGAGCAGTGCGATTAGTTTGGATCAAAGCTTCGATTAGTTTGGATCAAATCTGTGGACGTGGCAAGCCATTGGGCGGTTTAGTCAAAGCTTTGATATTGATAAAGTTTGCACATGCAGATTGGTCGAAGCTTATCTGATGAAGCTGCCGAAGCTCTTGTTTGAAGCGATGAAGATTATCCACTGTAGAATGAAATCCAGCCGAAAGCTTCTTCTCCTTCAACCATGTATTAGAGGATAAAAGTTATCCTTGATCAACGCTCAAGATAAAGACTCATACAAGATCAACGATCAAGAGAAAAATCTATCGACAATCTATGGTTAGGATTTATTCTCCTAGCCTATAAATAGACTTAGAGTTTAGAAGTAGAATATCACTTTTCAGTTGTAAACTCTCTCTCTTTCTCTAAGTCTCTGTGCTCTCAGTTGTAAGGCTTCTCCGCCATAAGGAGTTTTGTTTGTTGAGTGTTAACTGCCTTGGAAGCAACGATCTGTTGCAACCAAGTTTTTTTTAGAGACGTGTGTCCTTCCACTGCTTTAATTCTAAACCGTCTATTCACCCCCCTCTAGCCGGTCAACCCGATCCTACAAGTGGTATCAGAGCAAGGTTCGCTTTTGAAGGACTAATCGCCTGAGAAAGCAACAAGACGATGGCCGGCGCGCACATTCATCCACCTAAATTCGAAGGGGATTTCACCGTCTGGAAGAAAAAAATGGAGGTATTTTTTCGTACAGATTTTGATATTCTTTTATCAATAAAATATGGTTTTGCAGTTCCTAAAGATGCGAACGGGGATGAAAAAGAAGAAAGCTTGTGGAATAAGAAGGAGCAGTCGGAATCTGTTGCCAATGGTAAGGCTGAGTTCCACCTCCTAACAGTCTTGCCTACTCAAGAGGTAAACCGGATCAGCAACTACCACTCCGCGAAAGAATTATGGGAGAAGTTCCTAGAACTTCATGAGGGTACCTCTGAAGCCAAGTCAGCAAAGAAAGATCTCCTGCGAAATAAGCTAATAAATCTACAAATGAAGGAAGGAGAAACGGTGGCCGAACTTCATGCCAAAATAAAGGAACTAATCTCTGGACTCACTCAACTCGGCGAATCGATAAGTAATCGTGACTCTATTCGATACGCCTTTAATGCCTTCCCAAGGACCCAGGAGTGGAGCACAATCGTCGACGCTTATTACATCTCCAAAGATTTAGAGGTAAGTACGTTAGATGAGATGTTTTCCATTTTCGAATTACACGAATCTCGGTGGGCAGGATCCAAAAAGACCAAGAATCTGGCCTTAAACACAAGGACAACGGAGAAGAAGTCAGAATCCTCAACGGACGATGAGACAACGCAAATGGTAAGTTCGTTTAAAAGTTTTTTTAAAGCTAATAAATTTTCAAAGATGCAGGGAAAGAAGAGATCTCCTAGAAAACGCACAGTACGATGCTATAACTGCAATGAAGAAGGTCATGTCAAAGACCAGTGTCCCAAGCTGAAGAACCAATCAAAGAAAAAGAAGGCATTGAAGGCCACCTGGGACGAGACCTCGTCGGACGAATCAGAAGTTCAAGAGTACGCGGGACTTGCGCTGATGGCAAGTCATCAAGAGGGGAGCAGTGTTGAAGGGGGAGCGACATCAGAAAACGACAACGAAGAAGGAACCTCGCTGTTCGAAAGCGATCCGGTAAGTGAGGTTTGTTTTCTTCCTCATGATCAATTGTATGCTGGTGTTAAAGCCCTGCTCAAATCTAATTGCAGATTAGAAAAAGAAAATTCTAAATTAAAAAATAAAAATATTGATTTGAAAAATTTAGTTGAGAAATTAGAATGTGATATTGTCTGTTTGCGACACAAGAAAAATAGCTATCCTGAAAAGTTGAATTGGTATTTTAAAAACCATAAGGGGCAATTTAAAAAGGTGCCAAAGAATTACATTCCATCCAAATTTTTAGTTAATCCTGTTGATAGAAATTTATTTTGGATACCAAAATCAATTTTGAATTAGTTTTCTATTATTGCATAATTTTTCTTGTTAAATTAGAAATAGATTAATACGTTTTATGATTAAGTCTCTTTTGAAAATTTTTTATTCAAAAATTAAATTTCGGTGATATGCACTTAATATATTCACAAAAAAAAAAATATTTCACATTTTTCTAAATTCTAATCATATCTCTTTACTTTCCCTATTTTTTTTGTGCCCCATTTTTTGCTGTGATCAAAGGGGGAGAGTAGCTTAAGTTCAGGGGGAGATTGTGGTTATTGATTGCAATATTTTTTCCTATGCTTAACTGATTAATTTAGTTTTATTGTTTACCTTATTTTTTTGGTTTAACCCTAACTGAACTTGGGTTGATGCACATCAAAAAGGGGGAGATTGTTGGTGCCCCGGTTAGTTTTGATGTGATCCACCAAGTTAGTTGGGTCCTGTTATTGTTTTAATCCCTCTGCTAAGTGTGCAGGAACTTAGGTACGGAGGAAGTCGAGCGTAAGACGCAGTGGACGAGAAGGATTGCGCGGGAAAGCGAGCCGACGGGCTCGGTGCAATCCGAGGGACGCGGAAGCTGTGGAAGAGTACGCCGGTGGAGCGAGAAGGACGTGCGCGACGTCCGAGGGACGAGAAGCCGGGAGGAAGCACGCTCGAGGGGCGAAAGACCGAAGTCGGGTTCGGATGAGCCTAACTCTGGTTGGTCAGAAATCACCCAAAAAATCTACCTCATAAAATCAACTAACCAAGTCAACATTTGACTTGGATCAAGATTGAAGTCGGACCATGTGAAGATTTAAAAACACACATAAAAAGTTTTTTATAAAACTTTTTATAAAAGTTTTTATAAAGCTTTTCACAAAAGTTTTGACTTTTAATTAGCCAATCAAAATTCGCACTCAAAGGATTGAAGTTGCAAAAGAAGGAAAGCTTCATCAAATTGTGAACGTGGCAAAGCTTTAAGCATTGGGCGGTCAAAGTTTTGGATGAAGATTAAATGAATGAGCAGTGCGATTAGTTTGGATCAAAGCTTCGATTAGTTTGGATCAAATCTGTGGACGTGGCAAGCCATTGGGCGGTTTAGTCAAAGCTTTGATATTGATAAAGTTTGCACATGCAGATTGGTCGAAGCTTATCTGATGAAGCTGCCGAAGCTCTTGTTTGAAGCGATGAAGATTATCCACTGTAGAATGAAATCCAGCCGAAAGCTTCTTCTCCTTCAACCGTGTATTAGAGGATAAAAGTTATCCTTGATCAACGCTCAAGATAAAGACTCATACAAGATCAACGATCAAGAGAAAAATCTATCGACAAGCTATGGTTAGGATTTATTCTCCTAGCCTATAAATAGACTTAGAGTTTAGAAGTAGAATATCACTTTTCAGTTGTAAACTCTCTCTCTTTCTCTAAGTCTCTGTGCTCTCAGTTGTAAGGCTTCTCCGCCATAAGGAGTTTTGTTTGTTGAGTGTTAACTGCCTTGGAAGCAACGATCTGTTGCAACCAAGTTTTTTTTAGAGACGTGTGTCCTTCCACTGCTTTAATTCTAAACCGTCTATTCACCCCCCTCTAGCCGGTCAACCCGATCCTACACTTGCCTCTCTCCTTTGGGCATTCTGAGCTGCAGACACACGTTCCTTCGGTCCTGCATCCAGGGTTAGTCCAAAACAATATGAAGCAATAGAGTATTAGGTTTATACAACCTTAGCTGTTTTGGTTCTGACTTTGGGTCTCCAAAATGGAGCCCTAGGTCGAACCGACGCCTACTGTTCCCTCGACGGGGAACGCGTCCTCACCTACTCCTCTCAGGAGAATTTACTTGATGCCAACCGGCTCCTCCGGTTGGACTTTTGCCCAGCAGTCCTTCGCCAGGTGCCCAGCTGTCCTTCGTCAGGTCTTCAGTTCCAGGCAGTCCTTCGCTTGGTGCCCAGCAGTCCTTCGCCAGGTCTTCAGTTCCAGGCAGTCCTTCGCCTGGTGCCCAGCAGTCCTTCGCCAGGTCTTTAACTCCTAGCAGCCCTTCGCTAGGTGCCCAGCAGCCCTTCGCTGGGTCTTAGGGTTCTGATACCTAGCAGTCCTTCGCTAGGTGCCTAGCAGTCCTTCGCTAGGACTTTAATCTGCACACTCAAGCAGTATGTTAGAAAAATAAAACATCTTAACTTTTGAACCCTTTGCCATTGATCAAAACACAGGTTCGACTTGGGTGCTGTCTGCACCAACAATCTCCCCCTTTTTAATTTATGGCAACCCGGTTCAAAAAGTTAAGTTAATCATAACAAATGAAGTGAATTTTTAGTTTCCTCCCCCTGGAAGAAATCACCCCCTAAGTTTTTCAAAAAGTTCGTGGGGTTTCTAAAAGAAATTTCTAAGTCAAGGATAGAATTAATTTTTCAAACAATTTTCAAAAGAAGCTTTAGACTTAAACACTTTTGAAGATTTACACTTAAAAATTTCAAGTCAGTAGAAAAGAACCATCTTCTGAAGTTTTAAGTTTTTAGAACCATAGCTTAAGTTTAAGATAAGTACTTAGCAAAATTTGCAACAGCTTAAGTTTTAAGTACTTAAAAAAAATTTTGAAAAACAGCTTGAGTTTAAGTGTTTAAAAAGATTTTTGAAAATGACTTTAGTTTAAGTACTTTGAAAGCAGCTTTAAGTTTAAGTACCAAAAAAATTTGAAAGCTTCTTAACTTAGAGAAAGTTTGGAGAAAAACTTAGTACTTTTGAAAACAAATAGATTAAGTGCTTTTTGAAGAAAGGATAAAAAGGATAAAAATTTTACGCTTCTCTCCTTTCCTATCTCTCCCCCTTTGCCATATATAAAAAAACAGAGTAATATAGCAGAAAGAAAATAAATAAATTGCATAAATAAATTGCAAAAAAAAAAAATTAATGTGTTGTACTGAACCAATGCAAGATAAACTGAATCAAACCAATTTAGATCATCTCTGTAGGGACCTGTCTAACCCAATTAGCTACTTACTAACTGTTATAAACAGTAGTTTTCGCTAAGGTTAGTCGAGTTAAGTGTTCTGTTCAAGTTAGATTTTCTAAACTTGACAGTTAACTTGATTACTGTTTAAGTTGTATTTAGTGCCCCAATTACTGCAAATGCACTGACTTAAAGCATCTTGAATTAAGGTAGAGACTTAAGCATCTCAACCCATTCTAGGTTATCAATCAACAGTACCCTAAGGTGCTTGTGAGATGCTGGCTTCTAAATCTATAGGTGCATGCAGTTCTAGGGTTAGGGCCTAGGCTAAGTCCATTTGCGAAAAAACCCTAGTTTTGAAGGGGGTAGTTTTAAAATAAAACTAAGTCAAAAAATTTATTTAAAAAAATTTCAAACTAAGATCAAGTAAAGTAGTTTTTAAAACTATTTTAAAATTTGATTTTTCAAATCAAATAAAGCAGTAAGAAAACCAAAAATAGAGTAAACCTATTCTACTAAGCATCATCCTAATAAAGGTCAGATAATCACGAAAAGGCAAATAGTCAACTCCATAAGTCAGCCAGCACAGTCATACAAGTCAAACATGAGTCAACCCTACTAAGTAGGGGCAGTCAAGTAGTCACTGGTACAATGCTAATCAAATCAGGAGGATGGACCAGGATGGTCAGAAGAGCTGGGTTGTCATGCTCTGAGTAGTGACATCATCTCAGTGTATCGAGCGTCATCTACTTCTCGATCGGCTCTTCGAGCGTCCATCTGCTCAAAGTGGTAAGCCTCGACCTCTTCTCGGAGGCTGTGGAGCTCCGTCTGCATCTGAGTGAAGCGTTGGTTGATCATCAGTGGTGGTGGCTCGTCTATGTGCGCACGAGCCTCGGCTGCCAGATCGGCCACATCGACGTCAACCTCCTCATCTGAGTCAATCTGGGGTCCGGCTCTCTGCCGTCTCCAAGACAAAACCCCAGTACCCAAAATCTCTATACCAGCTAGGGAGAAGTTCCTATAGCCTATCTCATCGAAGTCGGTTAATACGACCATCTCTCCCTCGGTAATGTTACGACCGTGGTGATGCAGAATGGAAGTGATGATGTGGCAATAGGGAGTGCGTACCCGCCCCTGCGTAGTAACACTGGACGCATGTAGGATCGTATGGAACATGTGTAGTCCAATGTCGATATCAAGCTGATGAGTCAGTGTGTATAGGAGGAAGGTGTGAAATGGTCGCATGGTAGCGACGTCTCTCGTGGATAACGGCAGAATGCATCGAACTATAACTCTATATAGAGCGTAGTCCTGGACTTAAAGGTCAACAGACTAAAATCGTCTGGCCAGGGGGTTTCTAACATGAGTATAGAAGTATGAGTGTAGGGTATCTAGGGTGATGTGAGAGTAGGGAGCATCAAAGGGAGGCTCCCTAGGAGGGTAACAACAAAAGGTGGACTGTGAGGGTCGTAGTCCATGAAATCGGTTGAGTAGTGTAGGTGTGATTGTCAGGGGAATCCCTTGGACAGTAGTGACGAACATAAGACCATCCTGTCTAATTATGTTATTATAGAATTCTGCACATAAGGATGTGTTAATTGAATGAGTGCAGAATATGAGATTGTCGAGTTGGTAAAAAATTTATAACATTCATTGCTAAAGGACAAGATTGGGTGAAGAATTGTCTATTGAGATAACTAGTTTTTATGGGCTTATAGGTTGTTTGAGCAAACTTGTTACAAAGTGCTAAAGTTGGGAACCTAGGATCGGGACTAGGTTCGGTACCGGGGTTTGCTTGGTTTGCTCGGCGTTTTCTAACATTATAAAGGAATTGCATTTAAGGAAAATATGAAGGAATATGAAGGAATTGCATTAAAGAAAGTTAAAATTAACTTAAATGCAAATAAAATTATACCGGGTGGCAGCTCGGGGAGGCATTGTCGAGGATGAGAGCTTAAGAGGGTTGCAAGGTCTCTTGGAAGGAAGGGAGTTGGAGAGAAGAAGAAGATTGGGTGTGGAGAGAAAGATGGGTGCATGGAGCCCTTTTATAGGGCATTCCCGGGCGCCCTGGAGTGTGAGGGCGCCCCGGCGAGCTAGGGCGCCCCGGAGGGCGAGGGCGCCCCCCGCAGGGCTGCAGCTGCCTTTTGGCAGCTTTCTTGCTTTTGACCATGGCTATGGGGGCGCCCGTGAGGACCCGGGCGCCCTTGTCAATTCCTTTTGCAACTTTTCGCCTTGAAGGAGATAGGCAGGACAAGGTGGGGCGCCCGAGGGTTCACGGACGCCCGGGATAGACCTGTTTGACCAGGTTTGACTGGATTTGACTGGTTTAACCATGGTTTGACCATGGTTTAGCTATTTTGATCATGGTTTGACTATTTTGATCATGGTTTGACTACTTTGACTATGGTTTGACTATTTTGACCATGGTTTGACTATTTGATCATGGTTTGATTACTTTGACCATGGTTTGACTAGCGTTAATTCAATGCCGTTCTAAACTAAATGTTTGTATTTAAGCAAAAAAAAATGCAGTTATTAAATGAATTTTGATTAAGTTAAGTTTGTCGTCTCACCCAATCTAGGGTTTTCAATCACGTTAGCCTTACGGGTTTTGTGAGACAGGTTTTGGTAGTGTTAATTATTTTTAAAAAATTGAATTAGTTTTGAAAACCGTTGATTTTAAGTTTATTAAAAAAATTTGAATCTACAATTAACTGAAAATTTGTGTTAGATTCGAATTTGACAAAGAATAGTTTGAATTTGAATTTCAAAAATTGGCTTCCAGGTCTTGGCGAGGCACTAGACCTTCTTTGGTCGTAGCCTTATTGGATCATCAACCCTTTCCTTGACAAAGCCTTTTAATGAAATTTCATTTTCAAAACTATTTCTTGAAAAATTCTGGTCTAACTAGCTTGGGTCTTGGATCGGTAGCTTCGGCTAGTTTCATCAGTCTAAAGAGACCAAGTAGAGAATACTTGACCTTATTAGAATTGGCTTCCCTAACGTACTATCATCTCACCGCCACCCAATACTATGTTGTTCAAATTTCAGTTAAGTTGGTTCAGTCCTTAAACTAACCATTCCTAAATCTAAACATGGTAAATTGCAGAAATTAAATAAACAAGCAATCATGCAATTTGCAAACAAAGATTGAATTTTATCTAACAATAAATATTGTTTTTAATTTGGCTCCCCCTGGACTAAAGTCATGATAATGGTTTGACAAGATGTGAATCTTGTCCTTGGGAATCCAATACTGATTTGATCCAGTTTGTTTGTTCAGGCACAGTTTGGGTACCCATGCCTGAACTTTAGGTCTGGACTGGTTCAGTACAGCATAGTAGGATCTTTGTCTAGATTTGGTTCTATAGCCTAGTCTGGATCGATTTAGAATTGACTTCTGTTTTCCAAGAATCATGTCAAGACCCTTGGAACCAGAAGTGAATCGTTCTAAAGCTGATCTAAGGTCCTTAACTTGAGTTTTCAAGGAGGAGTTCTCTTTCTCAAGTTTTTCAACTTGAGTAGAGGTTCCTTCTTGAACCTTCTCAGTTAAGGGTCTAGAGTCAGCTCTCTCTTTCAGGAGTTTTACTTCCTGTCGGAGAGATTCGACTCGGAGTTTAGCTTTTGCCAAATCTCGAGAATGATAAGAAATTAACTCATTTAATTGAATTCTTGAAAAACCACTTACAGTTATTTCGTCGTCCTCTGAGAATGTAAGTTTGCCATCGTCCGGCTCCAACTCTGATTCTGTTTTGATTTCTTCTGAGGCGGTTAGGGCTAGCAGGTTCGACTGTGGGACCTCTTCTTCTTCTTCGGAGGAGGACTCGTCCCAGGTTGCCTGATGTGCCTTCTTCCTTCTAGTCTTCTTGGTCTCCTTTAGGTTCGGACACTCCGTCTTATAGTGACCCTTCTTCTTGCACTCGTAGCAGGTCACGTTTGGTTTGTTCTTGTCATTTGAGGGTTCAGCTGGTTCTTCCTTTCTTCGGCTGGCTTTTCTTCTGTTGGTCTGGTTCTTCAGTTCTTTGTAGTAGTCTCGGGCTAGCCGAACCAGCTTCGGTCGATTTCCCTCGGTGTCTTCTGAGTCTGAGTCTGAATCAGACTCGGGTGCAGGTTGGGGCTTTTTCTTGGTTGTCTTTCCAGCTTTACCTGCAAGAAAAGCGATGCCTTTCTTGGCCAGATTGCAGTTAGTCTGCTCATGCAACTCTAATTCAGAAAATAGTTCATCTAACTTTATTTTTGAAAGGTCCCTTGAAACCTTGTATGCATCTACCATAGATGCCCACAAGGTGTTTCTCGGGAAAGCGTTGAGAGCGTACCTTATCAAGTCACGATTTTCTACCTTGTGACCGATTGTGTGAAGTCCGTTCATTAACTTCTGAATTCTGGCATGGAGCTGGGCTGCTGTTTCGTTGTCATTCATCTTGATCGGGTACAGCTTGTTCAGGAGGAGATCTCTCTTGCTGATTCGAGTGTCAGAAGTTCCTTCGTGCAGCTCGATCAGCTTGTCCCACAGCTCCTTGGCACTGTTGAATGGTCCTACCCGATTCAACTCTTCCTTGGTCAGGCCGCATTGAATGGTCTGGGTCGCTTTCGCATCAGCTTCAATTCTTCTTTTCAGAGCGGTATCCCACTCAGTGTACGACTGTGGTACACCTTCAGCGTTCTTTGGAATCTCCAGTCCAGACTGGATGATTATCCACATATCCACCTGAGTTTTTAGGTAGACCTTCATTCTGCTCTTCCAGTAGGAGAAGTCCTCCCCACTGAAGAGCTGCGGTCTTGCGGTGCTGAAGCCTTCTTGCATGACTATTAAGGATTTTTCTGAAATAATAATAAACAAAAGAAAAATATCCCAAGACTTGGTCTTAGATTAGCAGTGCGGAAAGAAAAAAATATTTATCGAGGGGTGTTGCACCAACCTCGATTAACGAGAAAAATTTCGAACGAAAAAAAAATTAAAAAGATTAAAAAAACCGAAAAATTCTCAAATTGGTGGTTGCACCAATTTTGAGCTTCCCCGCTCTGATACCACTTGTTGGATCGAGAGAAACGATAGAGGGGGGGTGAATATTGTAAAACGTTTTCGGTTTGAAAAAGAGAATATGCAGCGGAAAAATTAAAAACAAAACAACACACGAACACCAAGATTTTACTTGGTTCGGAGTCGCGGTCGGCTCCTACTCCAAGGCCCACGGTCGTTGACCGTTTACTGCGGGCAATTCTATATGCGCAAAACAGTTTACAGAAAGATGTTACAAGAGTAGTACAGTAAACTTAAAAAAATAGCTCTTCGTTACCGACGTCAGGTGTGGATTATATTTCGGAGCAAGGGGACGTCGTCGGCGCTTGTATCTCGAGTTGGGAGGTTTCCGGAGCAGAGCGCTGGAGCAGAAGAGCGAAATTGCGTTGGAAGAAGTTGTTGTTCGAAGCCTTGGAGTCGAGGGACATTTTATAGCCTCCCGGGGCGCCCTGAACGTTGGGGGCGCCCCCCCCCACGTGGCCTTTGATCCGCAACAGTCTTGGTCAGCGTTTTATCCCTCCAAAATAGGGATGAACCTTGACGGGGCGCCCGGGAAGCAGGGGGCACCCTGGTTGACTGTTTCAGCGGGCTTCTCGGCTAGATGAGGTTTATCCGCTTCGCTGTCTTAAGCGCGGGGCGCCCTGGGCACTGGGGGCGCCCGGGAGCATGGGGGCGCCCCGCCCAGTAAGCTACCGAAGCACTTCTTTGCTTCACTTGTTTTGTATTGGCCTTGGGGGCGCCCGAGACACTGGGGGCGCCCTGCTCAGCTACTTGCCTCTCTCCTTTGGGCATTCTGAGCTACAGACACACGTTCCTTCGGTCCTGCATCCAGGGTTAGTCCAAAACAATATGAAGCAATAGAGTATTAGGTGTATACAGCTTTAGCTATCTTGGTTCTGACTTTGGTCTCCAAAATGCAGCCCTAGGTCAAACTGACGCCTACTGTTCCCTCGACGGGGAACGCGTCCTCACCTACTCCTCTCAGGAGAATTTACCTGATGCCAACCGGCTCCTCCGGTTGGACTTTTGCCCAGTAGTCCTTCGCCAGGTGCCCAGCTGTCCTTCGCCAAGTCTTCAGTTCCAGGCAGTCCTTCGACTGGTGCCCAGCAGTCCTTCTCCAGGTCTTCAGTTCCAGGCAGTCCTTCGCCTGGTGCCCAGCAGTCCTTCGCCAGGTCTTCAATTCCAGGCAGTCCTTCGCCTGGTGCCCAGCAATCCTTCGCCAGGTCTTTAACTCCTAGCAGCCCTTCGCTAGGTGCCCAGCAGCCCTTCGCTGGGTCTTAGGGTTCTGATGCCTAGTAGTCCTTCGCTAGGTGCCTAGCAGTCCTTCGCTAGGACTTTAATCTGCACACTCAAGCAGTATGTTAGAAAAACAAAACATCTTAACTTTTGAACCCTTTGCCATTGATCAAAACACAGGTTCGACTTGGGTGCTCTCTGCACCAACAGAAACATTTCATTTAAGTATAAAGAGGGCCTAAAATAAATTTATTTCAAACCCTCTTTGAGCCTGCAAGATTTTTATTTCAGGCCCAAAGAGGACCTGAAATTTTTCATTTCAGACCCACTTTAGGACTGAAATATTTTTATTTTAGGGGTTCTCTTTAAGAGTCAAATATAAGCTAATATAAATAAAATAAAGTGTTTGAAATAAATTCATTTGTATTTTAGGCCCTCCTTATTTTATTTTGTTGATATTTTTGGATATTTTATATTTTCTATTTATATCTTATTTTAGGCAAAAAGTGTTTGAAATAAATTCATTTCGAGCCAACAGGATCTTGATGATTATTTATAAGATAATCTTTTAATTATTTCTTAATCTTTCACAATCAAAGTAAAATATAGCAAAAGTTTCGGAGCTTGGTCGATTTATATGGTAGGAGAGATATATAGTGTAAGAGAAGATGAGAATATCTGCATCCGAACCACAGTTTATTATTTTAAAATCAAATTATGAAAATGTGATTCGGATATCTCGAAAAATGAACTATGAAAAGAAGTTTTGGTGGGAGGGGTGTAAGAGGAATGAGTTGATTTTACATGCGCTCTTTGGTAAAGAATAAACCATAGTACGCTTTTTGATAAATATGGATTTCTACGTACGCATTTTGGTAAAATGTCGCCGTAAAAAACTTGGGTTCGATTATTCCAACTCGGTGCATGGTTTTAAAAAAAAACTTGGCCACAATGGTGTCCAATTTTTTACACGATTTTCAGAAAAAGAAAATCTGACTGAAAAATCATTCTTGGAGATGTTCTTAACTTCTTGAATTAATCAAAACAAATGCATCGTGTACTTTGATAATTACCAAAAGACATACTAATTTATTGATATTTTTATTATACCTTTTCTATCAACCACATGCAATCTCTTTTCCTCCCCTTCTCTCTCTCCTCTCTCTGCCCATAGAAAGTATAAGGAAACATTTGGCTTTTCATATTTTCCTTTTCATGGTTTAGAAAATCATATTTTCTATAGTTTTTTCAGAAAATGATATCTTTTTTTCTAGAAATAAGATTTGAAAAACACAAATCAAATATCATTATTCAAAAACCCACATTTTCTCATAAAATAAAAACAAAAAACATTAAAACCAAATGCTACCTAAATTTCTCTCCGTCTTATACGGATTCTGACATATTTTCATATCAGGACCACGTTGGCCCTAGTATGGGGATACCAAGCCCATTGTATGAGAAAATAAGAAAAAAAATAAAAAATGATTTATTTTTTCAAAACCTCTGGACCATTATTGGGGAAATCAAAAAATTAATGGATGATATATTTAGACTCCTTGCAATCTCAGAAACCCACAAAACCTAAATGGTTGCAATATGAGGTTTCTAAGTTCATCAGTGGATTTTGATCAAAATCCAATGAAAGACCTAAATAGGTTTGATTGGATTCATTTCAAATCATGTCGATTTCTGAGGCGGTAAGGAGTCCAATGATACCCTCCTTTGATTATTTCAGTCTTTTAAGAGGTGTTAAAATAGTATTGGAAGAATTAACCTACGTTGAGCTGATATATGAGATATCAAGCCCCGCATTGGGCCTGATATATTTATATCAAGCCCATGTTGGGTCTGATATGCTCGTATTATGCCTAACATGGGTTGATTCTTTCAATACTATTTTAAGCTCTCGGAGAAATCGAAATAAGCAATGGAGGACATATTTGGATACCTTACAACCATAGAAACCCATGGTACCTAAAATAGTTACAATCTGAGATATCTAGGTTGATCAAACGCGTTTCAAATGGATCTAAACCCACTAATGAGACTCATTTCAAATCATATGAATTTCTGAGGTTGTAAGTGTTGGATCGAGAAGAACGATAGAGGGGGGGGTGAATATCATAAAACGTTTCGGATTCGCAAAAGAGAATAAGCAGCGGAAAATAGAGAAACACACACGCGAACTCAAGCGATTTTACTTGGTTCGGAGTCGCGGTCGGCTCCTACTCCAAGGCCCACAGTCGTTGACCATTTACTGCGAGCAATACTATATGTGCGCAAATGTTTACAGAGAAATTTTATAGTTATAGTACAGTAAACTTAAACTTAAGCTCTTTCGTTACCGATGCTCGTTGTAGATTGTGCTTCTGAGTAGAGGGTCGTCGTTGGCGCTTCAATCTCGAGTTGGGAGGTTTCTGGAGCAGAGCGCTTGAGTCGAAGAGCGTAGTGGCGTTGGAATAATGTGTTGAGAAGCCTTGGGGGTCGAGCTCTTTATATAGTGAGCCTGGGGGCGCCCGGGACGTTGGGGGCGCCCTCCACATGTCACTTGATCCGGCAAACTCTCGATCAGCCATTATCCCTCTAGGATCGGGCTGAGGTTTGACGGGGGCGCCCGGGAAGCAGGGGCGCCCGGGTTGACTCTTTCAGCGGGCTTCTCGGCTGGATAAGCTTCTATCGCTTCGTTGGCTTCGACCCAGGGCGCCCGAGGCATCCGGGGCGCCCGGGAACATGGGGGCGCCCGGGAGCATAAGCTTCCGAAGCGTTTTCTTGCTTAACTTGTTTCGCCTTGACCTTGGGGGCGCCCGGGACACTGGAGTGCCCTGCCCAGCTGCTTGCCTCTCTCCTTTGGGGCGTTCTGAGCTGCAAAAACACATTCCTTCGGTCCTACATCCAAGGTTAGTCCAAAACAACACAAAGCAATAAAATATTAGGTTTATACAGCCTTAGCTGTCTTGGTTCTGACTTTGGGTCTCCAAAATGGAGCCCTAGGTCGAACCGACGCCTACTGTTCCCTCGACGGGGAACGCGTCCTCATCTACTCCTCTCAGGAGAATTTACCTGTTGCCAACCGGCTCCTCCGGTTGGGCTTTTGCCCAGCTGTCCTTCGCCAAGTGCCAAGCAGTCCTTTGTCAGGTCTTTGTTACCAAGCTGTCCTTCGCCTGGTGCCTAGCAGTCCTTCGCCAGGGCTTCGGTTCCAAGTAGCCCTTCCCCTGGTGCCCAGCAGTCCTTCGTCAGGTCTTCAGTTCCAAGCAGTCCTTCACCTGGTGCCTAGCAGTCCTTCGCCAGGTCTTCGGTTCCAAGCAGTCCTTCTCCTGGTGCCCAGCAGCCCTTCGCCAGGTCTTAGGGTTCCGATGCCTAGCAGTCCTTCGCTAGGACTTTGTTTCCTGGCAGTCCTTCGCCAGGTGCCTAGTAGCCCTTCGCTAGGACTTTGTTTCCTAGCAGTCCTTTGCCAGGTGCCTAGCAGCCCTTCGCTAGGACTTCAACTCCTGCACACTCAGTGAACATTGTTAGATCATAAATAGTACTTAACTTTGAATCCTTTGCCAATATCAAAACAAGGTTCGATATGGTGCTTCCTGCACCAACAGTAAGGAGTCCAACGATATCCTCCATTACTTATTTTGATTTCTCTTGGGTATTAAAATACTATTCTTCCAGACCCAATGCTAGATGATTCTTCCAATACTATTTTAATGCTCTCAGAGATACCGAAATAAGCAATGGAAAATATCATTAAACTCCTTATAACCTCAGAAATTCACAGGATTTGAAATGGGTCTAATCAGACCTATTTAGGTCCATTAGTGGATTTTGTTTAAAACTCACTAATATATTCAGAGATCTCAAATTGTAATCATTTCAAGTCCTTTGGATTTTTGAAGTTGTAAAGAGTCCAAATACGTCCTTCATTATTTTTTCGGCTTCTCTAGTGGTGGTCCAGTGGTTTTGATATTCCCATACTAGGTCCAATATGGTCTATGCTTTATCAGTAAAAGGTGGAACCGCCACCTTAGCAGCCCCCTGGCCCAGGCCCTATAGGAATCCAGAGGGAGGCAAACCACGTTTATCACTGATGTGGTGAGGCGCCTGGGGTCAAGGGAATTAATGCCAATAGACCAGGGTCTTTATCAGGACAAAGCAAAAAAGGGAGAGAGAAAGGGAGATAAATTTACTTTGTAATGCGAAGAGAAAGAGGGAGAGAGAAAGAGATAGCATGTAGTTGAAAAAGGATAGAAAATAAATTAATATGTTCTTTGATAATTATCAAAGTATAGTGTACCTTTTGGTTAAATGATACTTGTGTATTTTGATAAATTCCCATAATTAAAATTATTCTAATATTTATCTTTAATACTAGTCAAAATTATCTCAAACATTGGTTAAAATTAATTAAACATTGATTTAATATTATCCATGATCCGGTTTGAACAAAGCTATTTTAATATTATTATAACATTTTTAATTAAAACTATTATAATATAAATTTATTTGTCAAAATGATTGTGTTTTTTTAAGAAGTGCTTCCATGCTGATTAAAATTATATTAATATTGGTTAAATTACTTTAATACTAGATAAAGTTATTTGAATACTATTACGGTTGCAAAAGATGATTCGCTCGTCTTCAACATCTCTGTCAATTCATCTTGGAATCAACACGGAGAAGATAAATCATAAGGGCAACTAGTCCAGATGTTATAATTAATACATGGGGAGAGTGGGATATATTGACTTTGTTAGATTTTGACCTCAGACCTGATGATAGTAATATTCATGTATTAACTATTAGTCCATTATATGGGGACTTATTTAAACACTATTGTGGCAATATGTAGAGTAGTTTGGAGCATGAAGTATTTTGGAAAAAACTTAAAAATAAAATTATTTGGAAAAAAATTAAGATGATGATAAATAAATAAATAAATAAATAAATAAAAGGGTGTTTTATTATTTCTACCATTCATAATGTCATTATTAATAATATAATTTCACTTAATAAAATAACAATGTGATATTTTAAAATTTTAATTTATTTTCCTAATAAAATAACTGTGTAATATTTTTTTAAAAAATTATTTTACACCAATTGAATTTTATCAATTTTTACATCATTATTTTTCAAAAATTTTACCAATAGATGCCCATAACATTCTTGATTAAACACATCACATTTGATAATTATTGAGGACATATTAATTTGTTTAACCTTCTCATTCTACCCTTCCTACCCACCACATGCGCCTATCTCTTCTCTCTTCACACATAGAAAGTAAATTTCTCTCGCTTTTTCACTCGGTCCTGATATGCTTTCATATCAGAACCAGTATGAGGATACAAGACCCAATGTACAACAAAACAAAATTAAAAAAGTAAAAAAAAAAATATTTTTTCAAAACCTTTGGACCATCATTAGAGAAGCCAAAAAAGTAATGGAGGATATATTTGGACTCCTTACAACTTTAGAAACCCACATGACTTGAAATAATTACAATCTAATATCTCTAGGAAGATCAAGTGAATTTTGATCAAGATCTACTGACAAACCTAAACAAGTTTGATTATATCTATTTCAAATCATGTGGATTTCTACGTTGAATTTCTCCGAGGTATTAAAATATTATGAGAAGAATCAAACCCATGTCATATGCCCTCTATTACTTTCTTCAGCTTCCCTAATGGTGGTCAAGATAAATTAGCGTGCCCTTATCAAACAGTGAAAGGTTTAGTCCAATGGTTTAGAATATTGCCTTCCGTAAAGACTTGGGTTCGTCTCCTGACAGACAGAGAAAGAGTTGTTGGTGACTACGGTTGCTCAGTCTTCGATCAGGACGATGATCAAAGAGGCTCAGGCTAGTGATCAACATCTGCAGTTTCTAGGTAGCCGGATAGCCTCGGAGCAGCAGACTGCCTTTACACGAGATGACGAGGGTATTCTATATTTCCGAGGGAGATTGTGTGTACCTAAGTCACATCCGGTCATGGATGAGTTACTTCAAGAGACTCATCGATCACGGTTTGCTATACATCCAGGCGGAACCCCGTATGTACCGAGATTTGAGACATTCCTACTGGTGGAACGGTATGAAGAAAGACATCGCGGATTTTGTAGCTAGATGTCTAGTGTGCCAGCAGGTGAAGGCCAAGCGTCAGAGACCTGCTGGATTACTTCAGAAGATTCATATTCCTGAGTGGAAATGAGAACACATTACTATGGATTTCGTTGTGGGATTACCGAGGTCTCAGAGACGACACGATGCGATTTGGGTGATCGTTGATCGATTAATCAAATCCGCTCATTTCTTGGGGATTCAGAGGACAGATTCATTGGGTAAGCTAGCAAAGCTGTACTGCCGTGAGATTATCAAACTACACAGTGTCCCTCTAAGCATCATGTCAGACAGAGATCCGTGTTTCACTTTGCTGTTTTGCCAGAGCTTGCAGTAGGCTATGGGTACCGAGCTTCGATTCAGTACAGTCTTTCATCCGCAGACGGACAGACAGTCAGAGCGTACCATTCAGACATTAGAGGATTTGTTGAGATACTGCATTATGGACTTTGGAGGCAACTGGGAGGATCACCTGTACTTGGTTGAGTTTGCCTACAATAATAACTATCATTCGATTATTCAGATGGCACCTTTTGAGGCGTTATATGGTAGGGCTTACAGGACACCCACCCTCTGGGAGGAGGTTAGGGAATCTCAATTGCTAGGACCTCAAAGTATTCAGCGGGACGCAGAGCTAATCTGTACTATCAGACGCAGGTTGTCAGCTGCTCAGGATCGTCACAAGAGTTATGCAGATCGGAGACGCATATCCTTAGAGTTCTCCGTGAGCGACCATGTATTTTTACGAGTATCACCCACGAAAGGGGTGAAGCGGTTTGGGTTGCGAGGTAAGCTAGCTCCACGCTACATGGGACCGTTTCAGATTCTGGAGCGGATTGGAGCAGTAGCTTATCGTCTGGCATTACCATCGTCTTTGACTGGAGTTCATGATGTGTTTCATGTTTTCATGCTGAGAAAATATATACTAGATCCTACACATGTTTTATCGGAGGTGCCGATCACATTGCAGCCAGGCGTGACATACGAGGAGGTGCCTATGCAGATTCTGGACCACAAGGAACATCGATTGAGGAACAAGACAATTCGGTTGGTCAAAGTTGGTTGGAAACACCATTCTGATAAGGAAGCTACTTGGGAGCTCGAGGATACGATCAGAGCTCGCTACCCTCATCTATTTACTTGAGGTGCGTATGGTTGGGTTGCATTCTGAGTTGCATTCAGTATTGATATTATATCTATGTTGTTGATACCTGTTGCGGTTGACTAGTACATGTTGTGGTTTGCTAGCAAAATTTGGGGATCAAAATTTTGTTAGTGAGGGAGAATGTTAAATACCGGAAGTTAGGGGTTAAAATAGAAAATTTCAAAACATAGGGGGCTTGTTGGGATTAACAGAACTTGGAGGACCGATTTGAAAAAAGCCAAAACTAATTTAAAACCCTAAACTTCCCTCATTAATTCCCTCATCTCTCGCTTTCCCTTCGTCTCTGCCCGACACCGCAACCAGCAACGCTGACGCTCCATCGCGCCGCCTGCCGCCGAGACCTCTTCCTCCTCTTCTTCTTCTTTTTCTGTTTTCTCCACCGCGCATGAACAGGGTGCCGCACGCCTGTCTCTTGGATCGCGTCATTGCCTCGCATGGAAACCTAGCCGATGCCGCCGACCTTGCCATCCAATGCCGAGAGTCGACCGACCTTCGTGCTGGTAAGTTCGCGATTGTGACTTCCTTGTCCCCAATTCCTTTGGTGGTTTCCCTGGCTTGGTTAGGTAAGTCTTTCCCTTGGCTGTTTCAATCGGATTGATGATTTAATGGTGAATTGTTCTTGATCTGCGATCTTCTATGCTTTGCTATGTATTGCTGATGGTTTTTGGATTAGGATTGAGGTCGTTCTGTGAACTCTCTGTGCTAGGTTTGTGTTTGATCTCAAATTTGGTTTTTGGGTGCCATATTTTCGGATTTGTTGGGGATGAAGAAGAAGTGTAGTATAACTGTACTGTAGATCATGGAGTTGATCATGTTATGGATGCATTGGTGAATGCATAGTATTAAATCAGAATAGATAGGTTTTGTTTTTGTTTTGGGTGGGTTGTGGCTTTGAAAGTTGAATCTGGTGTTGGATGGTTTGAATTTGTTTGTAGATTGCCTTTTGATCTTGGTGTTGGTTTGTGTCATTTTTGATCTTGCCGCAGGTTACCACCCTGGGATGGATACTTTGTCTTGGATTAGGATTTAATTAAATTGAGTTAAACTAATTATGTGTTAAAATAAGTTAGCTATTTTAATTAATTGTATAAATAGCTAAACTATGTCTTTGATACAGGACCTTGACTTTGGACTCACATCGTTGATCGTGGAAGGTTCTTCTCATTTACGAACATCTACAAAATAAAGGCGAGTACTTCTCCTTTATGCTCTAGTAGTTCTTTTTTCTTAATGCATGTCTTGTTATGTCTAAATAGGTCTGCTTGACCTTGTTCCTTGTTGTTGTTATTTTATATCGTCTGTTGATACCTTTCTTATTTGACCTTCAAGTTTAAATCGAAAAATTTATATTTGTACAGTCTCTCGTTAATTTTCCATTCTGTAAAGTACCGCTCGTACGCGAGTACTTAAATGTTTATTAAACACCACTAGGATGGTTGACATTAGAGACGCTCTACCTAGTAGTTTAGTTGCATATTCGTTGGTTTCTGGTTGATTTCTGGTTTGTTGCTTTTGTTGTTGCATCGTTGTTATTCGGTTCGTTTGTGCTTATTGGTATCATGCACCATACCTGCACCGTTGCATACTAACAACTGTTGGGCTTCCATATGGTTAAGCCGTCGTCAGTCATCTAGTTGCTTTGCTATTCAACCACTTGTTGTGGTAGTTGCTAGAGTGGGAGCAATCGTCTTGTTACGCCACACTCGACCACTCATGTACAGTGAATGTTGGAGTTGTAGGCCAACAGTTGACACCCTCATCGTTGTTTTCGAGAGATATCAGAGTTGTTGATAGCTCCCCCTATATATCAGGGTTTTGGAGTAGTTGGCTCCCCAATATCCTGTCCACTCAGCCACATATATCTGTGGTATTCATTGGAGTGCGTACAGTTATCACAACTCTACCCACTCGGTCATACAGATGTGATGTGTTGGCGGCTTAACTGGCGTCAGGGGTGACACATGTCATTGCATCATATGCATCTATTATATTTTTGCATTTTCTTGTGTTTGTTGCATTTATATGATCTATGGTTATTGCATTTGGTTGACAAGCATGTTTGTTTGATACTATAATATATCGTATGTTTTTACATTATTTTATACATGTTTTGAGTTCCTCTATTTTCCTAGAGGTTGTACATAGTTGCTATCTACTATTACATATATCTTTATGGTGTCATGCTATTGTCTATTTATATACCCGCAGAGTCCGCCCGGACTCACCACCCCTGCCTCCAATTTTGTTTCAGGTAGTAGGTAGACGCACTACATAGAGCCAGAAGAGGATCCAGTTGTCAGTCCCACGTGTTAGGATCTTACCGTTAAGCTAGAGAGGGGGTGAATAGCATTTTCTCGATTTTTCTACCTACAACGTTAGCGTGAGCAAGCGGAAGTACTAAATACAAAACAAAAACAACGCTAACATCAACCGTTTACGTGGTTCGGAGATGGAACTCCTACTCCACGGTTGTCCGTAAGGTGGACGATCCCAATCCTTCGGTGGATGATTCCCCGGAGCACCTCCAGCTAGCTCTTATCGCTCCTTGTGGGTGGTGAAACCTCGTAACAAACCTTGGACAATCCCTGAGCAATAGAAGGCTACTAACAAGCTCTAACCAAACTAGTTTCGTCGAGAAGAAACAGTCATAAACGAGCTCCCTTAAATAATGCTCGAGGTTAATATGACTGTTACCAGTCGACTGGTCCATTACCAATCGACTGGTCGAATTCGAATCGCAATTCAAATTCTGGTCACCATCAGTCGACTGGTCCTGGACCAGTCGACTGGTCCCTCACCAGTCGACTGGTCCACCTCCTAAGTCTAGGGTTACCCTTCCCGGGTACATTTCTTTCAGCACTCGACCCCTCACGACTTAGCCCTCGAGTACACTTCCCTTAGCACTCGAAATCTTACGACCTGGTTGACTCTTCATTCAGCAGCCTCGATCAGTTGCCTTCAAGCCCTCTTCGACTTTGGCTCCCGTTCCTCAGATGCGCACACAAGCCCTCGGCTTGCCTCCATGTCATCCTTCACGCATGCCTTGAAGTCCGCTTCCCTTAGCTCATCGGTCCTGCTCCAACAGCCTCGACCTGTTGCCTTCAAGCCCTCTTCGACTTTGGCCCTCGTCCCTCAGATGCGCACACAAGCCCTCGGCTTGCCTCTATGTCATCCTTCATGTATGCCTCGAAGTCTGATTCCCTCGGCTCATCGTCCCTGTGTTGTCCATGGTCCCTCTGATGAGCACACAAGCCCACGGCTTGCCTTCATGCTACCCTTCACCATACCCGAAGACGTCCAACTAAGTCTATGTGTATCCTGCAAATCTGCACACTCACATACACATATTAGATCAATATGAAACTCTAACTTAATCATATTGACACATTCATCAAAACTCATGATCCTCCCGATCATACTTGGGTCGATTGCCCCAACAATCTCCCTATTTTTGATGTGTGGCAATATGTTTATGTTAGGTGCAAAAACAACAATAACAATTGAAAATTAAAGACATAGCACATTAAGAGATATAAACATGCCCTCCCCCTTAACCTATGTCCTCCACATAATTTTCAATTTTTCACAACACATAATTAAGTTAAACCTAACTTAAAACCACAAGTTCTCCCCTTTGACACTATCAAAAAGATTAGCCCAAGCAATCCTAACCCTAGTGTCAATGAGAACACTTTTCAATTTCTGAAAAACCCCCAGAAATCAGAACCCAGCATTACTAGTTGACTGCCCCTGCATCAGTCGACTGGTTCCTACAATTCACAACCCCACAGAAAGATTAGTCAACTGCCATGGGGCAGTCGACTGATACATTCCAAACTGAATTTTCCAGCCGAATTTCAGAAACCCCTAGAAAATTTCACAAAATTCAAAAAATTTTAAAATTTTGTAAGCATATTTCTTAAGATATATTCTACCCTAGAAAAATATAGTTTCATGAAAAAATACCAAATATGCTTGACTTTTGACAAAAACACTAATTCTTTGAAAATGTATCATTTTGTATCAACTTTCTATCCTAACTTTGAATCTATGTGTTTGTCAAGCCTATCCTATACCATTTAAAACATAGAATTGTTTTCAAACCTCCCCCTTCTTTTCATATAATTTTCCAAGATAAAACACATGATGAAACCTCCCCCTTTTATCCCTTAACTCTAGACATATACATGTATATAAAAATTTCCTTATGCCCATAATAACAAGATAAAAACATTCCATATGAGCAATATCAAACATGAATTTGAAAACTCATACAATATGAAAGCATAAATAGAAGTGTCATATAAAATCATACTAAAGGATAAACAATGTCACAAGGGTCATAGCCCTGAAGTTTTCAAATATTACAATATCAAATTAAGTGTTTGAGAGATAAAATATAAAAACCCAAACTACACACTCTCAACACTAGCATCACCAAATCAATCTGCACTACATGTCATCGCCTAGAGGAGGAGAAGGAGGAGGAGGAGGGGCCTGATACATGAGGTTCCACTGCTGTATCATCGCATACATCTCGTCCTGGCGCTACTGGAACCTCTGAAAGTCGCCTCTGAGACCCTCTTGATGTTGCTGAAAGGTCTGATAGTCCTCCCTAAGACCATGTACCTCTAACTGCAGTAGGGAGAACTGCTCATGTATAACTCCAGTAACAGCCTCCTCCTCATCTGAACTAGAAGAAGCAGGATGCTATCGCCAGACCATCACCCCCTGCTGGCACTCAATCCCCGCCAAGGACAGCTGTCGTGAACTGATCTGATCGTAGTCCTTGGATAGATGATGCACTTGACCTCTAGTAGTGTAAATACCTCTAGACTCAAAGAATTCGGTCAAAATGTGACAGAATGACATGTAGATTTTTCCCTTGACCTCATGTGAAAAATGGACAATGGATGTAAATATATGCAAGGTGATATCAATATCTAACCTTTTTTCTAATGCATACATCATTACCAAGTGAGGCAGTCGAATCTTTAACCTTCCCTTGGTAACAATAGGTAAAATACAATCTAAGACAATTTTGTACAATACATTGCCAATAGGAGTCATGTGCTTGGCTGTAAAGATACGCTGTAAATGAGATATCTCAAAATAGTGGCAATGGATTTGGTCCAGGGTTACATTAGGAAAGGTGAAGGACTCAATAACTTTTGGAAAACATGTGAATGCATTATCGGAAGCCCTACACTCTAAAAATGTTCCTAAGGCTGTAGGTGAAAAGAGGATGGTCACTCCTGCCACCATGGACTCATAAGTCCCATCATCAAGACTAATACATGTAAGGTTAGCATAAAACTCTTTACACAGGTCAAAGTTAACATAGTGCTGACAATAGACCAGCTGCTCTAGACCAAAATAGGAGATCATCTCAGTAATGTGGGGGGTTTTCTCTTGGAAATAGGGCTGGTTAAGATACCTACAATTCATTAATACAAAGTCGGTATTTGCAAATCTCCGTCGGCATTCCTAAGAACGGAATCGAGGTGCCTCAGGATCTGTAAGACGCTATTGGGATGATCCCTCACCCAACCTTCTCTTTTAGACAACTCTAAAATGCAATTTGCTCATGCATGCATCAAAAATGACCCAAATGGAGAGTAAAAACAAGGAAAATATGCAACAAGGAGAAAGTTATCCATGAATCATGAATTAATTGCGAGAAGTGAAGCAAACAACTCGTTACCTTTTCCCTGCTCGTTGCATGGTGAAAAATGATCGTGATTGACTCAAGGAAGATGCCCTTCTTGCCCTAGACTTAGATATGAGTTGGAGTAAGACTAGGAATATGATTTTAGGCCCTTGAGAAAGCTTGGAGCAGAAGGGGGGGTCGAGGGAGATGAAAACTCGCAGGGGATGGCGCTGAAACCCTAGGTTCGGCCATCCCCGCGTGGCTATTCCTTTTAAATAAATTGCAGATCAGTCGACTGCCCCTGGGTCAGTCGACTGATAAACCATACAGAAAGATCAGTCGACTGATCTGATGCCTTAGAAATTCCAGTTTCTGAATTGAACTAGACCAGTCGACTGATTCTGAATCAGTCGACTGGTACCCTAATTTCAGCCTTTCTATCCTAATTTCAGGAACGCATAATTAATTCTATAAATCTCCAAAAAAATTTGAAATTTCGTGGAGAGATTTGTAACACCTATGTCTGCTTGGAAAAAAATTGTTTATAAATAAATCTATCACCAATCCCAAGTTTGTCACGAAATTCAAAACTATCTTATTTGTTTAATTCATCCTTGGCCTAAAGTCCTAGTTTCGATCTCTTCTTGATGTGTCTTCTCATCCTCAACCACAATGCATCCATAGCATTGATTTATATGACATCTAGACATTAAAAATCAATTTCCATGCAATATAGTTTCATTTTCGTCTTTTAATCCATAAAACTCCCTCTTGATGTGTTAAATCCCTGGGATTAAGACTCAAGTGAGTCTTTCAAATCCTTTGGCACACTCTTCAGTCCATCTAGTTTTCTTGGAGAAATCCTCCTGAGATCCATTGGTCATGGATCCCATTTTGACCTCTAGATCTCTCCCTTGAGCTCTTAGCCTTAGTCACCTCCCTAGGTGACTCATCCACAATGGCAAGACCACACCGGTGTACATCCGGTGCTTCTTGACCCACAACTCTAATTTTCTTGACTTTTTATACCTTTTCCTTGACTAAATCCTTCTTCTTTCCTTTAATTTGCTTTTCCTTGCCATTTTTGGTCTTCCCTTTGCTATAATCATATGACACCCTTGCATATGATTTTTCACTACCATTTGATCTCCTAGATTGATACCCAAGACTCAATCTATCATTGTTAAGACTTTAACCATCCAGCACAATGCCTAACCCTTGGATCCCATAATGAGTCTATCTAGGTTTTTCTCTAATTTATCAAGCTTTGTCCTCAAAGCTTGATTTTCCCTTTTTAAACTCTTCACCTTAGCATCATCATGTCCATTTTGGGCATTCCTTTATCTACCTATTTGTCTAGGCATGTGTCTCCCTTTCTTAGGGTTAATGTCTTGGTCCTTAGGTCTACAAGTTCTAGATTGATAATGATATATAGATTCCTTAGGATTTTGGCACGCAATAGTAACTCTATTTTTATCATGATACTTGGAACCAAAATTACACATAGGCAGACAATTTTCATTATTTCTAGCACACATAGAGAAATTTGAAACATTCTTACAGTTAAGGATTACCTCCCTTACCCTTGTAGCTCCCCCTTGATGTGAGCTTCTTTTCTTTTCTTCTTTCTCCCATCTTCTCAAATGCTCCAATTTCTTGAGTTCTCCTTTTCTTGGACATTTGATGTGATAGTGCCCTAGCTCTCCACATGTGAAGCATCTAATGTGTTTTTTCCCTTCCTTTTCCCTACAACCCATATTAGATTTCAAAGGAATTGACTTGGGTTTAGGGTTTACCTTCTTTTTGCCTAATGAACACTTGTCCTTGTAGTGTCCCCTCTTGTTGCATCCAAAGCAAATGATGTGATCATTAGCCCTTGCTTTGGTGGAGGTAGATGCTTCTTCTTGCTCCGGTATTAAAGATGGTCTCTTTTCCCCCTCAATCCTTGAAGTGGAGACCTCTTATTCTTCCTTTAATAAAGTGGATGATCTTTTACTTTCTTATGTCATTTCACTTGAAGAGATGGATGTCTCTTTTTCTTTTTCCTCTTTCTCCTCTTCTTCGGATGTTGAACTCATTTCCTCGATCTCTTCCACTAATTGAGCTTGTGTAGGGTTTTCATGAAATGCTACCATCTTGTTCTATAACTCATGTGCACTTTTGTATTTACCTACACCACCAATTATTTCATTAGCAAAACACTAAGTAGAATTGAGATTACCGTTTCGTTTGCCTTTGATTGTGCTTGTTGCTCCTTATTCCAATATCTTGGTCGAAGCTTTTTCTCGTGCTTATCCTTTGGAACTTCAAACGGTTCTTCAAGCGCAATCATGTAGTTCCAATCTATGTCGAACCAAGTCTTTGTCTGCATCTCTAATAGTCGAAATCCTCGCGATCATAGGGAGGTGGACCATTGATGTCATCACCCAACTTTTCTTTAATCGTCATCTCCTCTAGCTTTTTGCTCTCTCGGCGGTTAGTCCGTAGATGAGCGAACTTGGCTCTGATACCACTTGTTAGGATCTTACCGTTAAGCTAGAGAGGGTGAATAACTTTTTCTCGATTTTTCTACCTACAAAGTTAGCATGCGCAAGCAGAAGTACTAAATACAAAACAAAAACAACGCTAACACTAACCGTTTACATGGTTTGGAGATGGAACTCCTACTCCACTGTTGTCCGTAAGGTGGACGATCCCGATCCTTCGATGGATGATTCCCCGGAGCACCTCCGGTTAGCTCTTGTCGCTCCTTGTGGGTGGAGAAACCTCACCACAAACCTTGGACAATCCCTGATCAATAGTAGGTTGCTAACAAGCTCTGACCAAGCTAATTTCACAAAGAAGAAACAGCCATAAACGAGCTCCCTTAAATAGAGCTCGAGGCTGATATGACCGTTATCAGTCGACTAGTCCATTACCAGTTGACTGGTCAAATTCGAATCGCAATTCAAATTCTGGTCACCATCAGTCGACTGATCCTGGATCAGTCGACTGATCTTTTTGTGAACCCTATCAGTCGACTGGTCCCTCACTAGTCGACTGATCCACCTCCTAAGTCTAGGGTTACCTTTCCCAAGTACATTTCTCTCAGCACTCGACCCTGTTAGATCGTTACCATCAAGTTGGAGGGGGTGAATTGTTTTTCTTCGATTTTTCTTCCTACAAAGTTAGTGTGCAAGTGGAATAAACGAAAACTAAAACTAAACTAAGAGGAACACACCTATTTACGTGGTTCGGAGATAAGAACTCCTACTCCACGGCTGCCCGTAACGCAGGTGATCCCTAATCCGTCGGTGGATGATTCCCCGGAGTACCTCCGACTAGATCTCGTAGCTCCTAGTGGGTGGAGAAACCTCACCACAACTTCTAGACACTATCTGAGTACAACAGGCTACTAACCAGCTCTATCCAAGCAAGTTTCGCCAAGGGTAAACAGCTTGAAACGAGCTCCCTTAAATAGAGCTCGAGCTGAAATGTGACTGTTACCAGTCGACTGCCCATGGGGCAGTCGACTGGCCTCTCGGGAATTCGAAATTCAAGTCTGACCTTTAGAATTCTGGCCACACCAGTCGACTGCCCCTAGGGCAGTCGACTGATCCTTCCCTAAGCCTAGGGTTACCCTTCCTGAGTACATTTCTCTCCGCACTCAAACCCTCCCGGCTTAGTTCCCGAGTACAATCACTCAACACTCGGACCCTCATAACCTGGTTAACTCTTCAAACAGCAGTCTCGATCTGTTGCCTTCACGCCCTCTTCATCTTCGGCTCCCGTCCCTCAGATGCGCACACAAGCCCTCGACTTGCCTCCATGTCATCCTTCACGCATGCCTTGAAGTCTGAGTCCCTCGGCTCATCGTCTCTGCTCCAGCAGCCTCAATCTATCGCCTTCAAGCCCTCTTTGTCTTTAGCCCTCGTCCCTCGGATATGCATACAAGCCCGCAACTTGCCTCCATGCCATCCTTCACGTACGCCTTGAAGTCCGCTTCCCTCAGCTCATCGTACCTGCTTTGTCAGTGGTCCCTCGGATGTGCACGCAAGCCCATGGCTTGCCTCCATGCCACCCTTCACCTGAAGACATCCAACCAAGTCTATGTGTACCTACAAACCTGCACACTCACATACAGATATTTGACCAACAACAAATCATAACTTACTCATATTGACACACACATCAAAACTCATGATCCTCTCGATCATACTTGGGTCTATTGCCCCAACAGACCCCTCACGACTTTGCCCTCGAGTAGACTTCCCTCAGCACTCGAAACCTTACGACCTGGTTAACTCTTCATCCAGCAGCCTCGATTTGTTGCCTTCAAGCCCTCTTCAACTTTGACTCCCGTCCCTCAGATGCGCACACAAGCCCTCGGCTTGTCTCTATGTCATCCTTCACACATGCCTCGAAGTCCGCTTCCCTCAGCTCATCGTTCCTGCTCAAGCAGCCTCGACCTGTTGCCTTCAAGACCTCTTCGACTTTGGCCCTCGTCCCTCAAATGCGCACACAAGCCCTCAGCTTGCCTCCATGTCATCCTTCACGTACGCCTCGAAGTCTGTTTCCCTCGGCTCATTGTCCTTGCTTTATCCATGGTCCCTCGAATGCGCACACAAGCCCACGGCTTGCCTTCATGCCACCCTTCACCATACTCGAAGACGTCCAATCAAGTTTATGTGTATCCTACAAACCTGCACATTCACATACACATATTAGATCAACATGAAACTCTAACTTAATCATATTGACACACACATCAAAACCCATGATCCTCCCGATCATACTTGGGTCGATTGCCCCAACACCACGATGTCGAGTTTGTTCCGTATTTGGTTTACTATCGCAATACTTTATTTCTGTATTTTCGATGTTTTCACATTTACTTTATGGATTGTTAGATGTTTTATTAGTCCGATATTGGCGTAGTAAAGGTAGGTTTATTTTGGACTTATGTTGGAGTTTTCTTTGTATTCAGACTTTCTCTTAGCTTTATTTCCTTAAAAGACGTTAAAGGTTTTACGATGTTTAAGTTTAGTTTATGTTTATCATTTTTATTGATATAAAGTGCATGGTTGTGTATTTAATTTTCAATTTTGATGGCTAAGTCATCTTATATGAGGAGAGTGATGTATTATTTGTCCCAACTTGTCCTCCGTACAAGGAGATGCTGCCCAATTTTCGAGTAAGCATGTGCCTCTGGGGTGTGGCAATTGGTAATTATCAAAGTGTGATAAATTAATTTAGAAAGCTACATAGTTTTTCGATAATTTCCCATTCTCGTTATTTCTTCCGTTAAAATAATATTAAATTATCCTAAAATCTCTAATACCAAACTCAACTTTCTCTTCAGTCCCAGCATTTGAAAAATTTAATTCTCACTCCCTCCTTGTATCCTACCTAAATCTCCTTATTTTTTTAAATAAAAAAGTCTAAAATAAGATATAATTTTATTTTAAATTCAGTATTATTTAATTAAAATCACCCAATCGATTTAACCTAAGCTCATTGATTGGTATGAGCTCCAAATCGATTGGTCAAGAGAAAAAGAGATATGCTCAATTGAATACAAAATATACTCAATTATAGTTAAATAATACTGAATTTAGGAAGAATTATATCTTCTTTTGAATTGTTTACTTATAAAAAATAATGAGGATTTCTGTTTACTCGCGACAAATAGAAAAATAGTCATTCTTAATTTGATAGTGAATATATTATTTTCTAATTTAAATATGTTTAATTTAAGAGAAATTATATATTTTTAAAAAAAATTTATTTATAAAAAATAGGATAATTAAATAAATTGATGTATATTAGAAAGTTAAATTTATATGAGAATAATTTTTTTTATATAGGAACTGAGAAAATTAAATTTATTATTAGGGAGTTTAACAATTTCACTTTCAAATAATGGCATTAGGTGTTAGTGTGTAAAATGATGAGAATTAAAAAAAATACTGAGATATTTTGCTAAGGTTAAAATTCAGAGATATGTGAACGAAAATTAACAATTCTTGAATAGGTTAATCCAATCAAAAAAAAATGGGGAAAGGCCGGCAGAAGGCAGAGGTGAAGCTGAGACAAGACACGTGATCAGCACGCTACTATAGTCCCGACTATTGACTCCTTGTGACAGCTGGCGGTTGCTGGCCGGGGCCCACCCTAACGCCGTCCTGTCCCCTCCATCAATAAATCAATCCGCTTTCCTTCTCTCTCCATAGCCCAGATCTAGATCGCCGACGAAGTACCCCGCACTCTCTCCTCCTCTTCCAAAAAAAAAGCTCGTCCTTTGCAAGCGAGCGTCGTAGATCTACAGAAGGGGAAGAAAAAGATGAGGGAGATCATAAGCGTCCACATTGGTCAGGCCGGCATCCAGGTCGGTAATGCTTGCTGGGAGCTCTACTGCCTCGAGCACGGCATCCAGCCCGATGGCATGATGCCGAGGTAATCATAATTTTAGCGCAGATTTCGCTGATAAAAGCACTTGCTTTTTGAGGAAAGGGGGCAGATTTTCTTTTTTTGCTACGTTGGTTGATGCGTTTCCTGATGGATCTCATCAAAAGTTTGATTTTGTAGCTATTCCTTGATTTTTTTTTTCTTGATGGTCCTTCAAGAATGGTGGAAATTCTTTATTGTTTGGGTTTATAGCGGCTTGCTTGATCTTTTGACCTAACTCGTTATACATAAGAGGTTCAATTTGGTACTGCCAAAAGCGTGACCGGCTTAACAAAATATACTTGATTCATCTTTTTGTCACTTGATTAGCCTCAGATTGGCTTACTGGTGTGAAATCTAGCGACTGTGCGCATTGGATCTGTCTGGTAATTATTATTATTATTATTATTATTATTATTATTATTATTATTAGGTAAATAAAGTGGGATTTCAAAAGTTGGCTAAAATTTGTTCCAACGTCATTCTTTTCAGCAGTATCTCATTTTGTAGTTTTTTTTTTGTTTAAAGCTTAGTCCAAGAATCATGCGTATAGTTGATTGGCATATTTTGTTTAAAGTTTTCCTGAGTAATATTGTCTCCATTATTGGAGTTGGAGACCTTAATCTCTGACTGTATACTACCTTGAATGATTAAGAAATATCCTTTTTCCTAAATTTGTTATCAAACTTCCGATGTTTTAGATAGCTTTAATGATCTTTGATGAGATAAATATGTCTTCGGCGAACTGTCTATACCTTCTAGCAAGTAAATGATTTCATAATTGATTTAAGGGAACTGGTTTGCTTATGAAAAATTCTGATCTATGATCTGGTTGGTTTTTACTGATGTTTTCTTTTGTTTTCGCAGCGATACTTCAATAGGAGTTGCAACAGATGCCTTTAATACCTTCTTCAGTGAAACCAGTGCTGGTAAGCATGTTCCAAGGGCCATCTTTGTAGATCTGGAACCCACAGTGATTGATGAAGTGAGGACTGGAGCCTATCGTCAGCTCTTCCACCCGGAACAACTCATCTCTGGAAAGGAGGATGCTGCAAATAACTTTGCTCGGGGCCACTACACAGGTAATGACTCTAAAAATCTCTTATCATGGTTGAAGCTGTTCTTCTGATACTATATTTGGTCTTTGATCTTGATATACATTTGTAAACAACAGTTGGCAAGGAAATTGTTGATCTCTGCCTTGATCGCGTTCGGAAATTAGCAGATAATTGCACTGGCTTGCAAGGATTTTTGGTTTTCAATGCTGTTGGTGGTGGAACTGGATCTGGTTTGGGTTCTTTGCTGCTTGAACGGTTGTCAGTGGATTATGGGAAGAAGTCAAAGCTTGGTTTCACCATTTATCCTTCTCCTCAGGTACGCACGAATTTACTGTTGCTGGTCTACTCTCAATTCAAGTCAACTTTCTCATTGTGTATTTGTATGCACAATATCATCTTTGGCCAATATTTCAGTAGTCAGCATACTACTTACTAATGGAAGTATCAAAATTTGGGTATATTTGGAAAATGTTTGATATTGGACCACAATATGATATCAAACAATTATGCATCACTAGGATATTTATAGACTGAGGAACTGAACTGATAGCAGACCATTGGTTGTTCACAGAAGATTATATGGTGAAAGCTTATTTGGTAGAAAATGCTCAGCCACAAAATGCAAGTTGTAGCTAAAATTGCATTAGGAGTTTTAGAAACTAGTCTTAGAGAAAAAGCAAGTTGTTCTGCTGAGAATTTTTATTTGGAAGAAGTCAAGAATAACGACATAATTGGGTAGATACATGTAGAAATTTATGAAATGTAACCTCTGTGAATTCTATAAAAATATACGGTGTACTTATACTGCAGAATTTAGATCCAGCTCAGATCTTACAAGATCAGTTAGAATCACATAATTGTATTCCCATCAACTAAAACAATTTGGTAGCTGTAGTTATGTTGGTCCCACTAGCATCTGTCCGTGTGCAATAAGATACCTTACCTGCCTAGGCACTTGAACAGAAGTTCCTTTTTTTTGTTTGTTTGATGCACGGTGCATCTACTAGTTATGTGCCTATATCTTTTGTTTGTAAAATAAGTTGGACTTGACGGTGATATTTATGGTTGTAGGTTTCAACTGCAGTTGTGGAGCCATATAACAGTGTGCTTTCTACTCATTCCTTGCTTGAGCACACTGATGTCGCAGTTCTGCTAGACAATGAAGCGATATATGATATCTGCAGGAGATCTCTAGATATTGAGAGGCCAACTTACACCAACTTGAACCGGTTGATCTCTCAGGTCATATCCTCTTTAACTACCTCTCTGAGATTTGACGGAGCTATTAATGTGGATGTTACCGAGTTTCAGACCAACCTAGTGCCCTATCCTAGAATTCACTTTATGCTCTCCTCCTATGCACCCGTCATCTCTGCTGAAAAAGCATACCATGAGCAACTCTCTGTACCTGAAATTACAAATGCAGTGTTTGAGCCATCAAACATGATGGCAAAATGTGACCCCAGGCATGGCAAATACATGGCTTGTTGTTTGATGTACCGCGGCGACGTTGTGCCAAAGGATGTGAATGCTGCTGTTGCGACCATCAAGACGAAGAGAACTGTCCAATTTGTCGACTGGTGAGTTCCCTTTCTCTTTCTCCTTTATTAGTACACTAAAGTCCATGATATGAAATTGACTGCCAGAGATTTTTCTGAAGGTGCCCTACTGGGTTCAAGTGTGGAATTAACTATCAGGCACCAACTGTGGTTCCTGGAGGTGATTTAGCCAAGGTGCAACGTGCTGTATGCATGATCAGCAATAACACTGCAGTGGCCGAGGTGTTCTCAAGGATTGATCACAAGTTCGATCTGATGTACTCCAAGCGAGCGTTCGTCCATTGGTACGTTGGCGAAGGCATGGAAGAAGGGGAGTTCTCCGAGGCTCGGGAGGATTTAGCTGCTCTTGAGAAGGACTATGAGGAAGTTGGAGCAGAGGGTGGAGACGAAGATGAGGAACCAGAAGACTTTTAAGCATTGGAGATTGCTTCTTAGTGATTGCCTGTTCCTTTTAATTTGCATTATCATGCATTGCTATTTGGTACCAGACTCATGCACTTTTGCTTTCTGCAGTGTGTTGTAGCTGTTATTGGACTTGAAATTGTGGCTTCTAAGTAAAACAGCATGGTTTGATTGGATTGCTATATGAGAAAATTCTAGTAAAACTGGTGTTGCACCTGAAAGTCCCTCGATCATGGTTTCATTTAGGGGTGTCAAAAATTAACATGATTTGGCGATCCAATCCGAAAAAAATCAACTTTGGGTTGAAAATTTTTGGATTCGGGTCGGGTTCGGGTTAGAGAATTTCTGGTTGAAATTTTTCGGGTCGGGGTCGGGTTGGGTTGATCTGAATTTAATGTTTAGTGATTTTTTAGAGTTAAATTAAATTTTATTTTAAAAATTAAGATATTTTTATGTATATTAATATTAATATTAGTATGATTATGATGGAGTATTAAGATAAAAGTAAAGAATTATAAGAAAAATAACGAAAAAAGACGTTTTGAATCGATTTTTTTGTGTTATTCGGGTCAGGTTCGCGTTGATCGGGTTGGTCGGGTTCGGATTTGGGCGTTTCAGGTTAATTCGGGTCAGATTCGGGTTAAGAATTTAAAAAAAAAAATTTCAACCTGATCCAAATCCGATCTGATCCATCGGAATTGACATCCCTAATTCTGTTTAATTCGGACCGTTCTCCAGTAAATGGTAGGAACTAAAGAACCAGGGAGATAGGAGGCTTTGTGAAATTCATAATGAAGGCCCTTCATAATAAGCTTTTTTTTTTGTTCTTTTTTTAAAATTCTTCTGATTTAGCATTCATTTTGCCCTTATTTCTGTTTTGTTTTTTGTTTTGTTTTTTTTTGCTTTTAATTAACGTCTAGTTATATTAACTTTTGTTGTTTCCTAATTTGATAATAGCTAGATGGCATTGAGAATTTGGCGCTCATGTGAAATCGGTCTCTTTTTTTTTTTAATTTTTTTTTCACAATGATTCACGTCAAATTTTTTATTTAAAATTTAAGATAGAAAAATTATTTAATTAAATTTGAATATTTATTTTTATTAAAAAATATATCAATTTTTTAATAATTTATCAGAATTTTATTATTTTTATTAAATTTTCTGTTTTTCTATATAATATGTATATTCAATATTCAATATATATATATTCTTTTCTAAATTAAATAATATTTTAATAATTTTAAAAAATTATTTTCTAAATTAAAAAATTATTATTCTAATTTAAAAACTACTATTTATAAAAATTTAAATTCAGAAATGGATAGGATCGTTAATTCAAAGGTTTTTTTATTATTTTTTTAAAAATTGAAATAAATTTTGTATTTAGAGAAATTGATGCTGATATTTCCTAAAAGTAAAGTAAATTCTATGAGTAGGGGTAAAACCAAGGTTCTGAGAATCAGACCGGACATCGAATCGATCGAAGCAAGGGCTCAGAAGTTCAGAGATTGAATCGATTTAACCAGGGATCCAACCAGAATATAATCGGTATATAATAAAACATGTATTTATACAAATATATGAAACTAACAACTTATCCAATTATTTTCTTCAAGATTAAATCAATTAGGTCGAGTATGTGATATATTTTTGTCAGCAACTCAGTACGGTATTCTTGAAAAAAAGATTAGTTTCAAAGAAAAATTCAAGTTTAAAACCATTGAATTCAAGAAATCTGGATACGAATTGAAGAATCTTATTAGAAGTTAAAACTTTATCACAATAGCATTTGTTCACCCATAAATACTTAAACAGGGAATACTAGTAAAGCATATGTAAAATTACACTTCTAAATATGTCATATATTGCTGTCTTCATATGTCAGCACAATAACGCAACGAGGTTGGAGACAGGGCAAGGCTAGCGGCGGCGAGGCGAGGCTAGCGGAGGCAGGGCGGTGCGGCGAGGCTGGTAGAGGCAGGACGACGCGGCAAGAGCTAACGACGATGACTCTCTTGCAAGCAAACAATAAGTTTGTTCGTTTGGGACTTTGGATGAAAGCAAACTAAGTTTTTGATATTTTATTTTTTAATTTTTATTTTCAGTAAAAAAGCAAAACTGCAAAAGGGAAAAAAATGAAAAAATGAAAAACAAAAATAAACTAAGCCGGTTTGACCGATATTTTCCGGATCACCGATTTCTGGCCGGTTCAGAACGGTTCACATTCGGTTCTTGAGTAGTCAATTTTTGGAGTCAACTCGGATCAGAAATCTGATCGGTTCCCCATTTAACCGATCCGACTTCCGGTCCAATTTTCAGAACACTGGGTAAATCAGACGATTCGCTCGGTACTTCATCAATCAGTTCAGATATTGCAGCTATCACGTTTGAAGATGGATATAATACTTTTGTCATATTTTGACTCAAATACAGTAGAATAAATTTTATATTTAAAGGAAACTGAAACGGAGGATTAGTATTACCGTTGGTATTTCTTTTATTTTTATGATTTAAAATGTTTAACAAATTCTCCAATTCGCGCACTTCCTCTTCCTCGCCTTCGTTGCAACTCGCAATCAAGAGTCTTCTCCGATCCTGGCCTCCTCCCGAAGCCTATATCTGCGCCTAAACCTTCCCCCTTCCCTCTCTTCGATACGATTGGGTGCCGCTCCATTCTATGCTCTCGGGTTTCGGCTCATGAAATCGGCGAAGCGAAGAGATCCCACGATCCCGTGATGCCCTACCACCTCCGATGAACCTAAAATTTCCACCAGGTAGAGTCTTTGAGTTCCACAATTCGTTGGTTTGTTATTTAATCGATAAAACCTAGATGAATAATTTGTCTTCCTTGTAATTTGTGTTGAATACGACAGTTGGCTTGCAAGAACAAGTTTTGCTGTTTAGTTCTTCAATATGCGATAAACATATCTTCAATTTTACAGCACATGGAATCGGCGAGTTTACCCTATGCGTTTCCAGTTATCCGGAAATGCAGGATCAGCATTAGTTCTGATTCACGGTTTTGGGGCAAACAGGTTTATGTCACGATACAAACTTGTTTCTGTTTACAGACAACATTATGTTGTTAAAATTAGTGTGCACATTGCTTCTTTGAATCTTCGATGCATGACTAAATACTATTCTTAGTGGTACAATATTACACATGTGAGTTGCAATCTTTATGTAGCAATTCAAATGGTTATCTTATTTGTGTAAGTTCATATGGACGATGTCTTTGTATTTGGCTTGGTTCTTGAGTTTAACCTGAAAATCCATATCATATATGATCCAAGTTTAAATTCAGAGGAGTACACTTGCATTTGTTCTTCCAGGGGCTAGCTGGTTCTGTACAATGCAATATCTGTTTTTTTTTCCCCCATCGATTATGCCTATTCATTTTTCCTGATGTTTCTCAAGTTAGAACAATGTGATATCGCATTTGTCTAAATTGGTTAGGACTTGGAAGTCTACTTGAATTTTTTACTTGACCATACTTATATGTTAGATTACTTTAAAGTTTCGTTCTTCTAGTGTTTTAGTAATTCTTTTTTCTTATTATGTTGGACATGGCCTGTCTATGTTAAAACTGAAAATGAAACACAAAAAGAAATTCTAGTAGATTGATTCCTGATAGAATGGAAAGGTTTAGTATCTTCTACTAGAATTGTTGATATGAGTCTCCTTTTGCAGTGACCATTGGAGAAAAAATATTTCTGTTCTTGCAAATTGCAACAGGGTTTGCTCTATTGATCTAATTGGTTATGGTTATTCTGATAAACCAAACCCACGAGTAGTTGGTATGAGTTCATTCTAAACATTTAAGACTTGGGCAGATCAGCTGTATGATTTCTGTGCCGATGTTGTTTAAGATGATGCATTCTGCACATTCAATTCTATCCGAGGTGAGGCTAAAAAAGTTTTTTTTTTTAATCTTTGGCAATGTTTACTTGGTAACAGTTTCCTACATTCTGTTTGTGTAAACCTTTTTTTTTATCTTTTTGTATGATTTCTAGAATACCTACAATAAAGCCTCCCACACTTTCTTCCTATAGATGTAAACATTTTTCCAGTGTTTATAATCCATATTTATCTCAATTGAATTTTAGAATCTTTAATCTTGTAGCTTCATCTCTACTACAAGTTGCTTGGCACTCAAGAATCAGGTACACAATGAAGAACGTGAAGGATAAAAATATCTTGAGACCGAAAGAAACTCGACGGTAAAAAAATATTTGTACTCTTACTATGATGTACCCTAGATCACATGCATATTAGAGATGATTTCTCTCCCACATTGATCTATCTTGACATGTTACCAGTTAGAATAATTAAAAGAAATATGATCTAAACTGGTCAGTAAAGCTGTCACATTCAAATCAATTCAATTCCTCTCTATATTTAACCCGGAGAGTTGGTGATCCCGACCTTACTAACGGGTAGCTCATCCCGCTCAGCTAGCCAGCTTGGCGCCGCGAAAGTCCAGCAGAAGGGCCGACGAAAACCTCACCAGGGGATTCCATGAGCCAGGAAACCCCCGATGCGCTTACCGACCCCGAGCGTCTACTCACTCGGTCGACCATACCCGTACCCCGACCCGGATCTGGGTCGGACAATCCAAGTGGATGCGTGGTGGCCCACGCTCCCTCAGCATTCCATGGATCTGACAACCCACAGAACCGAGACAGAGCCAGACAGACATATCCCAACAGACCCCCGACTCAGGGCGTACCCCGCACCTCAACTCTCCCAGTCGGACGCGTGGCGGCTCACGCTCCTTGGCCATTACCCAACCCGGTCCTTGACACTCGGACCCGTCCGGTCGACGCTCGGGCTACGGACTAGATCGTCCCTACGCCGCCCTATGTCATTACATCCGAGGTACGATCTTGATGTCGGGGTAACGCGGTTATCCCGCCGATTCAGTACCGTCGTACTGCCCAAGCACATCGCATCATGCCGCGGTACTTTCATGTGCTCTCATACGAGCTGACAGGTACCATACCCCTGTCTCGTCGACACGGACAGGGGTTGTCAGCTCCCCCGGCTATATAAGCCCTCCACTCCTCATTCCGCAGGTATGCGCGCGAGCTCTCCCTTCTACTGCATTTCCATTTGCTCTACTATATTTCCTGCGGATACTGACTTGACCGTCGGAGTGCCTTGCCGGGGAAACTCCCCGGCGAGTTTGCTAACGGTCGCTGTCTTGCAGGCCGAGGCCAGGTCAAAGCCAGGTCGGCGCCACCTCAGCTGTTCAGGCCACTCGGGAGACCATCTAGCCCTTGGGACTTCCACCTCGCTTCGCGACAGGATCAAATTTGGCGTTAAAAAGAGAGTCACTTAGCCTGATCGGAAGTGTACAATGGAAGCACCCAACCGGGTCATGATGCAGTTACACCCGAAGAGTACGAGCTCTTACAGGCTGCTTGAGCCCGGAGAGCCTCCCAGCAGCTATTGCGAGCCGATAGCCCGGCCGCTCGAGTGCCGAGGCCGTCAACCCAGGGCCCCTCAGGCGGGCAAAGACGAGCTGCTCCACCCGAAGGAGGCTCGGTCCCCTTCCCCGCTGCCCCCGGTCGGGGCCAGGAAGACAAGGCCATGCCCGCGCCGGCGGAGGTATTCGCATCTAGCCAAACACATGGGCCTCGACTAGAGAGGGGCAGGGCCCCGGCTCACGCATCGCCATCAGCCCTAATGCGCAGTCCCTTCTCTTTGTGGATCCTGGAGGATCTGGTTCCCAAGCATCTCCGTTTCTTCATCATGCCCGAGTATGCGGGAACCACCGACCCCGAGGAGCACCTTATGAAATTTGAGAGTGCAACCCTTCTCCACCAGTATCCCGAAGGCGTAAAGTGCAGAGCGTTCCTGACAACGCTCTCCAGGTCCGCTCAGCGATGGTTCGGACAACTCCCTGACGGGTCGATAGCTAGCTTTGGCGAGCTCAGGAGGACATTCCTCCAGCACTTCGCGAGTAGCCGAAGACATCACAAAACAAGTGTCAACTTGTTTGCCCTCAAGCCAGGCCTGAAGGAGTCACTTCGGGCATACATCAAGAGGTTTAATGGGGTGGCCCTGGACGTCCCAACCACCACGCCCAAGGTATTAATCAGTGCGTTCTCCCATGGACTACAAGAGGGAGATTTTTTCAGCTCGCTTATCAGAAAGCCGCCCAAGGACTTCGTCAACCTGTTGGGAAAGACTGTGAAGTACATCAACGTGGAAGAGGCACAGGCAGCTCGGAAGAAGGAACCGACCAGCATGCATCTCCCGAGCCCCACGCAATCTAATCGACCGCCAGGTGGGCCCATCCGTAGCCCACGAGGACCCGACCGAGCAGGGTCGGAGTGCAGGCAAGTGCAGCAGGTAGCTCAAGGGTGTACGTCGTCCCGCTAGAGACCCTACTGCACACTCCATCATAGCCACACACACGACACGGAGGAATGTCGACAGCTTGGCGGGGGTCGAGCTCCTGAGACAACCGCGCAAGGACAAAGAAGGCAAGTCTCCCCGGGGCAAGGCTCAAGGCGGGGAAGACAAACCCTCCCCCTATCCATTGAAGGACCCGGGCGAGATCGCCAGAGTGCTCGTAATTTGTTCTCAGCAGAAGAGCACACCGAGCCAGACAACGTGAACGAGCAGCAGGCCAATTGACAAAACCTCATCCGGGGAGGAGTGCACATGATTTCAGGCGGGCTGGCCCGAGGAGGCTCACGCCCGGCAAGGAATTAAAAATATTTGTACTCTGTAACTCCAAGAGTAGTGGAAGACCCACCTTCCCGGATAAACAGTGAGCACCCCACACTCTCACTCTCTCGAGTTATAAGAGGGCATGCTCCCACGAACCCCTCGGATCGGCTCCCAGTCGGACGCGTGGCGGCCCACGCTCCCTGAGATGTCCCCGACCGAGAAGCCAGACTCTCACTCTCGCGAGTTATAAGTGGGCATGCTCCCACGAACCCCTAAGATAGGCTCCCAGTCGAATGCATGGCGGTCCACGCTCCCTGAGATGTCCCCGACCGAGAAGCCAGACTCTTGCTCTCGCGAGTTATAAGTGGGCATGCTCCCACGAACCCCTCGGATCGGCTCCCAGTCGGATGCGTGGCGGCCCACGCTCCCTGAGATGTCCCCGACGAGAAACCAGACTCTCGCTCTCGCGAGTTATAAGTGGGCATACTCCCACGACCCTCGGCTCGGCCCCCAGTCGGACGCACGGCAACCCACGCTCCCTGGGTACTACCCGACCAAACATCTAATCTCTTGCCTTCATACGAGCTATGAACAGGAGAGTCCTTGTGACCTCCTAAGCCTGATTTCCCAACTGGGCGCGGGACTGACCCCGGTTTAAGTAACTCGATAGCGATGCTCTAAATTAACCAAGTTGACAACTGAGAGCACTCATTTCAAAAGTCTGGCCGTCAGATTCTTTTAGCGGCTGAAACTCTCGTGCTCAAGAGTTTGAGCTGGTCACTTGAGAGGCCGACTCAGCCAATGGTACTTTTACTCGAGTGATTAATGCTTAGAAGCCCCCGAGCTCAAGCACGACGCTCGTGAAGCCGAGCTGGTTGATCGTTTTCTCACTCGAGTCACTCGTGCCAAACACCAGTACAAAAACACGAAGAAAAAAGACCGGCATTCAGAATGGTCCTATTACAAAAATGAGGTTCGACCTCTACCAAAAAGAGAAAAGCAAAGGGAGCACCTCCCACAACAACCGCTTAAAGCCTACGGGCGTGCCATGGGGACGCGGCACAAGCCCATAGCGCCTTCAGCTCTTTCTGAGCCACCTCCAGCTCCGACCCCCGGGCGGCGTACTGCCTCCTGAGCAGGGTAAGGTCTCATAAACGAGTGTTCAGCTCCTCCTCCTTGGCCGTCAAATTGGCGTGTAGCACAGCGGCTGACTGATACGCCTCCTGGAGCTCCGCCTTGACCTTGACCAGCTCCGCCCGAGCCTGGTGTTCAAGGTCCCGGGCCTTACATTCCGAATGTTCCACGCTAGCGATTTTGTGTCGCGCCTGGACAACCGACTCATTGGTCGATCCCAGTTCCGCCAAAAGCTCCGTAAGGTGCGCATCCGCATGGGTCGCGCGATCTTAAAGGGCCAAGTTCTCGACCCGTAGATTGTTCAGGTCCTCCTCACTGGACCTCGGCTGAGTATGGAGAAGCTGAGACTCTAGTCTCTCCGCTCGGGATTCTGCCTATCGTAGGGCCCAAGCCTAACTTATAAGACAAACGGCCGAGTCATAGACCGAGCCAAAGAATTGCGAAACGAAGGAAAACCAAACGTAAGCCTAAGAAAAATGCGCGGAAAAATAAGTGCCAGCCATTAATAAAACGTGCTTGACTGTGTACCGATACGAGGGCATTAGCCTTGTTGATCGGTCCCGGAAGCAGACTCCCTAAGGCCTTGATGCAACTGGTCGCTTAGCGGACCGTAGAAGTGGACTACTCGAGCCATCTCGGGCGGCGCGGCGACAGTAGTCTCATAGGTCGTGTCGGGGTCAACGCAAGACGGCAAAACTAAATGCAGGGGGCGGGGGCATGTAGCTCCCTCAGGAAGAGGAGGGGGAGGCCTATCGGCCCGAACGCCCGAAGAGCTAGCCTATGTCTGAAGAGGTGCAAGAGGAGCGACCCCTTGAATCGTGGTCGTCGGAGTAGTGGACGTGGGCACAGGCAAGGCCAGAACTACCAACGTAGGGGCCGAACTCACCGTAGGAGGCGTGACCTTGACCCTCTTCGCGGATCGGGGGCTGGTGGTGGTCCCAAAGGGTGGTGAAAGGCTGGCCGGCCGGTTCCCTCGACGTTGGGGGATCAATGGCTAGTTAGCCTCGTCGATGGTGTCATGATCGGAGTCCGGCACCTCTACCGGGCTCGACGAAGGAGCGCTAGTGGAAGGCGCCACCGGAGGAGTGGACTCTTGAGTTGTCGAAAATTCGCCGGCATGAGCAGAGAGTTCGACATCGTCCAAAAGGAACCCCTCATTTAAGGCCGCAGCCAACATCTTGTCGTAGAGAAGATGCGAGGTTGCCCAAGGAGATGATCGGAGGACGGAATGTCCTCGAGCGCCGCCAGAACACTTGCAGAACAGGCAGAGATAGTAGAGGGGCACCAGAGGAGAAGACGCGAGGGGGAGATCCGGTGATTAGGCGCCTATATATAGGGGCCAGCGGATCACCCCCCGCCGTCCGATAAAGCATAGGAAGAAGGCGGGATGAAAACAGGGCCCTCCGATTATACCCACACAGGATCCCGAGGCTCGACGGGACATGCATACATTCCGGCGGCCGACGCTTCAACTCCCGAGGCACTGGTAGCTGGGGGCGGACGCTTCGGTGGCCTAGAAGCCGCTCACCGACGAACGCGGGTCCTCGACAATTAATGTCGTCATTATGAGGAGGGACACGAAGTGGCTCGTATCAAGGATGGAACAATTGAAAGGATGTCGACTCGCCGGTCAGATGGTCGGTGGGGAAGGGGCTGGCCTAACCCGGAGCCCTGGTGAATCTTGGATGTGCATACTCCCGCAGACACCTCGGCTCGGCTCCCGGTCGGACGCGTGGCGACCCACGCTCCCTGGGATGTCCCCGACCGAGAAGTCAGACTCTCGCTCTCGCGAGTTATAAGTGGGCATGCTCCCACGAACCCCTCGGCTCGGCTCCCATTTGGACGCGTGGCGGCTCACGCTCCCGGAATACTGACCGGCTGAGCGTCGCACCTCCCCTTGTACAGGCGAATTATCGCGCACTAGTATCTCGCCAGGTCACTCATAAGGCTAAGTCGCTCGATCGCGCTCTCACCCGAGTGGTCGACACTTGGAAACTATGGCGCTTCAATGCCTCCATCAGGCACTCGCGAAGCCGAATAGGCCGATTATCCTCGCACTCGATTCATTCTCATTAACAATCGCCCGAGTCGGCCATGCTCAGCAGAGACAATCAGAAGGAGGTGCATAGAAGGAAATTTGTATTGAGGAAAAACGCGTTACAAAACTAGAGGACTGCTTCCATAGAGTGATAAAAAAGGAAAAACAAAACCTCGGCCCTTACTTAAAGGGTCGGTAGACCTCCTCCGGCAGGTCCGCAGACATGCCCGACATCTTGACTAAGGAAGCGGGCAGGTCAGGGCCAATGTGCCCACCTTACTTAAGCTGCTCAAGGATGTTGGATTGCTGGTGCCTCAGCATGGCTTGGAGACGCTCGGACACTTGCTGAGTGAACTCCGCCGAGTTAACATACTCCACCTGTCGAGCGTCCCACCGAGTCGTTTCCTCCTATTTATATGCTCGCAGCTCCTCCAGCTCTGCCTGAGCTGCCTCCCAGGCCGCCTGCCGCTCGTGCAGCCGATTCAACTCCTCAGCCTGGGCACTCAACTGACTCGTCAGAGAGCCGATCTCCTGCTCCTTGGCCGCCAGCTGTGCACGTAAAGGCTCGACAGCCTGATTCGCCTCCTGGAGCTCGGCCTGAGTCTTCTGGAGATCCTCTTGCAGCCGATTCTTGATCCTCCAAGCACGACGTTCCGTGTGCTCGGCCTGGGCAGTCCGGCGTTGCGCTTGAGCCACCGCCGCATCGGCCGAGACAATCTGTGCCTGGGAGGTCTCTAGTTGATCCTTTGCCTGGTCCAGCAGGTCCTGAAGGTCGATCACTTCAGCCCTCAAGTTGTTCAGAGAGGCCTCACCGGAAGCCAGCTGGGTGTGACGAAGTCGGTCCTTCAGATACTCCACTCGTCGCTCGGCTCGGAATCGAGCCTTGGCGTGACCCAGCATGGACATGCACATGCTGTAACTCGTGGACCAAAACTACAAGGCATGAGGAAGGACTTGTTATCGCCTCAGCTGAAGAGAGCGTAAGACAAAATTAGAAACAACGTTGGTATACCTGGGTGGCTGTCGCCATGAAGTTGTCAGCCTGGACGCTCGGACCACGGAAGCTGCTCTCTTGCAGACCGTACAAAAAGTGGTTCGCTATCGTGCCATGCAGTTGGATGTCCTGTGTCCGTATATCGGTTGTGCCGCTCGACACCCTCATGCTCATGGATCGATTGGACAACGAAGGCGGCAGTAGATGCATTAGACGCTCCTCGGCAGGCTCCCCCGACTGGGTGGGGGATGGACCCCCCGACTGGGGAGAGACGGGATCCTCCGATAGCGCCCGAGGTGTAGGAGACGGCGGAGTAGGAGCCCGACTGCGGGCTCCTTGCCCTCTCGCCCGTCGATGGGTCGACTAGAAGAGGCCTCCGTCGGATGGATCGTTGAGGGCGAGGGCTCATCTCGACGTGCTCATTTCCGGTGAAGAGCGAGGGGTTGGTCGTCCTCCGAGCACGACCAGGAGATCTCCTAACCAGCCAGCGCCGGCGCGGGAGAAGCAGGGCGCGCCGCCTCAGCGATCGGGAGACTCGCCTCCTGCTCAGCAAGCCGCTCAGCCAAACGAGCCTCTAGCTCGGCGGAAGGTATGTCGTAGCCCTCCTCTGGAGCCGTCGAATTCATCATGGCGACTGAAATAAACAGCGGTCAGTGAGCCATGAAAGGAAAAAGAAGGAGATAGTAAACTTACCGAATGTAGAAGGCTGACGAAGCGGCGCCGGGCTGAGCCCGAACACGGACAGAATGTCTTCACACAGCGGGTGCCCCCCATGGAAATGCCGACCCCCGATCTTGGAGAAGGCGGATTGATACTGGGGGAAAGTTCGGAAATCCTTGTGCAGAGGTGGGGGAGAAGGAAAATTCACTAGAAAGCCGATCGGCCAGGTTGGGCTTGGGACAGGGCTAATATAGAAATATCACTCCTTCCAACCCTTGTTAGAGGTCGGAAGTTTCGATAGGAAAGAAGTACCCGATCGGGCCTGGAAGAAGAAATCACCCAACTCTTGTCTTTCTGGGCAAAAGAAGTAGTAAAAGACGTCAGGACGAAGGGGAATCTCATACAAAGAAAAGATGATGACCGACCCGCAGAGGAGGCGGATAGCGTTTGGGGCTAATTGAGATAAATTGATGCGGAAGTAACGACAGACGATGATAATGAAGGGATGGACTGGGAAGCGCAACCCGGCCTGCGGTCCCGGGAAATGGTAATATAGTGCGGTGGAGGTTTGGCAGGTCGGTCGGAGGATGAGGGTAATTGAAGATGATGGTCCGGAGGAATATGATAGGTCGCTCGGATCACCTTCAGATCGTGGTGATCGAGCTCGGACACCATAACAGTGTACCAGGGGGTCGAGGGAAGAGATGAAGAAGCCATTAGCAGCAAGCAAAAGAAGGAAGACTAACCAGGGGAAAGGTCGCCGGAGAAGATGAACGGAGCAGGATGCCTTGCCGGAACCCTAGCAAGAGACGAAGGAACAACGTTTCGATGTCGGGATTAAAAAAGCAATGGTAAAAACCGCCAGGTGAGTGCTTATTTATGGGACCCCGAAAGCAATGTCGACCGTCCGATGGCAGGCCGGAGAATGGGCGGCAAAAGACGCGAGCCGTCCGATCGGGCCCAGGAAGGCCCTGTGGCAGTGTAACCCGTGTGCACTCTCATCATTCGCCCAAGCAGACGGCGGACGCCTCGTCGCTCGGGGAAGCAATGATGAGGAGACACGTGTGGTAGCAGTTAAATGTGGTAATTAATGCGAGAGATTTGAATCTGCTCGGGCTTACCTAGGAGCCATAACTGAAGAGACGTGTGATGCGACAAGTTCAGCCGATCGGGATACATGCCCACCGACGACTCGCCAAGGTCGGCAAGAAGGGGTCAGGCCATTCAGGTGCGCCAGGCTCGCTTCAATAGATGGCAGTCCAGTCAATCGAACTCAACGCCACCTTCGACTAGACTCGAGGGGGACGCTTATGATCCCGGCCTTGCTAACGGGTAGCTCGTCCCGCTCAGTTAGCCAGCCTGGCGCCGTGAAGGTCCAACAGAAAGGCCGACGAAAACCTCACCAGGGGATTCCATGAGCCAGGAACCCCCGATGCGCTTACCCACCCCGAGCGTCTACTCACTCGGTCGACTACACCCGTACCCCGACCCGGATCTGGGTCGGACAATCCAGTCGGATGCGTGGTGGCCCACGCTCTCTCAGCATTCCATGGATACGACAACCCATAGAACCGAGACACAGCTAGACAGACATATCCCAACAGACCCCCGACTCAGGGCGTACCCCTCACCTCAACTCTCCCAGTCGGACGCTTGGCGACCCACGCTCCCTGGCCATTACCCGACCCAGTCCTTGACACTCGGACCCGCGGTCGGCTCTCGGGCTACAGACTAGATCGTCCCTACGCCGCCCTATGTCATTACATCCGAGGTACGATCATGATGTCGGGGTAATACGCGTCTTGCCCGTTTATGACACGCCTCGCGGTTATCCCGCCAATTCAGTACCGTTGTACTGCCCAAGCACCCCACGTCATGCCGCGGTACTTTCAGGTGCTCTCATACGAGCTGACAGGTATCATACCCCTATCTCGTCGATAGGGACAGGGGCTGTCAGCTCCCCCGGCTATATAAGTCCTCCACTTCTCATTCTGTAGGTATGCGCGCGAGCTCTCCCTTCTACTGCATTTCCATTTGCTCTACTATATTTCCTGCGGATACTGACTTGACCGTCGGAGTACCTTGCCGGGGAAACTCCCCAGCGGGTTTGCTAACGGTCGCTGTCTTGCAGACCAAAGCCAGGTCAGAGCCAGGTTGGCGCCACCTCAGCTGTTCGGGCCACTCGGGAGACCATCTAGCCCTTGAGACTTTCATCTCACTTCGCGACAGGATCAGTTGATATGAAGAACACAGTAGTCCATGTCATATAATTAGCAATTTAATATGCTTTTCGTAATTTAACCCTTCATTAGCGTAATGGTCAGACTCATATTGTTATGGCATAGAATTTTTTTTATTTCTGTTTACGATATTAAAATGCATTTACATTGCTTCCCATGAAGCCCAATGGAGGACTAAAATTGATGCAGTCAGTCGGGACAAACACCTTTGATGGTGATGATAACAAAAGACTGAAATCCATTCAAGGAAACAGTTTCCTATGGCCTTTAATTAGGTTTATTTTTCCGTTTAGCTAATTTCTTTTGGAGCAAGAATACATATTCCCAGCCCCCGGGGCTATAGTGCAGCGGTAAGGTCACTAGTCGTTAATCCAAATATTACGGTTCGATCCCCAGCTACGGCGCATTTTACAGGAATTTTTTTCCAAATGGGGCGCGAATCCTGGGACGCTGGGCTTTTAGACTGACCACCACGAGCACTTCCCGATTTACCCTGGTGACCGATGGGAAACTTCTGTGGGGCCGGACCGGTCATCCCAGGTTCAATTTGTCTGCTGCTGGTTTATCATTTCAAGAATACATATTCCCGCCTTTGGGTTATGGTCTAGTGGTAGAGTGACTAATTAGTTATCTCAGGTATCCATGGTTCGATCCTCAGCTATGATATATTTTGTAGAAATTTTTCCTCCTAAAAGGGTGTGAATCCTGGGATGCTGGTCTTCTAGACCGTTCACCGTGAGCACTTTTCGATTTACCTTGGTAATCGATAAAAAATTTTTATGGAATCGAGCCGATCATTCAGATTCGTTTGTTACCTGGAATATAAATTTGATTAGATCAGAAGATAGAATTGAATGCTAATTTATCTAAATAACAGAAACTTCTAACTGGCTCGTCAACTGAATTACTGTATTTTGTAGAATCAACTGACGCATCTACTGATTTGTTGTTTACTTCGAAAGTATAAAAATATTTATTTCTCTGTAAGTTATAACATACGAACTGAAGGGGAGAATAACCTAATATTTTGTGCCTAAATATGAAGCTCACAATCATAATTACTCTGCTATCTATTTTTCCCAGTCGTATGCTTTATGATTTACACAATTTTTTTTAAAAATAGTTATCACTGACAAAAATAATAAACGTATTTTTTGTGATTATTCTTCCTCAAATTTCATGGACATTTTCATAATAATAATAGTTATAATAATTGCAGCCTCCGACAGAGAGAATAGATCCAGTATTTTTATGATTCGGACATTTCGTACCCATGCTATCGACGTGTCCATTTTACAAATTTTATTGGTGAAATTTATATAAAATTATAAGTATCGAACGTGAAGTTATTGATTATTTAAATTTAGAATGATAACGATATTTTTTTTAAAAAAAATATTATATGAATTTAAGCCTCTAAATATTAATAACAAAATTTTGATGATAGTTTTGATGGCGGATCTTTGTTGTTTGATTTATTTAATAATTTATTAAATCATGTAGATAATTTTCTAAAATATCTAAATCATGTAAGATAATTTTAAAATTATTAAATCAAATATCTATATTTTATTTTACCGATATAATGAGTGAGAATTATTAATCGAATAATTGATCAGTCGATTGATGATTTCACTATAAGAAAATATGGTTTTAAAAACATATTTTTAAGACAGAATTAAAATTTATTTTAGATTTAAGTAAATCAGAAACGGTTTTCCTATAGGATTACTAATCCGTTTTACGTTAATAAAATATAATATTTGAAAAGAAATTTGAAACCGAATTTAAAATAATTTTGAAATGGAACATCAAATAAATATTTATAAACAAAAATAAAGACATATTATAAACCGAATTTGACACCGTATAATTTGCGTCGAAAAATTTGTTTCAAATTAATGAAAAATTAAGATGAAAATAAAATCGGTTTCAGATTTATATAAATCATAAATGGATTTGATACAAAATTTTTAATCCATTTCACTTTAAAAAATATAATATTTGAAAAAAATTAAGACATAATTTAAAACATATTTGATATAAAATTATATATAGATTTTTATAAGCAAAAATAAATACGGATTATAAATAGAATTTGAGACCTAATAAAATTGTACTACTTCATTTAAAAATATCGTTTAAAATAATAAAAATTTTCAGAGAAAGAGATCTATATCAAAATAAAATATAGAAGACACAAATTTACAATTTTATATCAATATTAATACAATATAAATCTTTTAAAAATATGATTGTAAATATATATACAGAGAGACAAATATATATGAATTAAAAATATATTTAAAATTTATGTTATTTTATAAAAATTGAATTGAATGATTTTTATTTTTTTAATATTAAGTTGTAAAATGGTTCTATTTTTTTAAAGTATAATAATATATAAAATATGATTTAACATCAAATTACTACTTACGGGATCACTACCTTGACCGCAGAGACGACAACTCACATAATCAATGTCGTACTTGTTATATAATAATAATAATAATAATAATAAATCCAATAAAATTTTTATTTAATACAAAGATTAAATTAACAGATAAAAATAAAATTAGATGTTTGAACAAAATTTCTATTAAAATAAATCAATCAATCCAAATTAATTAACTAATTCATCCAACACAATTTAATCAGTCAAAAAAAAAACACAGTATTTTTTCCCTAGGTTATTAATTAAACTTGGGTTTTGTTTTTCTTTTTACTCTACCTCCCAAATCACTTTTACCGCTCCTTTCCCTCAATTGGGATCTTTTGTTCCGAAAAATGTCTATCCTGCCTGTCCCGTTCCCCCGGCGACGATCTGCGAGTCGTCCGATCACTGATCGGACACTACCGATAAATTTTGATCGTTATACCGAATCAAATGATATCCTAGAAGAACGGTGAATCGGTCGGAATCGCTGGAATTACAATCTCGTCGAATTCAAAGGTGAATCCGGCGAAATCGCAATTGCGGCGATCTCGACAAGTTCATCGTACCCCCAGTAAATTTATATATATATATATATTACTCTAGAAGATAATTTTTCCCAAGACTTTCGGGTTTGAGAAAGATCTAACTCTAGAAGATAATTTTTCCCAAGACTATCTCACCAATGAGCCTCACCTAGTAAGACGCCTCAGTTCTATTATTTCTATTCTTCTTCTTGCCCCGACTAGATTTCAGGTCTTATGGCTGCCTTCCTGGCATATTGCTTACTATAGTCAGCACAGGTCTTACAGAAGAGAAGAGAAACAGAACAGTCTTCGTCTTTAGCTAGTTACCGTTCTCTGAGATACTTGGATAAGGACTGAGGACTAATGATAGATTTAGGAAAAATCAAAACTTCTAGAATTAGAAACAAACGTTTAAGCTAGTATTGTCATAGTGCTTAAGCAAAAGTACAACTTACAAACTAGCAGACATTCGTACAGAAAAGGAAAAACTTACAAAGGGTTTAGAGCACAACTACTAGATCTCACACACTTGCACACAGATGGCTTGCTTCCGGCTGTTTTGCCTTCAGCTTACAAAGAGAGGGGCTTTATATAGAAGAAGGAGAGTAAGGAAAGAAGTCTCCAGAGTGTTGTGCTGGCAGATGACAACGAATCTTGCAGTGGAGAGTGAGTCTCTTACTTTTGTTAGTGCTTGCTGTCGTCACTGCTTACGTTTGTGAGGTGATGATGTCATGGCATGAGTTAGATTTCCATTAGATTAGTAATATTGGCTTCTTTTACATAATCAAGTGATGGGAGAGTTGTATGAGAAAGTCTTGGTGAAGTTTGATGAGCCTTTTGCTTCTCTTGCCATTTCCTGGTTTTCTTTTGATAAAATTGGCAAAGATGAGTGATCCTGCCCTATCTTTGGCACCGTACGGACAGCCAGCGTGACAAACGGCCTGGCCAGCTCCAGGGTTCATGTCATTGTACGGGCAGCCAGCTTGGCAAACACCCTGGCCGGTCCCAGGGTCTCTGCCGGCCGGTCGGACTCAAGGCGGCCGGTCAGAATAAATGTAGCGGTTCATCCGGCCGGTCAATCCCGGTCGACCATATTAAGGTTATTACACCTCGTTTATCCGGGTACTTCCGCCCGGCCACAATAGGGTTTCTGTGCCCTCTTTCCTGGGTACTGCCGCCCGGCCACTTAGGGGCTCACATGCCTAATCATCCGGGTGCAGCCGCCCGGACATCCTTCATACATACTTAAAAGCCCCCCAGGCTTGTTCGCCTGGCGCCCACTCGGGCTCTCTCCCGGAACCACCCGGAGATAAAGACAAAACACACCTGCACCTTCCTGCAGGTAACAGACTGTCACCACTCGTGAACTGGCACTCCCTGGCACGCCGCCCTGTCGCGCCGTTGGTGCCAGGCGGCGTCGGTCGGGGACGTACAGGAACCTGTCTTTGTCCTCACATAAGACAAGCAGTATGCGACAAGGAATGTTGGCTACAAATCGACATAATCATACAATATTCCCTGACGCCGTCAGAGAATCCTGACACAGGGCAAACAGAATCAGGGAATATTCCCCGACCAGGTCAGAGAATCCTGACACAGGTCAGACTTGGTCTATTTCCCCGGCTATATAAGTCCCTCCCATCCTCATTATCAGGTACGCGCGAAGCCACTTGTCTACAGTGCTCCATTGTTTTTCCTGTTCACCGGAGTACTGACTTGACCGTCGGAGTGCCTGGCCGGGACGTTTCCCGGCTAGGTTGCTAACGGTCATCTTCCCCAGCAGGTCTACTTCCATCCGGTCGGAGGTTCACCAAGCGGCGTCCACTTCCATCCGGTCGGAGGTCCACCAGGCGGTATCTACTTACGTCCGGTCGGAGGACACTCCAGCTTGCTGAGTCATCTGAAAGGGAGCATCCAGTCAGCATCCGCGCCATTTACCCTCGTACCGTCATCCGGTTGCGGCCCCATTCCGCTCGGCGACAGGATCAATGAGTAGTATAGGCAAAAGGTAAAAAAATTGATCTTCAAGTTCTTTTGGCCAGTAAAATTTTTCTGTAAACGTTTCACCAGCTAAGATATAAGTGGTTGAATCTTCATATGGTTCCCAAAACCATGATCCTCCTTGAACTAGGCTCTCAGGTGATTTAATTGTTCTTCTATTGGCTTTGGAGAAGACCAATCTTTGTCTGGTGCTGAGGAGTATTCTTCAAAGGCATGTAAATGAACATTGATTCCAGGAATGTCTAGTTTAATTAAGTGTCTGGCTGGCTCGATTTTTAAGTTTATCCATTCTGGTGGTGAGCTGTCTATAGTACAAGAGATAAATATTTCTCTTTCCTCTAAAATATGTTGTAGTATTGTTTTGAATTTATAGGGCAAATGTTGGAGAGAATCTATCTCATGTATCCAAAGTTGCTGTAATAACCCAAAGTCAAGGAGAGCCAAAGGTGTAATAAGTCAGCCTCTATAATTCTTTTGTTCGAAACGTTCAAAGTGGATGCAGGCTCTTCTGAAAGAGTACAGAAGTTGGCAGCGACAACCCATGTCTAATAGTTCGGGCTTTGCACATTGCGGGAAAGTCTGTTTGCATTGAAGTTTATATGAATATTCTTCCCCATATACAATAGTAATATCTGGAGTAGGATGGTTATGAAACCAAGTAAGAGCCTCATGCAATTTCATAAAATGTTGATTAGTAGAAGTGACATCTCCAAGAGTCCTAATGTAAGTAAGTATATCAGTAGGCAGATTTTTATATTCTGCTAGAGGCCTTTCTTCCTTCTTAGGATGTTTTGATTGTAATACTTCAAGGGATTGATAATCCATTGGTAAAGTCCTTGTAGTGGAAGAGGTAGCAGTATCTGCTGGTTGCAGGACTGCAGATAAATAAGTTTTAGGTTCCTGTAGAGGAAGTCCATGAATAAGTGGGCTAATGAAGAAATTCGGCCCAAGTGTGCTTCTTAGTGTATCATAGGCTTCAGCAATTGAGTAATAGCCTTTGTACTGAGGCTTGTGGGCTTCTGGAAGTAATTGTCTTACTTCTTCCCATGTAGAGTAAAGGCCTGGTTGTGGACCTGTAAGTATAGCATAACAAGAATACTTTTTCCCCAATGGTTTCTGTATGGTAGTTAAGAAGTAGTTGGAGAGAGCATTGATAATGACAATCTTATGATTAGCAACTCCCGGGGGAGTAGAAACGTTCCATATGTTGTCAATAAGACAAAGCTGTACTGGATCAAGTTGAGTACGAAGTTCATACTGAAATATATCTTCCTTAGGTGAATATTGTAGAAGTTCTTGAGTTCCAAATTTCATTGTTTGTTGTCCATAAGTTCTTACCTTCCTTTGTCTATCCATCCTGTATAGAAACAATTAGTGAAGTAATCTAGATAAAGTATCTGCTAAGGAATTATTTACGCCTTTAATATGTTCCCAATTAATAGTAAGTCCTTTATTAATAATGGTATCCTGGAATTTAATCCAGCGTTTAGCTCCTAAGCCTTTTCTGGTTCCTTTTATTTGTTGACTGTATCTTACTATTGCCTCGCAATCCGTTCTAATTGTTATTTCCTTTTTACTGCAAATAAAAAGCATAAAAGCATCTAGGCAATAGATAACAGCTAGAAGTTCATAATCTAAGGATGTTAAATGTCCTTTTTCTTTATATTTGCCCGAGGCATATCGGCACAGACTTTTTGATGATTGGGATCATATTTAGAAGATTTTCAAAATAAAGCTCCTCCCCATCCTGTCTCACATCCGTCTGTTTCTATTACTAAGTAATCCGAATCTAGTGGTAAGGTTAACGTACAAGGGTAACTTCTGTACCATTTGTTTTATTTGTTGGACTAAGTTTATGTCTTGTTGGTTAAAATAACGTTGACCTGTTTGTGATGTTTTATTATATAAAGGTCCACTAATTTTTCCAATATCCTTTAAATAAGGTCTTGCATAGTTTAACAATCCTAAGAAAGATCTTAAAGTCTTAATATCTTCCATCTTATCTGGGTAAGCTAGGATTTTTGTAGTAATATGAGATTGTAATGCTATTTTTTCCTGTCCTATTGTGCTTCCCAAAAAGTCTATATAACGGACGGCTAGTTGCATTTTCTTCCTGGAAATTATTAAGCCATGTTTTTCAAAAAGAGTAAAAACCATATGTAAATGAGCAAAGTGTTCATCTTTTGTTTTTGAAAATACTAAGACATCATCAATGTAAACACAAGTAAAAGAAGTAACACTACGAAAGATATCGTCCATTTTTCTTTGAAATATTTGAGGGGCTACTTTTAATCCAAAAGGCATGACTAACCACTCAAAATGTCCATCAGGACAGGAGAAAGTTGTCCATGGAATAGGCTCAGGATGCATTTTAACTTGCCAAAATCTCGATTTCATGTCAAATTTCGAATACCATTTCGAGTTTTGTATTTTGTTTAATAATTGCTCTTTATCTGATATTTTGTATCCATCTTCATGGCAATTATCATTTAATCTTTTATAATTAAACACCATACGGGATTGTCCTCTCTTTTGTTCAGCTCATTTGTTTACTATGAAAGCTGGACTTCTATGTCTAGAGTCGGATCTTTGTATTGCTTTTAAGTCTAGTAATTGAGTAATATGCATCTTACATTCCTCCCTTTCCCAATTTGTATATTTCAAATCTTGTGCTTTTATAGTTAAGTCTGGGTTTATTATGTTTAGTTTACAATATATCTTATCTCGTTCCCAATATTTGGTAGGGTTTTCTCCAACAATTTCAAGTTTTTCTAGTCTAGAAATTACATTTTCTATAGAATCTTGAGTTTTTACTAAGGTACATATTTAAGTTGGATTTATGTAATCAGTAGGGTATAAGTCTAGGTCAAGATCAATATCTTCATAGTCCTTTTCATCTTCTTCGGGGCTAATTAAGCCAAGTAAACTTAGTTTCCCTGATCTTGTTTCTTTTGTTTACAAGTATTTTTAACATGACATGGACAAGCTGTTGGTTTACTAGGTTTAAGAGGAGTTTTGCAAGCAATCGGATTGTCAGCAGGTGGTGGTATGGGGGCATCACCACGCTTCTCAGCACAGATTTCAGAGGGATAAGAGGTTAATATAGGAGTAGCTACAGGAGTAGAAAGAAAGGTAACATAGTCCTTGGATAGAAAAAGAGCTCGGTCAGGTGTAATTAAAAAATAAGACCTAATATTAGGGGAATTGTTTTATGTGGCATTGGTCTAACCCATAGTTGTGCTAAACTAAGAGGAGGACTATAAGTTCCACAATTGGTAAAGAAACGTAAGTGTACATTTTTAACAAATTTGTGACATGCAATAGTTTGACCATCAAATTGAGTACTTAAGAGTGGTGTATTTGTTTGTTTAAGTAACTCAGGTGGTATGATTGATAAGAGAAGAGTTTCATCAACAGTTGATGTAGTTGCACCACTGTCAATAAAAGCATGCAACGAAACTTCATGACCATGTATATTAAGGATACATTGTACTCTAATATCTACTATGGTACTAGTATTACACATACTAGGAGTTTGAATAAATACAAATTCTGTATTTTCTTGTTCTTCTAGTATAATGGCTTTTCCTTTAGTTTCATAGGCTACTTGTTCTCGGAACTGGGTAAGTTCAGCTTCTAAGACATTAAGTCTAGTTTCTAGAACTGCTACTCTGGTTTCTAATAAAGTATTTCTAGTACTACCGTGAACCGTATGAGTTGTAGGTATACTAATTTGGAAAATAGAGTACAAGCATAAATTACAACATTGTTTTCTGCAAAGTTTACAAGTAGGTCTCTGTAGAACAGAAGGATAATATCCACAGATAAAGCAGGGTATATTATCTGTTCCTTCTTTTAGTGTCCAATTATGAGAACACAGTTTTTGATCTTGTCTTAAGTCATCTAAGGTTTGAGGGATTGTGGTATGAAACATCAATTCAAAGTTTTGAAGTTGTTCTAAGACTGATTCATAATTTTCATGGGGGTCTTCATACTCAGAAGAGTATGGATAGATAGTTGGTTGTAAAAAGGAGTTGACTAGCGTATAATCTGCAGAAGAGTTGATTTCTTCAAAATCCTCTACTGAGACTATTGAATAAATTGAAGAAGTATCGGACACATCTGAGTGTATTTCTATTAAATCTAAATTAGTACATCCAACAAGTGTGGCTTCTCTACTGTATAAATTTTTTCTATTTGGACATGCTGAGGATAAGTGTCATAGTTTATTACAAGCAAAGCAAGTAATAGTATTTGCATAGGTTTTCTTAGGTTTAAATTTTCTGACATGTTTTTCTTTGTTTAAGTAGGGTTTCTGTTCTTTGCTTTTACGGACATAATAAGTCTTTTTAGGTTTATATTTAGGTTTTTGTTTTATTGAGGGTCCTATCCTTTTCCTAGAAGGCTTAGGTGTTGATTTTGTTGTTCCGTATTGTTGAGGTGTATAAATTTGACTGCAAAAATCATATTGTTGGTTTTTAAGTTGTTTTTGAATATGTATATATGTACATTTTTCTTTTAGGACTGCTAGAATGTGCTGAATTCTAACACCTATATTGTCGTATGCAGGAGGAACCCGTAGGTCAGTCCAAGTTTTATGAATTTCTTTTCCTAAGTCACCAGGTAATTTGCTAAATAATCTTTCTCCTAAGGCAGAATTACAATAATTACCAGAGACAACTGTAAGGGCTAAAAAGTCATTACAAAAGGGTTTTATATAATTCCAGTTAAATAATTGTAGTTGTTCTAAATCTCTCATTGCTTCCTTTTGTCTAATGTCTAACCCAGTGTTTGCATCTCTGGCTATAAGTAGTCTATGGATAGCATAACAAAAATTCAAAATGTTATTACCCTGAGCGGCTATTCTAGCAACTTCGTCCGGAAAATTAAGTTTAAAATCTTCCCATGCTGCTCTAGCTACATCTCCCAAGTAATTTTCTCCTACTCAAATCATTGCCTCTCCTGTTTCTATGTCTAATTCGTGTTTTGCTTGGTAATCTCTTTTAACAGAGACTATTCATTGTTCTAAGTAAGTATCATAAAGTTGAGGATCACATTCAGTGATATTTAAAAGAACTGAATCTTTCCCAAAGAAAGTCATTTCAGGAGGTTTCCTTCTTCCTATAGTTCTAACAAGAGGATTATTATTGGTATAAGGAGGAATCCTAGTTCTTGGTGGATGACCTTGTCCATAGTCCATTGTTCTCATTGTACTTTCAGGGAGACGGACTTCATATGGTTTGTATGTTGAAGTTGCAGTTGCAGAAGATTCTGCAGGGTTCATATAATTTTGGGAAGGGAAAGGAATTATTAGTGGAAGAGAAGAAGTGGGACTTGTTATTTCTTCTTCTTCTTCTTTTTGAGCAATGACATTACGTTCCTCATCTAAATATAACATCCAATTAAGTGGAAGTTGTTGATTATTCTTAGCAAAGATTTCTAAATCTTTTACTTCAGAGTCTGTGAAAAATTGAGCTATCTCACCTGGAAGATATACATATTCTTCTAGATCTTCAAAGAAATTTGAGGATATATGATGTGTATGCATCATATGATAGCTTTTATAGCTTTGAGGCTCTTGGCCATATTCAGTTAAACCTAAGTGTTTCTTTCCTAATTGAAATATGATATGTCTTAACTCTGTTTCTATTTGGATTCTATTCATTAATTGTACGTTTTCTGTTAGAGGAATATCATTTTGTTCCTCTATTTCTGTAGAAGTGGGTTGGTATCCAGAGAAATGAACAGATAAATTATCATTTCTATCTTTATACATTAAAGATGAAGTTGGTTTTAATGTAATCTCAGGATTTTTTAATTGGATATTCCATTCTAATCCTGCTAATAATTCGGAGTTATATTCTCTAGGTTTTAAAATGTGAATTCCTTTTGTGGTTAAAGCTTTAATCATATTAGTAACAGAGATTTTAAAATGATTATGCATATGATTCATTGTTTTTCCTAAGAATACCAAATCTAATTGTAAGTTATCTCCTTGAAATTGCTCATAACCTTTTGCTTGTATATGTATTTTAATATGCTTCACAAAGTCTCTTATTGTCATATTAAAATTAGGGCATAAATAAGTAATTCCTAAGTTGCTATTCATATCCACTTCTATTAATCCTATTATAGCTTTTTCTGTATCAGAAAAACGAGTATCATGTAGGACTAGTAAGACTTTTCCTCCAAGTCTTGCTCTAGTTAATCCTCTAAGTCCAAACTCTATTAATCCTAAATGGATGTAATTGTGTTTTCTAGCATATAAGCTTTTAGCTGCTTCTTCAGACATTAAATTTAATTGAAGTTCTATTCCATCAGGGAGGTGTAGAGCTTCTTGTCTATGATGCCTATAAACTGAAGTTGAAAAATTAAGTAGTCCTTGACTATATAATTTTTTTTGGATTTAAAGTATTGAGTTGTTTATTGGAAAATATAGTTAAGTCTTTGTCTACATCTATGATTTCTTCTAATCTATGAGGGACTAGATTTGACATATTGTTTCTTCTGGTAACAAAAGAGTCTATCCAAGAAGTTGTATTATTTTCAGTAGTTCTCAAAGTATGAGAAGGTCCAATAAAGGCGTCAGTTTTTGTTAGACTCATTTTTATAAGTTAAAAACTTAGATGTTGTAGGTGTTGGTTTAGAAATAGTTTTACCTAAAGATAATTTACTTAAATCTGTATTAAGTTTTTGTAATGCTTCTTTCCAATCTGTTGTCTGTGTATTACCTAAAATAAGCCTCCTCACCCCCACCAAGATCAGACTGATTGGACAAGGAAGCAATTTCCATCCTCTCCTCCCTGGCGTGAGCCCTCCGCCGCTTGCCTCCTCACCCCCGCCAAGATCAGACTGATTGGACAAGGAAGCAATTTCCATCCTCTCCTCCCTCGGCACTGGAACCCCTTCCTAGCCCTCTTCCCGAAGAACCCTAGGCCGCTCGGAACCACGCCCCGCCCCGCCCTAATCCTTTTCCTTGCTTCGAGCCCACCCCTTGCCACCGTCGACCTCTTCCCTTTCTTCCTCCCCACCTCAACCGAGCTGATGGTGCAAGCTCATCTCCAATCGGGACCTCCTCCCTTAATTGTCTGAATTCAGGGTTTTGGGAGAGCTCTCGCGCCGCAAAGTTCTTTTTTTTTTACTATCATTTAGGTTTTTATGTTGTTGAATGGTGATGGAGGATGCAACAGAGAGCTACGGCAGCTGGGATACGATGGATTCGACTCTCATGCATACTCGGCAGAAATTGCAACAACTGTGTGTAACCAGTTCGTTAGCTACCACCATCTCTACTCCGTTGCCTGCGCCACCTTCACGTTGTGTTGCTGCCACTCCATGAAGTAGCCACCTGCACCGCAGATGCCAGTGCTATTGTTCCTATAGTCACTTAAGTTTAGTATATGGAAGATTCTTATGAGTAATTCTTCTATAGAACTTCCTAAAGGTAAAATTGCTCTAAAATTTTCAATCTCCATTTTATCTCACTGCATTAGGAAGCATGCAAGATGGAAATTGTATAGCTTTTTTCGGTTATCATTTTTTTTTGGCTTGTCAAGAGCTTGGGGCAATGACTTTTTTTAGTGAAGTAAGAATTTCATTAGACTAAAATATAAGAGTTAGTTTTATGTCAATCTGAGGTCGTTTGAACCATCAATCGATTCATTTGATCCATCAATAAGTTTTGGGCAAAATAAGTTGACGGACTAAACGACCTTGGATTATATAAATTATCTCCTATGTATTCGTCCAATTTTCCTGATTATATTCATGCCATCAAACTTCAATTTGACTCAATATTTTGAGAGCGGTGATTTTCTAAATATAGATTTGTTTGTTCGAAAATCTAATTAGTGATTAAAAAATCACTATTCTCCAATTCAAATTGATGTTAGAGGGTGTGGATATACATAGAAATTAATTTCATATCAATTCGAAGTTGTTTGATTCATCAGCTCAGCGGATGGATCAAACGATTTCGAATTGGTATTGATCCTGCCCTATCTTTGGCACCGTACGGACAGCCAGCGTGACAAACGGCCTGGCCAGCTCCAGGGTTCACGTCATTGTACGGGCAGCCAGCTTGGCAAACACCCTGGCCGGTCCCAGGGTCTCTGCCGGCCGGTCGGACTCAAGGCGGCCGGTCAGAATAAATGTAGCGGTTCATCCAGCCGGTCAATCCCGGTCGGCCATATTAAGGTTATTACACCTCGTTTATCCGGGTACTTCCGCCCGGCCACAATAGGGTTTCTGTGCCCTCTTTCCTGGGTACTGCCGCCCGGCCACTTAGGGGCTCACATGCCTAATCATCCGGGTGCAGCCGCCCGGACATCCTTCATATACATACTTAAAAGCCCCCCAGGCTTGTTCGCCTGGCGCCCACTCGGGCTCTCTCCCGGAACCACCCGGAGATAAAGACAAAACACACCTGCACCTTCCTGCAGGTAACAGACTGTCACCACTCGTGAACTGGCACTCCCTGGCACGCCGCCCTGTCGCGCCGTTGGTGCCAGGCGGCGCCGGTCGGGGACGTACAGGAACCTGTCTTTGTCCTCACATAAGACAAGCAGTATGCGACAAGGAATGTTGGCTACAAATCGACATAATCATACAATATTCCCTGACGCCGTCAGAGAATCCTGACACAGGGCAGACAGAATCAGGGAATATTCCCCGACCAGGTCAGAGAATCCTGACACAGGTCAGACTTGGTCTATTTCCCCGGCTATATAAGTCCCTCCCCTCCTCATTATCAGGTACGCGCGAAGCCACTTGTCTACAGTGCTCCATTGTTTTTCCTGTTCACCGGAGTACTGACTTGACCGTCGGAGTGCCTGGCCGGGACGTTTCCCGGCTAGGTTGCTAACGGTCATCTTCCCCAGCAGGTCTACTTCCATCCGGTCGGAGGTTCACCAGGCGGCGTCCACTTCCATCCGGTCGGAGGTCCACTAGGCGGTATCTACTTACGTCCGGTCGGAGGACACTCCAGCTTGCTGAGTCATCTGAAAGGGAGCATCCAGTCAGCATCCGCGCCATTTACCCTCGTACCGTCATCCGGTTGCGGCCCCATTCCTCTCGGCGACAGGATCAAATTTGGCGCTAGAAGGAGGGCCTTCTGCCTGATCGGGAGCGAAGAATGGAAAACCCCAATCCACTGACGGTTACTCTTTCGCCAGAAGAATACGAAATGCTGATGGCTGTCCGGACACAGAAGGCACAACAATCGCATCCGCCGACCGGTACCCAAGGGGCCCGGCCCCCTGGGCCCTCTATACGGGGAAACTCAGAAGGTATGGCTGCTCAGCCCAACCCCTTCATTCATAATTTTCCCCGAGCACTTTTTCGGAACGAGGCCCACTCGGCCCCGACCGAAGCTTCAGCGTCCAGCCAGGCGCATCAGGCGCGCCCAGATAAAGCGAAAGGTTTTGCCGACCCCGCCGCGGCCTATCCGACTCACAGCCCTTTCTCTTCACAAATTCTTGGGGATCCCGTTCCCAAGCATCTACGATTCTTCACCATGCCCGAGTACTCGGGGGCCAGTGACCCCGAGGAACACAACGATCCGGTGAACAGGAAGCGTGGCGGCCCACGTGGAAGATTGGCCCATCCGGAAGCCTAAAGCGGTGTCCGGTCGGATGCGTGGCAACCCACGCAAAAGATTGATTCCCTTTGGAAGCCTGAGTCGGCGACTGACTGGAAGCGTCAGCCCTCTCGGAAGCCTGGATTGGTTCCCGATCGGAAGCGTGGCGGCCCACGCACCTCTCGACCAACAATCTTCTTCCGCCCAGACATGACCCACATACACAGCATCGCACGAGGACGCGTGGCTACTCACGCTCCGGTCAGCGGCAAGGAACTGTTTGCCCACTCAGGCCTTATCAACACTAGCTGTTGAGCATCATGTTAAGCCGGCCGGATATTAAAAGGGCAAAAGTCGCTCGGTCGCAAAATAGTTGTACACGCTAACAGTCCAGTCAATCGGACTGATCGCCTCCTTCGACTAGACTCGAAGGAAAGGCTATTGATCCTGCCCTATCTTTGGCACCGTACGGGCAGCCAGCGTGACAAACGGCCTGGCCAGCTCCAGGGTTCACGTCATTGTACGGGCAGCCAGCTTGGCAAACACCCTGGCCGGTCCCAGGGTCTCTGCCGGCCGGTCGGACTCAAGGCGGCCGGTCAGAATAAATGTAGCGGTTCATCCGGCCGGTCAATCCCGGTCGGCCATATTAAGGTTATTACACCTCGTTTATCCGGGTACTTCCGCCCGGCCACAATAGGGTTTCTGTGCCCTCTTTCCTGGGTACTGCCGCCCGGCCACTTAGGGGGCTCACATGCCTAATCATCCGGGTGCAGCCGCCCGGACATCCTTCATATACATACTTAAAAGCCCCCCAGGCTTGTTCGCCTGGCGCCCACTCGGGCTCTCTCCCGGAACCACCCAGAGATAAAGACAAAACACACCTGCACCTTCCTGCAGGTAACAGACTGTCACCACTCGTGAACTGGCACTCCCTGGCACGCCGCCCTGTCGCGCCGTTGGTGCCAGGCGGCGCCGGTCGGGGACGTACAGGAACCTGTCTTTGTCCTCACATAAGACAAGCAGTATGCGACAATGAATGTTGGCTACAAATCGACATAATCATACAATATTCCCTGACGCCGTCAGAGAATCCTGACACAGGGCAGACAGAATCAGGGAATATTCCCCGACCAGGTCAGAGAATCCTGACACAGGTCAGACTTGGTCTATTTCCCCGGCTATATAAGTCCCTCCCCTCCTCATTATCAGGTACGCGCGAAGCCACTTGTCTACAGTGCTCCATTGTTTTTCCTGTTCACCGGAGTACTGACTTGACCGTCGGAGTGCCTGGCCGGGACGTTTCCCGGCTAGGTTGCTAACGGTCATCTTCCCCAGCAGGTCTACTTCCATCCGGTCGGAGGTTCACCAGGCGGCGTCTACTTCCATCCGGTCGGAGGTCCACCAGGCGGTATCTACTTACGTCCGGTCGGAGGACACTCCAGCTTGCTGAGTCATCTGAAAGGGAGCATCCAGTCAGCATCCGCGCCATTTACCCTCGTACCGTCATCCGGTTGCGGCCCCATTCCGCTCGGCGACAGGATCAGGTATGAATTTAGTTCTTAAATGTATGCTTAATTTTTCTGATTATATTTATGCCCTCAAATATCAATTTGATTCAATATATTGAGAGTAGTGATTTTTTAAACATAAATTAAATTTTTTAAACGTATTTACATTCAAAAAATTATTGGTTTGAATATATTATGTTAAATTGGTGTTTAAGAGCTTAGATATAATTAGGAGAATTAATCATACATATAATAATTAATTTCTTATTATTTCGAGATCGTTTGATATATTAATCGATTTTAACTAAAATTAATTTTAATTAAAAGGTAAATCAGTCGAGTGCTTTCTTTAAGTTTTCGGAACGTGAATCCATGCGAAATTCATTCGATTGGTGAAAAATCCTCTCGGTCGATTGGTCGGGATAAAGTAAAATACACTAAAATATCCCTATTGTTTCAACTTTTTCCCAATTATATCCCTCGAAAAGTTTTTGCGCCATTTATGTCCCTCATCTACAATTTTATTTCCCAGATATATCCCTACCGTCAAACCTCTGTTAAAATTAACGTGCACGTGCTAATCACGTGAGCCGAAATCTGCAAACACAGCCCCACTCAACCCTAATCCTTCCTTTTGGTGTCGCAATCTTCTCCTTAATTTCTCTTGGTGTAATTTTACCTGGTGGAACCCCAACCGCATCCACGTGCGAAGCTGAGTGACGGACTTCGGCGGCATCGGCGACGGCGTGAGGTCGAACACCGCGACCTTCGCGGCGGCCGTGGCCAACCTCAGCCAGGTGGCGAGCGACGGAGAAGCCATGCTGGTTGTCTAAGGGTAGGTGGCTCACCGGACCCTTCAACCTGATCAGCACCTTCACTCTCTTCCTCGAACGCGACGCCGTCATGCTCGCCACTCAGAATTTGGACGACTGGTCTACCATTGTAGCACGAGTGTTTCTAACCGTCTTCACAGTGGATTTCTTCTTGTCACTGCTAGTAGCTGTGTTTTAGCTTATTCATCTCATTCAGTTTTCCATGTTGGGTATGAGATGATAAATCCAGGTCTTGGAAATAGCAATATTAAAATTCCAGAATTCCAGCCTGAAATGACTTGGAAGCGTGCGGAGCTTTGGATGATGCTGGACGATGTTCAAGTGCATGTTGCACCTACTGATGTTGATCTTGGTGCTGGACTTCAATGGCTATCGAAGATTCTGCAAAGCTCACTGAAAATTAAAATTACGGATGCTTTGATGGAAAGGGGATTTATGCCATTTGGAATGTACTTCAGGTACACTAGGCGTAATGGTGGAACTACAGATTTCAAAGTGGAGTCTCTAAAAGAGCTATCCTTTAATTCTACTAATTAATATCATTGCTCGGTTTCAGTTGATGGCTGCAGCAGCAAAGCATCTTTCACTAGTGATCTTGAGGCTCGAAGGAAAATGCTCCCTTATTGTTGATTCAGATATTGATCTAAAAGTTGCTGAAAAGAGAATCGTTGTGGGTAAGTGGGGAAGCAACAACGGTCAAGCTTGTATTATTGACTATCGAATCTTTTGCTGCAAAGTTGGTGGATGCTCTGAAAATAGCTTTGCAGAAATTTTATCGGAAGGATCCATTACAATCGATTGATCTATCTCGCATTGTGAATATCAGACATTTCACTCGATTGAGAAATCTTTTGGAGCCGTCGTTGGAGTTGGGAGTTAAGGAGAAGATTGCGAGAGGGAGTTGGAGTTGGAGTTGGGAGGAGACGATGAGGCGCTATGGTTCTGAAGGATTAGGGTTGAGTGGGGCTGTGTTTGCAGATTTCGGCTCACGTGATTAGCACGTGCACGTTAATTTTAACAGAGGTTTGACGGTAGGGATATATCTGGGAAATAAAATTGTAGATGAGGGATATAAATGGCGCAAAAACTTTTCGAGGGATATAATTGGGAAAAAGTTGAAACAATAGGGATATTTTAGTGTATTTCCCCTAAAAAATAAATATATGATTTGATGATTTTAAGACTATCTCATGTGATTTAGATATTTCAATGAGTTATGTATGTGATTAGGTAAATTGTTGATTTTTTTTTTCTTTTAGAAAATCTAAACCGGAAGGCGAATTGGAATGATTTTTCCGGTCTGAACTGGAGGAGTAATTAATTAAACCGCTGATTTATTTTTCCCTGTTGAAGCAGATTAGCTCCTACTGGCTGGATCGGATGATAAGACGTCTGATTGATTTGATCGATATCACAAATTCAAGGGTCACTAATTGCGTACGGAAATAAAATCATGATCTGTTGACATTAATTTCCTCGACTTAGGTATCTCACCATACCAGTAATAATCATGATTTATTTTTTCTGGAAATTTATGAGGTCGGGATCAAAGAACCGTTAAAGTGACTGTTCCATTTTTTTTTTTATCCTGTTGAATCAGATCAAAATTTGGTTCAATATAATGGCCTATCAATTGGACCGAGTCAAGTTTGCTTTTACCGGTCGGCTCGATTGAGTTGGTTTACTGGACAAATTTTGTCCCGAGAAACAAGTGCTGCCCCAGAATGCCACGTATGATATACGTTGGGGCCCAGCGCACTCGGTTATTAATCATGTATTCACTCATTACTCATCAGTCATTACAAAATACATATTCAGTCCTTCCAACAGAGCGTCCATGTGACCATGTATGTGGCCAAGAAAAAAGAAGGAAAAAGAATACAACCAAATATTTGGAATTTTTCTGTATTTTTTGTTTTCTAAAAAATATAAATGAATATTATCAATATGCTATTCACTTTTTCTACACTATTCAGATCTAATGAATTTATAAATATTATTAATAAATATTTTCCTATATTGTTTAAGTTTTGATAAAAGTATAAGATTTCCTAGTTATGTTGATCAAGTTATACAGCTAGACCCGACCCCCGGCCAGGTCTAGCCTGGACCCAGCCGGGGTCAACGGGCCGGGTGGCCCGTTGACCCGGTTCGCCGGGCCAAACCGGAACCGGCCCAGCAGGATGTCGGGCCAGCTCCGGTTCCAGCGCCCAGAACCCGCAAACCGGTGGTTAACCGCCGGGTCCAACGGCACTGAACCGCCGGTTCAGTGTCGTTGGAGGCTTTTTGATTTTTTTTTTGACGGATGAGATCATTTGACCGTTTTTGATCAATGGCCATGATTTAGTGACCGTTAAGATCCGAACTCTATAAATAGAGAGCTCATTTCATCATTTTCACACACAACACAACTTCTCTTCTCTCAATCTCTCATTCTCAACTCTCAACTTCTCTTCGCGTTCTTCATCGACGATAATGGAAGGAGGTCACGGAGCTTCATCATCTCGATCTCGGAGGGGAAAAGAAATTGCATACGAGGATCCCAACCTTCAAATTCAATCCGCCGATGATGAGACCGAGGCTCAGCCCCAACGCCCTCCGATCCCCGAAATGCAAGGAAGTACCGATGCGATTACTTCTAAGGTTCGGGAAAATCCTCTTTTAAAATCGTCTATTTTCACTAAACATTTTGAGAATGTCACACTTCCGTCGGGAGAAATGCGTGCAAAATGCAAGCATTGCAATGCTTCCTATAAATTTCAAGCCGGCGGCGGATATGGATCATTGAAACGACATGTAGAAACGAAGCACCCGACGGAATATGGGCTTGACTGCTCTCAAACACAATTATCTAGATTTTCGAGCGGTAGTAGTACTGATTCTGGTTTATTTTTATAGTCAGATAATAAATTAAGAGAATCATTAGCTAAATTTGTTTCCGTAGAACATCTTTCTTTTAGTTTTGGATCTAAATGCACATTTGAAGATTTTTGTAAAGAATCTCTTAATCCTGCTGCTAAATGTGTACCTATGACTACACTAACTCGTACAATTAAAAGATTAGTAAAACAAGGAAAAAAGAATTTAATTGAAGAATTTAGTAAATTAAATAATAAAGTTTCTTTATGTTCCGATATTTGGAGTGATCATTGGCAAACTCATTCTTATATGGGTATAACATGCCATTGGATTGATAACTCTTGTATCCTTCAAAAAAGATTATTAGCTTATAGAGTTTTTGATGAATCACATACTGCTCATAACATTGCACAATTATTACACATAATTTTAGAAAAATATGGATTGACTCATCAAATATTTTCAATATCATTAGACAATGCTAGTTCTAATACCGCTTCAATAGATGAACTAAAATTTATTTGTCAACCTGTCATTGATGGTTTTTTTTCATATTCGTTGTGTATGTCATATTTTAAATTTATGTGTTCAAGATGAATTAAAACTTTTACAAAATTATATTCAACCAATTAGAACCGCAATTTCATACTTATGGTCTCATCCATCTATGATGAAACAATGGGGTAGATTTTGTAAAGCTAATGGAATGCGACCAAAAAAATTTCCACGTGATATTCCAACGCGTTGGAATTCAACATATCAATTATTACAAGATTCTTTTCAATATAAAGATTTATTATGTTTATTTTTTGCACAAAATAGTAATACTAATATATATTTATTTTCACAACAATGGAATATTTGTAGTAGTATTTGTGAAATTTTAAAAGTTTTTAACGATGCAACTGAACAACTTTCTGGTGTTTATTATCCTACTGCTCATTTAATGTTAGTAAATTTTTGTAGTATAGTATTAATATTAAATGAATATGTACATGATGAAGCTTTAACTTTATGTATAATAGCTATGAAAACTAAATGGGAAAAATATTTTTCTTTAATTCCTGAAATTTATTTAATTGCATTTGCTTTAGATCCTAGATTTAAATTAGAAGTTGTACAATAAATGTTAACTTTATATTATGACGCATTAATTCCTATTAAAGATTCTTCCTCTCCGGATCCAGCTAATATTGTATATAATATTAAAAATTATTTATATGATCTTTATAATCAATATTATGTTAAATATGGAACACAAACTAATATTTCTGAAACACAACAACCTACTACTACTAATTTAATACTTACAAAAGCCCAACTTTTATTAAAAGAACGAACGAAACGTCCACGAAGATCCTCAAGTTCCACACAGGAACTTGAGAATTATTTTACGACTTCTTTTGATTTTAATGAAGCAGATAGCGAAGACTTTGACATCTTGAAGTGGTGGTCACAGAAGGCTCAAAGCTTTCCCGTTCTCTCCGTAATCGCAAAAGAAATTTTAGCTTCTCCAATGTCGACTGTTGCTGTGGAGCAGACGTTCAGTGCCGGCGGCAACATATTAGATGAACGACGATCAACTATGTCTCCCGACTCATTGGAAGCTCAAGCATTACTTGATGATTGGACCAGAGCCGAGAAGCGAATCCAAGGAATGTAACTTTCAGAAGACGAAGTCGAAAAATTTGATACCGAAGGAACAAATACAACGGGAACGGGAGAAATACAAGTGAGTGAGAAAGGGTAAAAATGTAAAAAATATAAAAGAGTAAAAATGTAAAAGAACTACATGGGCTTTGATTCCCCTATACCCTAAGGGGATACGTAGGCAACTTATATAAGTGCAAGCCCTTTTTTAATAAAATTTATTTTTTTTAATTTAATTTTTAATTTTTAATTTTTTTAATATAATAATCTTGAACCGTGGCGAACCGTGAACTGGACCATGAATCGGCGGTTCCGAACTGTGAACCATAATCATCTTGGGCGGTTAAGGTTTAGGGTCGACCTCCCACGAACCATCGAATCGGAGGTTTTGAACCGTCGAACCGACGGGTCAATATACAGCCCAAAATTTATGCCACTTGGCGGATTAGTATTTAATAGTTATTTATTCAAATATTGTTATTTCGTTTTCTAAAACTTTTAAAGAATTATTTGTTCTTATAAATATCAAAACCTCGTTCGTTTTAAAAAATTACTGTAGGGTATGAATAATATATTTTAGTGGATGTCTAGATTATTTACATATTAAATTATTAATATTACAAGATGTAATCTCCATTATCTCTGATCATGTCGCGAAGTGAGATGAGTTTCTCAAAAATGAGATGACCCTCCGGAGATCACGAACCGCTGAGGCTGGTCACGAAGCTCACTGTTGACATGCAAGACAGGGACTGTTAGAACACGTCGGGAGAAGTCCCCGGCAAGACACTCCGACGGTCAAGTCAGTCCTCGAGAGCAGAAAGCCGACGGAGAGCAATAGAATAGTAAGAATGTACTATTGCGCGTACCTGCGAGATGCGGAGTGAAGATGTTAATATAGCCGGGGAGCTGACAGCTCCTGCCCCATCTGCCACCCTTTGTCCCGTAGCGAGGATAAGGCATTGCATGCCCAGAGGCGACAGAATACAGTGGTGCATACCAGAATAAGGAATGAGGGACTGTCAACTTAAATGCTAGCGCCGTTCGGCATCACTCGGCCTGACACCAGTGTATGTAGTCGTAGTATGAGGGGACAGGGTATGGCAGGAAGATCAATACATCAGCGGGATACTCGTCGCTGGGGTCAAAATAGTATCAGACCTGCGCCGACCCTGTATTGCTTCTAGTAGTCTTGTGTCAGGGAGTGGTTGTTCTATATGCTAGGGCCGACTGAGGGCCTAAAAGGAAGGTGCTGACTGAGGGCACTGACTGATGAGGCCGACTGAAGGCCTAGAAGGAGGGTGCCGACTGAGGGCACTGACTGATGAGGCCGACTGAGGGCCTAGAAGGATGGTGCCGACTGAGGGCACTGACTGATGAGGCCAACTGAGGGCCTGGAAGGAGGGTGCCGACTGAGGGCACTGACTGATGAGGCCGCTGAGGGTCTCGAAGGAAGGTGCCGACTGAGGGCACTGACTGATGAGGCCGACTGAGGGCTCAAAAGAAAGGTGCCGACTGAGGGCACTGACTAATGAGGTCGACTGAGGGCCCAGAAGAAAGGTGCCGACTGAGGGCACTGACTGATGAGGCCGACTGAGGGCCCAGAAGAAGGACTGTATCGGGTAAAAGCCTCCTCTAGTTCAGGCTTACCCCAGGAGCGTGGGTCGTCATGCGTCGGCTGGGAGCCGAACCGAGAGGGGTAATAGATTGAGTTAGGCCTTATCTGTATGCAGAGGATCGCTGGGAGCGTGGGTCGCCGCGCGCCCGACCAGGAACCCCCCGAGAGAAATGTTGGAGCACGCCCATGAGAGAGTCTGGATGCCCGATCCAGCTGATACTGAGGAGTGTGGGTCGCCACGCCCCCGATCGAGGCCACTGAATCGAGCAATGTGTCAGCATATAGCTGCCTGTGTCTTTAAGAGGCTTTGAGTTTGAGCGTCCCCGTCCCGGGAGAATCTGGTGATACTGCGCAGGAGTCCTCTTGGACTCAGGATCTTTCTGGGGGCTCTGAAGCCCTTAGTCTTGATGATGATCCGGGCATATCCCTTCGCGTTCCCGAGGGGGATAAGCCAGATCGCCCGTACGGGCCTTACCTCCCATGGGCTCCCGAGACCCACCAATCTATCTTCTGCCGACGAGGTGCCAGGCCGCCGGGCCAGGCTACACCTAAGCTGGCCCGGGATTATAAGCATCCCCCTCAAGTCTAGTCGAAGGAGGCACATAGCCCGACTGACTAGACCATGATTCTGGCCTGAGCCTGGCGCTTTCGAATGGGCTGGCCTTGTGACCAACCGTCATGATCGATCCTGAATGGATGACTCGCCCACTGGATATCTTGTCTCGTCGAACGCCTTTTCACCTTCCTACTGTGAAATCATTGCATCTCTTTTTCTTAATTGCAGCCTTGATGACTTGGGACATGAGTCCCCAAGCCATTTGTGCTCCGAGTAATGAGGGATATGTCATCCCTCTTCGTGAATGTTCGACCCATACGTGTGATCTACCCTTTCGAGAACCATCCGCGCTCGATCAAACGATTTGGACACGGTCCCGCTCATTTCCCAGCCCGTCATCGGATGACTGGTATTCTTCATCGGACCTTATAAATAGGCTTCTTACATCACAATTTCATCATCGCATTTTACCCTCATCACCGTCTTCCCACCGCTTTGAGTTCTGCAAGGGTTTCGGCGAGTCTTTCCCTTCCACCTTTCTTCTCCGGCGATTCCTTCCTCCGGTTAGTTTCTTCACTCTTTCTTATTTCATGGACTCTCCTTCTTCATCTTCCTCCCCTGCTCTGCCTTGGTACTCGGTCATGGCGACTGACCTTACTGATCACGACCTGGAGCAACTCCGGTCGGACTTCTTAATCCCCTTCGACCACCAGACGTGTCTGCCAAAATCAACCGACCGGCCTGACTCGGCCCCTACAAGCTACTTTACCCTATCTCGGGACCACTTACAGATCGGTCTTCGCTTTTCCATCCATCCTTTCCTCTCCGCTATCTGCGCATACTTCCGCATTCTCCTACCCCAACTGGCCCCGAATGCCATACGTCTGATATGTGGCTCGGCCATTATCTTCACTTTGTACAAGATCCCCCTGCAACTTGAGTCCTTCCTGTTGGATCGAGAAACACGATAGAGGGGGGGTGAATATCGTGAAAACTTTTTCGAATAAGAAAGAGAAAATGCAGCGGAATTAAAACACACAAAGAACACAAGTAATTTTACTTGGTTCGGAGTCGCGGTCGGCTCCTACTCCAAGGCCCACGGTCCTTGACCGTTTACTGCGGGCAATTATATATTCACGCAAAGGTTTACAGATTTAATACAAGAATAGTGCAGTAAGTAAATGAATTACACTTTTCATTACCGACGCCCTGATGTGGATCGTACTTCGGAGCAGAGGGTCGTCGTCGGCGCTGGAATGTCGAGAACGGAGTTTGCCGGAGCAGAGCGCTTGAACGAAAAGCTTGGAGGCGTTGGAAAAAGTGATGTTGAAGCCTTAGGGGTCGAGCCCCTTTTATAGTGCTCCTGGGGGCGCCTGGGACGTCGAGGGTGCCTGACACGTGCCTTCGGATCCGAGAACCTCTATCCGAAGCTTGGTCAGCGCTTATCCCCTTCGAATCGGCTCTGGAGCTGACTGGGGCGCCCGGGACCTCCCGGGCGCCCAGCTTGACTGGGTCCACTGGCTTCGTGGCTGATTTTACTTCGACTCATCTTTGGCCTTGACCTTGGGCGCCCAGGACCTCTCGGGCGCCTAGCCTAGTGTTGATTCGAAGCGCTTCTTGCTTTACTGCTGTTTGGCTTTGACCTTGGGCGCCCGGGAACTCCCGGGCGCCTAGCCCAGGTGCCTACCCCTCTCCTTTGGGGCGTTCTGAGCTGCAGAAACACATTCCTTTGGTCCCTGCATCCAAGGTTAGTTCCACAACAAACAAGGCAAGAATATTAGATCATTTTTTACAGCCATAGCTGTCTTGGTTCTAACTTCGGGTCTCCCAAATGGAACCCTAGGTCGAACCGACGCCTACTGTTCCCTCGACGGAGAACGCGTCCTCACCTACTCCTCTCAGGAGAGTTTACCTTTTGCCAATCGGCTCCTCCGGTTGGACTTTTGCCCAGCAGCCCTTCGCCAGGTCTTCAATGCCTAGCAGCCCTTCGCCAGGTGCCTAGCAGTCCTTCTCCAGGTCTTAGGGTTTCGATGCCTAGCAGCCCTTTGCTAGGTGCCCAGCTGCCCTTCGCCAGGACTTCTTTTTGCACACTTGAGTAACTTTATTAGATCACAAATAACACTTAACTTTGAATCTTTTCCCAATATCAAAACAAGGTTCATATGGTGCTTCCTGCACCAACACTTCCATTACTTTTTCTACCCGAAACAACAAGAGATGGGCGACTTCTTCTTTCAAGCCCGAGCCAAAGCCTCTTTCTTCCTAAAACTCCCATCCTCCAATAAAGGATTGAAAGAACACTACTTCTTCATTAAGCCCACCTCGACTCCGAGTTGGCCCACAGCCTGGGTCAAGGAACTTCCTTCCTCCCCCCCTCCCCCTTAACAAGCGCTACCGCACCTCCGCAACCTACCAATCGGCAACATCCGAGCTAGAAGATAGACATTTCCACGGAGTGCATTTGCTGAGGGAGGAGATTCTTTCCGCCTTTGGTCTCAGCCCCATGTCGACTCCACTGTTGCCCTTAGTCGGTAAGGCTTACGATATCTCCTTCGACCATTCTTCAACTCTGACTGAGCTCGTGCTACTCTTGCAGTTTCCGCTATGCTGGTCGCCTCCCTGAAAGCAGGCTTCAGATTGGATGATGCTGAGCTGCAAGCTAGGATCGTTGCTGAGCTGAGTGCAAGGGAGGGCGCCCCGACCGAGAGTACCCCAGCAGCTCCGACTTTGACCATTCCTGAGCAGATGCCCGACGCTTCCGAGGCGGCGCTTCGAATAGCAACTAAACAACCCACCCCCTCAAAATGCCGACGGGTTTCTCCCCCCCCCCCTGGGGTGCTCAGCCCCCTCCTTCTTTCAGCAAGCGCTTGGAGAAGAAGAAGAAGAAAATGGCTCCCGACTCGGGAGCTCCTCGCACCTCCACTGTCATCGTATCTGTCGCCGATCCTGTTGCTGACCTCCCTGCCACTGTATCGACTACTGACCCCTCCGTCTCCTCTGATGCTCTTGATTCGCCCTTACCCGAGGGGTCAGAGATTCCGCTTACTGAGGAGCAAATTGACCATCCAATGATGCACCTCCTGGTGCCCACCCGATCGGATTGTCACTTGAAGATGTCGTAAGGCGAGCTACCAGACCGACATCGAGATCTTCGTCTGTATGGGTCGGTGGCCGACCGCTATGAGCAAGGACTCGAGTAGTCCTACTTTCGAGGGTCTCGCATCAAGGCCGACGCCTTCTTCCTCAAAGCCACTCAGGTATGCATAAGAACAATCCCTTCCCTCCTCCAATATTTCGTTTTCCAACCTTAAGGTTTGTGTCTATTTTGTAGTTCTGGGGGTCGTGCCATAGCCTGTCTATGACACTCCTGACCCATGTCTCGGCTCGGGAAGAAGCCGAGAGGAAGGTGGAACGTTTGGAGACCCAGCTGAGGCCTACTCAGCTCGTCTCTGACGAATCCACTTTGAACGACCTGCGAGCTGAGGTCCAGGCCCTCTAGGACTGCCTGGCTCATTCCGAAGAGCAGCTGGAAGCCGCTCGCAGCCAGGTCGAGATGGCGAACCTAGCTGTATCCCAAACGAACCTCAGGATCTCCGCCCTGAAGCATAATGAGCGGAATGCCTGGGCGCTTCAGGCGAAGACCCAGGATAAACTAACTCAAGCGGAGGCTCAACTATAGGAGGCATCCGCAACCACCGATTCCTGTTAGGATCGATGGCTCGGCTAAAGGGGGGGGGTGAATAGCTCTTTTCGATCTTTCTCTATAATATGGTTGGCACAATACAAAATATAATAGAAAACAAAAGATTCAATGCTAACACAAAAGTTTTACTTGGTATCCGCCCCGAAAGGTGACTAATCCAAGGATCCACGCGGTTGCACACTCTCCACTATGAAAACCTCCTTCAAGGTGGAGAAAACCTTTCACAAGATCGTCTTCTTCCTCTTTACAAGATGCAATGAAAGCTAGAGGAAGAACTGAACCATATGGGCACTAACAGCACTTTGGTACAGTGAAAAACCGTACCCAACTCGTGCCAAAAAGTCCCCTTTAAATAAAAGAACAGAACAACTTCGCAAGCTGTCCAACCCGCACTAGTCGACTGCCCATTTGGCAGTCGACTAGTCTAGCTTTAAATGCTAGTCAACGGCTAGTTTTTCGGGGTGACCAGTTGACTTCTCCTGAGGTAGTCGACTGGTCGAAGGTTGAAAACCTTCTGTGAGTTTTGGCAGTCGACTGGCTTCCTACCAGTCGACTGCCCAGCCTCTCCACTCACTTACAATCGCTCCAAACACTCTCCTTCACGTGTGCCTTCAGGTGCACTCCCTTGGCTCGCCCCTTGAAGTCATCTTCCTCTGGCTATCGTCCCTCGGATGCGCACACAAGCCTTCCCTTGGCTTGCCTCCATGCCACCCTTCACGTGTGCCCTTAAAGTCCACTTCTTGGCTTGCCCTTGGAGTCTTCCTCCCTCGGCTCTCGTCCCTCGGATATGTTCTCCATGTGTAATTCTTCAAGTCCTGCAAACTCAATCACACATATCAAATACAACATAACACTCTAACCTTAAACTTATTGACACACACAACAAAACCATGATCTTCCCGATCATTCTTGGGTCGATTGCCTCAACAATTCCTTCAAGGCTCAACTGGAAGCCAAGGATGCAGAGGCCTCGGCTCAGGCCAAGATGGCAGCCGAACTGTCTGCTGAGCTCTCCTCTAAAGACCAGTCATTACAAGACCAGAAGGAGGAGCTCGAGCAGCTGACGAAGGAGAAGGATGAGTGGGAGGCAACTCGGGCAGAGCTGGTGGAGCTGCGCTCTTATAAGGAGGCGGAGGCTGATCGGTTGGAGGCTCATAGGCTCAAGTGTATCAACTCCAAGACCCATTCTGATCAGATTTCTAAGCGAGTCCAAGCCATGCTGATGCATCAAGCGATCAGCATGATCCGACAACTTAAACAAGGTGGGTACATATCCCTCGACATGCCATCCACAACCGTCCAGCTTCAAGATATGTCCAAGGACCTTCCCGACATAACCAACCAGCCTTTTAAGTGAGGGTTGGGCCTTTTGTTTTCCTCTTTCTTTCATGCAAAGGTGACTGGCCTCTAGTTTTGTACTATCTCTACCCTTTAAACGCAACTTTTCAACTTTTCCTCTTTGCTCAAGCTTTTTCGAACACAATTGCCTCTAGTTTTGGATGTTAATGATCTGAGCGCTAGCAGGAGCAGCTCGAGTGAGAGGCCGAATGATTGACTCAGTTTCTGTGAGCCACTAAACCACGGGATGGAGCGTCCGAAAAACCTCCAAGTGTCTGCCACTCGGGGGAGAATATATTCGGGCTACTGAACCTGGCGAGTGTCCGCGTGGAACACTTGGGTGCTATAACTTCAGACTGTAAGTTCCTCGGGTCAGCTGACTGAGAGCTGGGCCACCAGTTAAGGAAATCCAGAAGGCTCATCCAGCGATAAATCACATGGAGACGAGAGATGAGTTCTTTGATCAATTAACGCTCGGGGAGCGTGGGCTGCCACGCGTTCACCTGAGGCTCGAGCCAAGGATTTTGTGAGAGTGCGTCTGTTTGTGAGTGCTTGGTTGCTTGGTCGAGTCAAGTCCGGGGAGCGTGGGCCGTCACGCGTTCAACGGGGACCCGAACCAAGGGATTTACGGGAGCTTGCCCGGTTGTGAGGGTTTGGTCACTTGGTCGAGTCAGGTCCGGGGAGTGTGGGCCGCCACGCGTCCGACCGGGACCCGAACCAAGAGATTTACGGGTGCTTGCCCGGTTGTGAGGGTTTGGCCGCTTGGTCGAGTCAAGTCCGGGGAGTGTGGGCCACCACGCGTCTGACCGGGACCCGAACCAAGGGATTTGTGGGAGCTTGCCCGGTTGTGAGGGTTTGGCTGCTTGGTTGAGTCAGGTTCGGGGAGCGTGGGCCGCCACGAGTCCGATTGGGATCCGCACCAAGGGAATTGCGGGAGTTTGCCAAGGGTCTGGATCAGGTTAGCCCCTTTTGCCTCGGTCGTCCAACCTACCAGCTTATGTCTTTTCGATCGTCATATCGAGCCAATTCGTATCTCGCTTTTTGGCGACTGCATTAATTGGCGAGTGGACGTGTCGCTGAGTGAATGACATATCGGGCAGCGAAACGTCAATCACCGGTCATTGGTGCCTTCGAGCGTCGAACCGTCTATCACCGGCAGCATGCTTACGTCCCGTCAATCCTCGAGATTCCCTCGAGCTAGCAGGAGCAGCTTGAGTGAGAGGCCGAATGATTGACTCAGTTTCTGTGAGCCACTAAACCATGGGATGGAGCGTCCGAAAAACCTCCAAGTGTCTGCCACTCGGGGGAGAATATATTCGGGCTACTGAACCTGGCGAGTGTCCACGTGGAACACTTGGGTGCTATAACTTCAGACTGTAAGTTCCTCGGGTCAGCTGACTGAGAGCTGGGCCACCAGTTAAGGAAATCCAGAAGGCTCATCCAGCGACAAATCACATGGAGTCAAGTCCGGGGAGCGTGGGTCGTCACGCGTTCAACGGGGACCCGAACCAAGGGATTTGCGGGAGCTTGCCTGGTTGTGAGGGTTTGGTCGCTTGGTCGAGTCAGGTTCGGGGAGTGTGGGCCGCCACGCGTCCGACCGGGACCCGAACCAAGAGATTTACGGGTGCTTGCCCGGTTGTGAGGGTTTGGCCGCTTGGTCGAGTCAAGTCCGGGGAGCGTGGGCCGCCACGCGTCTGAGCGGGACCCGAACCAAGGTATTTGTGGGAGCTTGCCCGGTTGTGAGGGTTTGGCTGCTTGGTCGAGTCAGGTTCGGGGAGCGTGGGCCGCCACGAGTCCGACTAGGATCCGCACCAAGGGAATTGCGGGAGTTTGCCAAGGGTCTGGATCAGGTTAGCCCCTTTTGCCTCGGTCGTCCAACCTACCAGCTTATGTCTTTTCGATCGTCATATCGAGCCAATTCGTATCTCGCTTTCTGGCGACTGCATTAATTGGCGAGTGGACGTGTCGCTGAGTGAATGACATATCGGGCAGCGAAACGTCAATCACCGGTCATTGGTGCCTTCGAGCGTCGAACCGTCTATCACCGGCAGCATGCTTACGTCCCGTCAATCCTCGAGATTCCCTCGAGCTAGCAGGAGCAGCTTGAGTGAGAGGCCGAATGATTGACTCAGTTTCTGTGAGCCACTAAACCACGGGATGGAGCGTCTGAAAAACCTCCAAGTGTCTGCCACTCGGGTCTGGTCAGCTGACTGAGAGCTGGGCGACCAGTTAAGGAAATCCAGAAGGCTCATCCAGCGACAAATCACACGGAGATGAGAGATGACTTCTTTGATCAATTAACGCTCGGGTAGCATGGGCTACCACGCGTTCACCTGAGGCTCGAGCCAAGGATTTTGCGAGAGTGCGCCTGTTTGCGAGTGCTCGGCTGCTTGGTCGAGTTAAGTCTGGGGAGCGTGGGCCGCCACGCGTTCAACTGGGACCTGAACCAAGGGATTTGCAGGAGCTTGCCCGGTTGTGAGGGTTTGGCCGCTTGGTCGAGTCAGGTCTGGGGAGTGTGAGCCGCCACGCGTCCGACCGGGACCCGAACCAAGGGATTTGTGGGAGCTTGCCCGGTTGTGAGGGTTTAGCTGCTTGGTCGAGTCAGGTCTGGGGAGTGTGGGCTGCCACGCGTCTGACCGGGACCCGAACCAAGGGATTTGCGGGAGGTTGCCCGGTTGTGAGGGTTTGGCTGCTTGGTCGAGTCAGGTCCGGGGAGCGTGGGCCGCCACGTGTCCGACCGGGATCCACACCAAGGGATTTGCAAGAGTTTGCCACGGTCTGGATCAGGTTAACCCCTTTTGCCTCGGTCGTCCAACCGACCAGCTTATGTCTTTTCGATCGTCATATCGGGCCGATTCGTATCCCGCTTTCTGACGACTGCATTAATTGGCGAGTGGACGTGTCGTTGAGTGAATGACGTATCGGGCAGTGAAACGTCAATCATCAGTCATTGGTGCCTTCGGCCGTCGAACCGTCTATCGCCGGCAGCATGCTTACGTCCCATCAGACCTCGAGATTCCCTCATGATCTAATCGGAGGGTTATCATTCGATCCTGCCATTTACCGAGGCTTTCCTTGAATGGCTAAGATCGATCGCCTTCCCCTATATATAGGTGTGAGCTTTAGGTCTTGCCACCAACTTAAACTCCAGCAATCCAGTGCTACTTGCCACTCCTATCATAATTACAGTCATCTTCCTCGCCGATCCTTCATCACCAGACGTCAATCATGGATTTGGTCGAAGAACTCTTCGAAATTCTCCTTCCCTCCGGCGAAAATTCCCCCATTACGACAACTGTCTTTCCGGCAACAACTTCCGGTGCTGCGGTCACTTCGAGTAAGGGGAAAGAACCAGTGAGGAAGGTGCTAGCTTCCGATCTGGAAGTCGTAGATATGGACGATCAACCGCTGGAGACCAGGCACCGGATGCTCCGTCGACTAACTCCTTATCTTCACATGGAACTACCGCCATTCCCCGCCCGGTGAAGAAGGTCGGGGTTCTTGCTCTTGCAGAGCACTCTGCCGCGGCCCCGATCACATACAAGCCTGCGGCTCCCACTCTAGTGATCTTTGATCAGGAGACCACTCTTCCTCCGCCGACTCGCGGGGCTTCCTCTTCTTCTACCTCGGCGTTCTCTATCCACTGACCTCTGCACCTAGTCATGCCCTCCCGTGTCGACCCTACCACGGGTGACAGAGTGGTGCTTGCCACCGGGCCCCAGTTCAAGGAGTTGGCTCGGGAGGTTCATCTGTAAGGCTCGCTCGGCGAGCGCTTCCATGATGGCCTCAACGAAGCCAGCTACTGGAGTCCCATCCAATGAGCTGACGCCTTCATCTCGGCGGCCAGTCAGGTTCGATTCTTTCTTTGCCTGTGCTTCTTTCTTTAATTTTTAATGCTTGCTATCTTTCTTGCAGTTCTACGACTCAGCCTATGATATAGGCGTCTGCCCGATGAGCTATGCTCGCTCTGCAACGAATAGAGGCCTGAGCAGAGAGATTAGAGACGCAACTCCACCACGTGGAGATGCAGTCTAACGAGGATGTTGATGCAGTCTGGCCTTGATTGTTGTTTTGGTGTTGACATCGATTTTAGTTTAGGTTGATTATGATTATGATGATTATGATTAAATCCTGATCGGGGATCAGGCATGATATGGAAAATCCTAGCTGGAGGGCTAGGTGTTGGAAAATCCTAACATGGAGGATTAGGTGTGAAAAGTCCTAGCCTGGAGGGCTAGGTGTTGGAAAAGTCCTAATTCGGAAGGGTTGGGTGAAAAGTCCTAGCTTAGAGGGCTAGGTGAAAAGTCCCATCTTAGAGAATTAGGTGAAAAAATCGTGTCTTGGAGGGTCAGGTGCCTAGCTTGGAGGGCTAGGTTGGATGAAGTTCTAACTCGGAAGGGTTGGGTGAAAAGTCCTAGCTTGGAGGGCTAGGTGAAAAATCCTAGCTTGGAGGGCTAGGTGAAAAGTCCTAACTTGGAGGGTTAGGTGAAAATTCCCAACTTGGAGAGTTAGATGGAAAAATCCTTGGCTTGGAGGGCTAAGGTGGATGAAACACTAGCTTGGAGGGCTAGGGTTGAGTCCCTGGATCGGTCTGGTGACCGATCAGGGACATTGGCACGCTGCTCCTTCGTGGATCGGTCTGGTGACCGATCCAGCGATGTCGCACAGTGAGGTTGGGAACCTACTGTGTAGCTCCTGATCGGTCCGGTGACCGATCAGGGAGCAGGCTGCTTCCTCGATCGCTGCCTTGCTCCTGATCGGTCTGGTGACCGATCAGGGAGCAGGAAAGTGAGTGAGTTCCCTTGCTGATCAAGTCCTGAACGGTCCGGTGACCGATCAGGGACTTAGGAGCTGATTAAAAAATCACTGTTCATCTGTCCTGATCGATATGGGTGACCGATCAGGCTTCACTCTGATCGGTCTGGTGATCGATCAGGCTTCACTCTGATCGGTCCGGTGACCGATCAGGCGTGTATAGCCGCGAGAGCTGGGAATCCCAGCGAAGCAGTGGATCGGTCTAGTGACCGACCCACAAGCCCTGGATCGGTCCGGTGACCGATCACTTTAATTCAAATTTCACTGTCAGGCGCGGTCAGAGCGTCTGATCGTATCCGATTCGCTGCTATTTGCTTCTGATATTTGATTTACTGTGTGATTTGCTGCTCTAACAGTCTGATTAAGCTGCAAGTGACAGGGGAGGATTCAAACACTCAAGGAGAGGTCAATGGAGGCTTTCCTTGGAGCAGGTTTGTCCGATTCTCCATTTCAGGTTGCAACGGCCGAGCTGCAGACTGGAGCCGAGACTCGGGCTTGGCTGAGGGGATCTCAGGAAGACCAGAGAGGGCTCAGTGGTAGCTGGCGTTGGCAGTGAGGTAGCTAGAGGCTACGGAGGATGTTGTCACCTGGTACTGTGTGGAGAATCAAAAGGGCGGAAGTTGGCTCCGTGGAAGCAGAGTTCGAATACTGTCTTCTTGCTGCGCCTTGAGTTCTCCACAACAAGCTTGCTGCTTTCTTGAAGTTTCATCACCTTGAGCAAGCTACTGATCGAGAAGCAATCATTCATTACTTGAGTGCTTGAAGGAGAGAACAAGGAGCTGGGAGTCCGACAGTGGGAAGACACGAAGAAGGGTTCTTGCGTGAGATCGCCACTGGGTGGAGCTCAGGGAAGCTTGCTGTGTTCTTGTCCTTGCCGAGTACTTGAGTAAAATCTTTCTTGTTGTTTCATTGAGCTTAAACATTTATCTGTAAGTGAAACGCTGTGGAGAGATTTTTCCACCGAGAAGGAGGTTGCTTTATATCCGGTGCTAACCGGGGCTTGATCTGCCGACGATCAAGGGATCGCCTACCTTAAGGGTACGCCAAGGAGTAGGGGCAAGTTATCCCCGAACCTTGTAAACCCTCCTTGTTAGCGATCTTGCTAGCTGTGGTCGTTTGTTCTCGGTTTCTGTTTTGGTTTTCTGCACTGCTCTGTTGTTTTATTTCTTCCGCTGTGCTACTGATAAGATTAAGTGTAGAAACTTGTTACTTGCCAAAGATAAAAGTGATTGACTATATTCACCCCCCCCTCTCTAGTCATCCCGTTTCCAACAAGTGGTATCAGAGCAAGGAGCTCTGTTTACGGCTTAACATCCGAGAGTTATCAACAAGATGGCGTTGAGAGAAGGCTTCTCCACCACCCGACCTCCATTCTTTGATGGCGCTGACTTCCAATATTGGAGATCAAAGATGGAATACTATTTGAAGATGGATATCCATACTTGGTTCGCAGTGAAGGAGGGATTCACTCCTCCTAAGGATGACGAAGGCAAAGAGCTTGAGTCGTGGGGATGGACTGCTGAACAAACTCGGAAGAGTGAAGCCGACGCGAAGGCGGTTGTCACTCTACAATGTGGCATGAACAAAGACCAACTCATCAAGGTTGGTCCTTTCACAAGTGCAAAGGACTTGTGGAACAAACTCATTGAGCTTCACGAAGGCACCCGAGACTCTAGAATTGCCAAGAGGGACTTGTTCCTCAATCAACTCCAAAATCTCTCCATGAAGGAGAATGAGTCGGTAAGTGAGCTTCATAGTCGGTTCAAGGAAGTCCTCAATGGACTTCATTCAATTGATGAAAAGGTCGAGAATCACGACCTTGTGAGGTATGTCTTGAAAGCATTTCCAAGGAATGCTTTGTGGTCATCCATGGTGGATGCCTACAAAGTATCCAAGGATTTATCTATTGTAAAGTTAGATGATTTATTTTGTGAGATGGAATTGCATGAAATGGCTAACAAAGGCCCCAAGGAGAAGGGGATTGCCTTAGTTGCAGGGGACCGAACCAACAAGAAGAAGAAGGAGAAGAAGAAGGAGAAGAGGTCTCCTCATCTTCATCCTCTTCCGAATCCGAGTCCAATTCCGAGGAAGATGACAGCGGCTCTTCTTCCTCCGAGATGGCGAACTTCGTGCGAAGGATGATGCGAAGGGATCGACGTTTCAAGAGTAGAGGTAACACTAGTGAAGTTAAACTTGATAAGACTAATGCATCTTGCTTTGAGTGTGGTAGAAAAGGGCATTTCAAGAATGAATGTCCAAAGCTAAAGAAGAAGGAAGAGAAATCCAAAAGAAAAGAAGAGAAATTCAAGAAGAAGAAGAAAGCCTTGAAGGCCACTTGGGATGAGTCATCCTCAAGCTCATTCGATGAAGAGAAGGAGGAGAAGAGCACAAGGCAAGTGACACTCATGGCTCTTGGAGAGGAGAGCAGTGATGAATCTTCAAGCTCCTCAAACGCGGCTTCATCATCTTCGGATGATGAAGAGGTAACTTCTCCCGAGCTTGAAAAGTGTTATAGAGCAATTGCATGTTTAACTAGTATGCTTAAGAAGTCCAAAAATAAGACTAAAGCATTGCAATTGGAAATTGATCAATTGAAGGCATCTAGAGATGATAACATTGATGATTTGCATGTTGAATTGCTAGAAGATGAAATTAAATCATTGAAACATGAGATTGAAAAGTTGAAATCTTCTAAGGTTGAGGAAGTCAATAATTTGCATAATGAATTGCTAATAGAGGAAAACCAATCATTGAAGAGTGAAGTAGAGAAGCTCAAGAATATTCTTGAGAAGTTCTCAACTAAGCTCTAAGACCCTAGATATGATCCTAAATGCTCAAAGAGCAGTTTACAATAGGGTCGGTATTGGTTACCGTCCTAAGGAACCGTCATTTGTGTCTCTCATGTCTAGGACTGATATGAGACAATCTAGGACACCCAAAACTCAAAAGAAAGTTGTCAAGGCATGGGTGCCTAAGTCATGTTTAGTTGATGCTTTAGGTCCCAAGGTTTGGGTACCTAAAACTTCTATTTTTCGAATTGTGTAGGTTATGATTGAGGGGGAGCATCTATCAACTTGGTTCGTTGATAGTGGATGCTCCAAACACATGACCGGGGATAGATCATTGTTTACCATACTTCACAAGAAAAGTAGAGGTAATGTATCATTTGGTAACAATGGTAGTCTTAAGGTCATAGGGATAGGAGACATTCAAATATCCGAATGTCTTAGAATTTCAAATGTCCTTCTAGTCAAGGGGATGAAATTTAATCTCCTAAGTGTCAATCAATTGTGTGACACGGGTTACACAATTGACTTCCAACCAAGTCAATGTCTAGTTAGACAACATGACACCTTGGATACGGTACTAGTAGGAGCAAGAGTAGATAATATTTATCAAGTTTCATTTAAAAGTGCTACTAATGTTTCTGCTAAGTGTTTCATGTCAAAAGAAGAAGAGTCCACCCTTGGGCACCGGAGGCTAGCACATGTGAACATGAAGAACATCCAGAAGTTGGCCAACAAGGGACTAATCCGTGGCTTACCGAGCATCAAGTATGAGAAAGACAAACTTTGTGATGCATGTCAAATGGGTAAGCAAACAAATCTGCACATAAAGGTAAAAGCGCTGTAAGTACTTCCAATGCATTAGATTTACTTCATATGGATCTATTTGATTGTAGTTCCATCATATCATTGAATGGTAGTAGATATTGCTTTGTTATTATTGATGATTTTACTAGATATACATGGACTTACTTTTTAAAATATAAGGACCAAACCTTAGATATTTTCATTTCTTTTTGTAGAAGAGTTGAGAATGAGAAATCATTAACAATCAAAACAATTAGAAGTGATCATGGAGGTGAATTTCAAAACCAAAGGTTTTTAGAATTTTGTCAAGATAGAGGTTATAAGCATGAGTTCTCTACTCCTAGAACACCACAACAAAATGGTGTTGTAAAGAGGAAGAACCGTGTACTTCAAGAGGCTGCACGAAGCATGCTTAATGAGTACTCACTCCCGAGTTACTTATGGGCCGAAGCTGTAAATACAGCTTGCTACGTGCAAAATCGGGTCCTCATTCATAGGTTTCTAGGAAAGACTCCCCATGAACTTTGGTTTAGGAAACCACCTACAGTTAAACACCTTAGGGTGTTTGGTTGTAAGGTGTTCATTCTAAACACCAAAGACCACCTTGGAAAGTTCACGGCAAAGGCTGATGAAGGGATACTAGTCGGGTACTCCCTCGTTAGTAAAGCCTACCGAGTCTACAACAAGAAGTCTAAATTAGTTGAAGAGTCTTCTGATGTGGTCTTTGAAGAAATTCCAAAGTCAAGTGACCAATCAGAAAATGTAGAAGGAGTTCAACTTGAACTTAGGAGACTAAGTTTGGAAGAAACTCCAAGTGTTATTGATGCTGATGAGTCTGATGACGGTGAACCTAGACAACCCATTGATCAGTCGGATCCTGAGGCTGAACCTGTGTCTAGTGAACCCGTTCAAGAAGCACCACCAACTCCTAGGCAAACTAGATTAGCCTCTAGTCATCCCCAAGACCAAATTGTTGGAGACATCCATCATGGGGTTAGGACTAGATCATTTTTCCGGAATGAGGCTAATGAAGTTGCCCTAATTTCCGAAATTGAACCTAGAAAAATTGATGAAGCATTAAATGATCCCGATTGGATCATTGCAATGCAAGATGAGCTAGGTCAATTTGAGAGGAGTCAAGTTTGGGACTTAGTCCCTAGACCTAAGAAGACCACCATCATTGGAACTAAATGGGTCTTCAAGAACAAATTGAACCATAAGGGAGAAATCATTAGAAACAAGGCACGCTTAGTAGCCAAGGGCTACAGTCAAGTTGAAGGACTTGATTATGATGAGACTTATGCTCCCGTGGCACGATTAGAGTCCATCCGATTGATGCTTGCATTTGCAGCTCATTGTGGTTTCAAATTATATCAAATGGACGTCAAATCGGCCTTTCTAAATGGTTTGATTAAAGAAGAGGTCTATGTCGAACAACCTCCGGGGTTTGAGAGTACCGAATTTCCAAACCACGTGTTCAAGCTCAAAAAGGCACTTTATGGCCTTAAACAAGCATCCCGAGCTTGGTATGAGTGGTTGTCGACATTCTTGATTGAGAAGGGCTTCGTTAGAGTCCAAATAGACCCTACACTATTTCTACGGAGAGATAGTGACAATATTTTTGTAGCCCAAGTATATGTCGATGACATAATCTGTGGCTCGAATAATAAGGGCTATTTAAATGAGTTCATTGGACACATGGAAAATGAATTTGAGATGAGTCTAGTGGGAGAGTTGACTTTCTTCCTTGGACTTGAAATCAAGCAAACCCGAGATGGGATCCATGTGCATCAATCGAAGTATACACAAGAAATGCTTCGAAAATTCAATATGAGTGATTCGAAAGAGGTAACCACTCCCATGGCTACAAACACAAGATTAGACAATGATGAGAGTGGTAAACCCGTTGATTTAACTCAATATCGAAGCATGATAGGTAGTTTGCTATACCTTACAGCGAGTCGACCGGATATACTATTTGCTGTGGGTATGTGCGCTAGGTATCAAGTTTGTGCCAAGGAATCTCACTTAATCGCTGTTAAGCGAATTTTGAGATATCTCAAAGGCACAATTGGAGTCGGTCTATGGTACCCCCGTACCGAATCATTTGATTTAATGGGCTATACGGATTCCGACTACGCTGGATGTAAGTTGGACCGGAAGAGCACAAGTGGGGGTTGCCAATTTTTAGGTTCGTCCTTAGTAAGTTGGTCAAGTCGAAAGCAACATTGTGTTGCTCTCTCCACGACCGAGGCAGAATATATCGTCATGGGAGAGTGTATCACAATTGTTGTGGATGATACATACTTTAGAGGACTATGGATTGAGTTACAAGGGTGTGCAAGTGTTATGTGATAACATAAGCACAATTAACTTAACCAAGAATCCAGTCCATCATTCTAGGACCAAACATATTGAGGTGTGTCACCACTTCATTAGGGATCATGTAGCTAGGGGAGATATTGTACTCTCTCATGTAGAGTCCAAATCAAACCTAGCCGACATTTTCACTAAACCACTTCCCGAAAATGAATTTAGTTTCCTAAGACGAGAGTTGGGAATATGTCGTGCTTCATAGGGTTAAAATGTATTCAAAACCCTTCATGATTATTTCGAAATTGTTGGGAAACAATTGGGTAACTTTGGGGACATCTCACACAAACTATAAGGTTTAACAAAACGTTTTTGTTTGCTAGAAATGCGGTGAGATGTTAGGATCAACTTAATTTCTCAAAATGTCAATGCATCCCTTGAGAAGTTAAGTTGACGAGATAATATCACGGTGGTGACCAAGTATGGGGAAAACCGATGCATAACATATGTGTATTTGGCTCCATGATCATACTTGGACATTCCAATCAAGGCAACTTGATTGGAAACCTGAATTTGATACAAACTTAGTTGAAATTGCTTGATTGATTGTTGATTGAGTTTGACTCCATTTGGATGGGTCAAAGTGATTGTTAAACTTATAAGGACCTTTGATCCTCATTCAGGGATCAATTTTAGTCATGAGATCATGTCCGAGTTCGATAAACTTCACCAGATCTCGTTGGAAAGTTTCAGAAATTCTGAAACTGAACATTTCAGTTCGTATCAGGAACCCTGATCGGTCACCGGACCGATCAGGCATAGGGTTGATCGGTCCCCGGACCGATCTGGCCCCTTCCTGTGGTGATCGGTCCATAGACCGATCAGTGAGGCAAGCAGTGACCTTCCGGAGTTTTTGACCAAGTGTACTGAGCTAGCCTGGATCGGTCCCCGGACCGATCTGGCACCCTGCTGGGACCGGTCCACAGACCGATCAGGGGGCTCATAGTAAGCCTCCCAAGTCTACTGATCTCTCCCTGATCGATCAACCGATCGATCAGGAGCTTGCTTGATCGGTCACCTGATCGATCAGACTCGGTTCAGTCCGATCAGGCTATGGCCTGATCGGTCTGAGCGCGATCAGATCGAACGGTGATCTGTTCAGGTGCATTAAAATCTAGTTGGTGGAACGATCCACCAACCGATTAACTCCTCCCAAAACCCTTCACTTCCGAACCCTAGCGCCGAAACCTCCCACTCGCGCCACCTTTGCTTCGTGCGAGAGCTCTCCAGTGCCTTCTTCTTCTTCCTTTCCGTGCGTACGAGTTTGTGCGAAGGTCTCTACGGAAGTTCCCTGTTCTCTGCAAGTTCACGGTTTGCTCCAGTCTTCTGCGTTTCTGTCTTGCGCCGAGGCTTCTTTTGCGCAAGCTTTTTCCCTTCAAAACTTCAAGAATCTCTTCAATGACACCAATGTGAGTTTTTGGCTTCGATTTTCCTTGCAAATCAGTTCATAAAATTGCGTTTTGAAGCTAACCAAGTGTGATTTGTTGTTCTTGGTGTGGTGCCGTGACCCTCTTGTATTTGCCGTGACCTCACTTTCTCACCAAATGATCAAATCGATTTTTCACCTTATTATTATTCTACTATTGATTTTGATCTAACGTCTACCTTATGATTGGGTCTTATCTCTGATGATCAACTCTTGTGTGTGTGATTCAACCTATGTCCATCTTGCTCAATCGATTCAAACCATGTGTGATCACTTCCCTGATTAAATCATGATTGTATGATCAATTCAACTCTATAGAAAATCTTCTAAGGGTAAGGAACCTATGGAGGGCAGCTCTAAGGGCACAGGCCCTTCAATATCTACACCTTCTCCAAGGCCTCCACCACCTCTACATACTCGATTTCTAAATGTCACTCTTGCGTTAAATTATGAGTGGCACAATTTCAAATTAATGCCATGTCGAACTATAGATCATTCCTTCATCTATGAGCACTGCCCGACGATCCGACAAATTGTCACACATTATAATCTTCAATCCATCCTTTACCTTGAGAGGTCGATCAATCTTGACTTGGTCTCTGAATTCTATAACAACATGGTGAGTGGAGAGGGCACGGGGTGGAGGACCCGTGTTGCCAGTATTGATCTTGATTTTAATCGATCTATTTTCACTGATTTTCTCGGCTGTCGCCGGTCAGAAAATGATTTCTTTCTCTACCCCTATCCTCCTAGTCCCCTTCCGGTTCCTTTCGATGGAGTGACTCCTGATTCCATCTACGAGTACTTTATGGTCATCCTAGGCCAGGGGGTTCTGGTGAGCGCACCCGTGACTTTCCCACCTTTCCTGCTCTTCGCCTTTCCCCTGTTGACTATGTGTTGTTTAAAATCATCATCAATTGTCTTCTTCCAACTACTTCGAAACGCCTTGATGAGATTCGACCCTATCACTGCTTGATGCTCTACGGGATGCATCAGCAGTTGGACTTTCTCCCAGTGGCTTCGGTCTATTTCTCTATCATCGTCCACTGTATACCGTCCTCCTAGTCAGTCTATATGCCATTCGGCCATATCATCACCGCCTGGCTGGAATCGGTTGGCATCGATGTTTCACAGGGCCGCATTGTGCCCATGATTCGACAGGACTGCCGTCTGGACCGCCGCATGCTTGCTCAGTCCGGCATTGTTCTCGGGACCCAGGGGCTACGGTGGAAGGATCGCAGACGTGAGAGAGAGCTACATAGAGCAGCTCATGGCCAGGAACAGCTAGCTGCTACTGCCGACTACGATGAGTGGGCCCCGGATTTACACTGGCAGGTTGCGGAGATAGAGCGGATGATCGAGCACGAGTTGCATATCTCTGAGCTCTGGCGACAGAGATCCGCTCAGAGTTTCAGTCTTTCGATCGCCGTCTCGGTGCTTTAGCCTCTGATGTCTCTGAGATGCACTCATTCCAGGACAGATGGTATAAAGAGTGGTATCATCATACATTTCCTGATGGTGCGTCCCCCAGTGGCCCTTCACCCGGGAATATCATATATATCGATGATTCCGACGATGATGCCGCTGACGATTGATGATCTCTTGCCTTGTATGACTCTCAGGCTGTATGCCCTTTGACTTGCCTATTGTGGTCTTATGCCACGCGGATTTTGACTGTGATGCATATGTATTGCATCTTGTGTTTTATCTGGGTATTTTATGGACTGCCATGAGTATGCTTATTGTTGATGCTATGTTGTTTATATGAGTTTTATCTGCATGTTTGCTACATTGTCATGTTCATGCTTATTATGCCATGTTTACTTGATACATATGAATGTTATAACATACTTTGTGAGTTGTTACTTCATGTTCGTATGATGCATGTGATTGTTGTATCTTGCTCTATCTTTTTCACATGTGTTCGTACGGTTATCCAACAACCTATCACATCATTGTTGATTTGGGATACCCCTAGGGTTGAGGGGGAGTTTGTTTAAAACATAACAGCCCCTCTAGACCCTTTTCGGTGTTCGACAAAGGGGGAGAGTGTGGATTGGTTAAGTTTAGGATGATCATGTTGTAGGAGGAGAATCTGGATTCCCCTATGATTCTAAAGTTGAGCAATTGATTGAGAATCCCTAAACTTAAAATCGGATTGTCAAACAACAAAAAGGGGGAGATTGTTGATGCAGTCTGGCCTTGATTGTTGTTTTGGTGTTGACATCGATTTTAGTTTAGGTTGATTATGATTATGATGATTATGATTAAGTCTTGGTCAGGGATCAGGCATGATATGGAAAATCCTAGCCTGGAGGGCTAGGTGTTGGAAAATCCTAACCTGGAGGGTTAGGTGTGAAAAGTCCTAGCCTGGAGAGCTAGGTGTTGGAAAAGTCCTAATTCGGAAGGGTTGGGTGAAAAGTCCTAGCTTGGAGGGCTAGGTGAAAAGTCCTAACTTGGAGGGTTAGGTGCAAATTCCCATCCTGGAGAATTAGGTGAAAAAGTCCTGGCTTGGAGGGTCAGGTGCCTAGCTTGGAGGGCTAGGTTGGATGAAGTTCTAACTCGGAAGGGTTGGGTGAAAAGTCCTAGCTTGGAGGGCTAGGTGAAAAATCCTAGCTTGGAGGGCTAGGTGAAAAGTCCTAACTTGGAGGGTTAGGTGCAAATTCCCAACTTGGAGAGTTAGATGGAAAAATCCTTGGCTTGGAGGGCTAAGGTGGATGAAACACTAGCTTGGAGGGCTAGGGTTGAGTCCCTGGATCGGTCTGGTGACCGATCAGGGACATTGACACGCTGCTCCTTCGTGGATCGGTCTGGTGACGGATCCAGCGATGTCGCACAGTGAGGTTGGGAACCTACTGTGTGGCTCCTAATCGGTCCGGTGACCGATCATGGAGCAGGCTGCTTCCTCGATCGCTGCCTTGCTCCTGATCGGTCTGGTGACCGATCAGGGAGCGGGAAAGTGAGTGAGTTCCCTTGCTGATCAAGTCCTGAACGGTCCGGTGACCGATCAGGGACTTAGGAGCTGATTAAAAAATCACTGTTCATCTGTCCTGATCGATCTGGGTGACCGATCAGGCTTCACTCTGATCGGTCCGGTGACCGATCAGGCTTCACTCTGATCGGTCCGGTGACCGATCAGGCGTGTATAGCTGCGAGAGCTGGGAATCCCAGCGAAGCAGTGGATCGGTCTGGTAACCGACCCACAAGCCCTGGATCGGTCTGGTGACCGATCACTTTAATTCAAATTGCACTGTCAGACGTGGTTAGAGCGTCTAATCGTATTCGATTCGCTGCTGTTTGCTTCTGATATTTGATTTACTGTGTGATTTGCTGCTCTAACAGTCTTATTAAGCTGCAGGTGACAGGGGAGGATTCAAACACTCAAGGAGAAGTCAATGGAGGCTTTCCTTGGAGCAGGTTTGTCCGATTCTCCATTTCAGGTTGCAACGGTCGAGCTGCAGACTGGAGCCGAGACTGGGGCTTGGCTGAGGGGATCTCAGGAAGACCAGAGAGGGCTCAGTGGTAGCTGGCATTGGCAGTGAGGTAGCTGGAGGCTACGGAGGATGTTGTCACCTGGTGCTGTGTGGAGAATCAAAAGGGCGGAAGTTGGCTTCGTGGAAGCAGAGTTCGAATACTGTCTTCTTGCTGCGCCTTGAGTTCTCCACAACAAGCTTGCTGCTTTCTTGAAGTTTCATCACCTTGAGCAAGCTACTGATCGAGAAGCAATCATTCATTACTTGAGTGCTTGAAGGAGAGAACAAGGAGCTGGGAGTCCGACAGTGGGAAGACACGAAGAAGGGTTCTTGCGTGAGATTGCCACTGGGTGGAGCTCAGGGAAGCTTGCTGTGTTCTTGTCCTTGCTGAGTACTTGAGTAAGATCTTTCTTATTGTTTCATTGAGCTTAAACATTTATCTGTAAGTGAAACGCTGTGGAGAGGTTTCTCCACCGAGAAGGAGGTTGCTTTATATCCGGTGCTAACCGGGGCTTGATCTGCCGACGATCAAGGGATCGCCCACCTTAAGGGCACGCCAAGGAGTAGGGGCAAGTTATCTCCGAACCTTGTAAACCCTCCTTGTTAGCGATCTTGCTAGTTGTGGTCGTTTGTTCTCGGTTTCTGTTTTGGTTTTCTGCACTGCTCTGTTGTTTTATTTCTTCCGTTGTGCTACTGATAAGATTAAGTGCAGAAACTTGTTACTTGCCAAAGATAAAAGTGATTGGCTATATTCACCCCCCCTCTCTAGCCATCCCGTTTCCAACAGAGGAGACTTTGAGCCGGCTGCGCACCGAGAACTTGAATCTTCTCGACCATGCCCTGGGCTCGGCGACTCATGTAGACGAGTTGATGTCTGAGCTGATCTCTATTGACACCTCGGCCACTCAGGCCCAACGTCGAGTCACTCGCTTGGAGTAGACGGAGCGCGTAGCCCGGGACCTCGAGGGCTAGGCAAACACGGAGCTATCCAAGGTCAAGGCGCAGCTCTTGGAAGCGTGCCACGCAATTTTGACTCTGCAAGCGGATCTGCGGACCAAAGAAGAGGAGCGGGCCGCTTGCTCAGACAGGCTCCAGAAACTCAGAAAGGAACATGCCCTCCAGGCGTCAGAGCTGAAGGCGACCCACCGATGGCTGAAGCACGCCCGAGCTTATGCCGAGTCCTTGCGCCTCGCCAAGTTTCATCGCCATGCTCGTAGGTTGGCCTGTGAGCCATGAGCAACGGTTGTGGGATGTGCTCTACTTCTTATTTCTTTTCTTTTTGTTAGGGGCCGAGCCTCGTTTTTGTACCAGCACTACTTTTAAATGCTAGTATTTCCCTTTGCATTTTTATACGTGTATGCTTGATGTTTGGTGTAAGCGACCCAAGTGAGGAGATATTTTCCTAACCCCTTTTGGCCAACGAACACTTGAAGTGCCTATATGCAAGGGTTTCTGTCAACCACTCGGGAAGGAGTGTGATTGAAGCGATTCGGCACTTATGAGCGGCAGAGTTGAACACTTAAGCGTCACAGCTTCCAAGTGTTGGTCGCTTGGGCAAATGTGGTGAGGCAAATGAAGACCCGACCTGAGTCGACTGAATGAAGCCGCCGACTCGACTGGTTTGGAGCATCATCGCTGAGTGAATTTGATTTAGGGAAGCGTGGGTAGCCAACGTACCCGGCTTAGGAATCAAAGTAAGGCAGTCCTTAAAACTTACCTACCCATAGGTCTTTTCGAAACCAGAAATAGTGCACTTGGTCGGGTCTTATTCAGGGAGCATGGGGCATCATTCGTCTAATTGAGAGCCGATCCGAAGGGTGGTTGGGAGCGGATCCCGATGTACAGCTCATGAGCACGAGAGTCCGGACACTGGGTCAGGTCGATTCTTTGGAGCGCGGGCCACCACGCGTCTGATTGGAGACACTGAAATGAGTGGGGCACGGAAGTTGGTCCGCTTATAACTTGCTGGTGAGGCAAGAGTCTGGACACTCGGTCGGGCAGGACTCAGGGAACGTGGGTCACCACGCGTCCGACTGAGAGCCGATCCGAGGGGTGGATGGGAGCGGATCCCGATTTATAGCTCGTTTGGAGACGAGAGTCTGGACACTGATTCAGGCCGATTCTCAGGAGCGTGGGCCGCCACGCGTCCGATCGGAGACACTGAACCGAGTGGGGCACGGAAGCTGGTCCGCTTATAACTTGCTAGCGAGGCAAGAGTTTGGGCACTCGGTCGGGCAGGACTCAGGGAGCGTGGGTCACCACGCGTTCGACTGAGAGTCGAGCCGAGGGGTGGATGGGAGCAGATCTTTGCAGATTGAGTGAGGATCGGGCATTCTACTATCATTGCCGTCAGGCGGTACATGTGTATTACAAATTATCACTCGGCCTTGCGATAGGGCTGAAGGTGGATCGCGCTCTATGGCCGATCCAGCCTCTTTCCTTGCTCAATCTCTAAATAATATGCTCCTGAGGCGAGCTTCTGAGTGATTTTGAAAGGTCCTCCCCACTGCGGTCCAGCTTGCTGATATCTCCCACTGGTTTGATTCTCTTCCAGACAAGGTCTCCGACCTGGAAGGCTCTCGGCAGCACCCTCCGATCATATTTCTGCTTCATTTTCTGCCAATATGCAAACATCCGGGCGACCGCCTTATCCCTGATCTCGTCATCCAGGTTCAGCTCTAGGCGTCTCCTTTCAGCATTATCTTCATCGTAGGCCGCCCGTCGATCCGACTCACAGCCGACCTTGACGGGCACTACAGCCTCACTTCCGTAAACTAGTTGGAAGGGCGTGCTTCCCGTGGTTTCCTTGGGCGTGGTGCGTAGAGCCCATAAGACACTAGGGAGCTCGTCCACCCATGTTCCCCCTGCGTGGTCCAGCTTGGTCTTCAATCCTTTAAGGATTTCTCGGTTAGCTACCTCTGCCTGGCCATTGCTCTGTGGATATGCCACAGAGGTGAATGCTTGCTTGATGCCATATTTCGAGCACCATTCTTGTATCTTCCAGCCCTGGAACTGCCTTCCATTGTCTGAGACGAGTTTATGTGGAATTCCATATTAGCACAGGATACTCTGCCATAGGAATTTGATCACAGCAGTCTCGGTGATGCATGCTAGGGCCTCGGCTTCTATCCATTTAGAAAAGTAGTCCAAGGCCAACAGCAGGAACTTTTTTTGAGCCACAGCGATCGGGAATGGCCCCACGATGTCCATGCCCCACTGATCAAAGGGGCAGGAGACCGCCGATGCCTTGGGGGAGGAAGTGGTGCTTTTGGCAAGACAAACAAGTGGAAACTAGTTTGTCCGCGTCTTTCTGCAGGGTTGGCCAATAGTAGCCGGCCAATAGTAGCCGGCCAATAATGCTTTGCGAGTCGTTGCCCGAGCTCCCGCATGGCTTCCACAGACTCCCAGGTGAATCTCTCGCAGTACATAGTCTGTGTCTTCCTCCCCAGGCACTTGAGTAAGGGGCGGGCGAAGGCCCTCTTGTAGAGTGTGTCGCCAATCATAGTATACTAAACTGCTCACTTTTTGAGTAATCGAGCTTCCTCCCGATCGGCTGGCACAACTCCTTCCGTGAGGTAGGCGATGAGTGGGGTTCTCCAGTCGGATTCCAGCACAGCTCAACTTGCCTTTCTATTTGCATGATCATCAGTGCTGGGCCGCCTCGCTAGGGAAGTACCCAGGAGCCGACTGAGCTGGCCAACTTAGCCAACTCATCCACCTTGAAGTTGTTTTCCCTTGGAATCTTCTAAACTTGTACCTCCTGAAACTCGGCCTTCAAATTCTCATAGGCCTCTATGAAGGTCTGCAACCAGTCACTATTAACTTCGAATCGGCCGGCCACTTGCTATGTGACTAGCTGGGAGTCGGAGTAAAGTATCACTCGGGTCGCCCCTACGTGCTTGGCGGCTTGCAACCCGGATATAAGGGCCTCATACACAACCTCGTTATTGGTGGCCTTATACTCCAGTTGGACAGATAAGTGCATCTGTTCCCCTTTTGGGGAAACCATCAGGATGCCGATACCACTTCCTGATCGAGTTGACGAGCCATCCACATATACTCGCCATGCTTCTTCGACTTTGTCAGAATGCAGTTCACTCAGAAAATCTGCTAAAGCCTATGCCTTAATGGCCGGCCGCACCTGGTACTGGATATCATATTCGCTCAGCTCAGTTGTCCACTTGATCAACTGGCCGGATGCTTCGGGATTAGAGGCCACTCGACCCAAATTGCTGTTCGTCAATACCACTATGGGATGAGCTAAGAAATAAGGCCGAAGCCTTCGGGCACCTAACAACAACACGTATGCCAACTTCTCGAGTGTCGTGTAACGACACTCGGCTCCTTTTAATATGTGTGCAAAGAAATACACGGGGTATTGCTCGGCTACTTCTTGTTAGTGATATGAGAGAAGTGTCCTAAGGCAATCACCTTATGATGTAAACATTTATATTAATAAATGATAATTTACTATTTGAGTGTACATATTTTGTGTATTTGATTGGGATCTTGAACTCATCTACTGAATGTCAGCAATACAATTCACAGCATAAGAGAATTTGTGATGGGATCACAACTAGTGACTATCTCTAAATGTGCAATTGTGAAGTATTGAAAATATCCCTAGTCGATGAATTGATAAATACGGACACTATCAATTCTGTCGAGACTAGCATGGGTTATTCTCTAATCAGCTGATTCTCACTAGCTGGTGACATTGGGATGTCCGGAGATAAACATGGATGCTAGTTAAGGGAACTAGTTCATTGGAGTGACTAGCTGTAAGTCTTCATATGGGAATCTACATGTAGATATGTCAATGAAGTTCTTACTGCAGCTTAAGTGTGATGTTCCTTTGACTTGCGGTGTTCAAGTCATCTTGGTCATGGAGACTTATACTTTAACATTTTAAGCAAGCATCTCCAAGGAGGTGTGGACCCAGGATGATTGGGTATAAGCCGAAGTGCCCGAAGATGTTTGAACAGCCTACAAAGGATTCACCACTCCTTGCGAGGAGATGTATACCCAGGCCTATCGTCGGATTGTTACTCAAAACTTCTGGCCAGAGTATATCATGTTTAGAGTGCGAGTCTCTTAAATACATGAGAGTAATTAGAAATCCAAAGGACGAGAAAGACACTACTTGGGCTAGGTGTGACGTAGTCAGCCTAGTGGGGACTGACACATATAGACCGTGTCCTGAACCAAGTGGGTATAAGGTGGTGAAGGGAATGAGGCACGACTCATTAGAGCTGCTGAAGGGTTTCTGAATAATTTCTTCTGAGGTCAAACCGTTGATCTTTCGATTAATTAGGGGTCATGATGTACTACTAGGTGCCACTCATGATCGTTCTATAATTTGTTGATTATAGACGGCCAACATAAATCGAAAGTCTATTTAGTCACACGCACTACGAGTAATCCGAGGGATTTAAAACGAGTTAAAAATTAGATTTTCCAATCAAGAGAAATAAGTCGAATCTGAATTTGTCAGAGGCGCAATGGAAGCTAAAAATGGCTAAGTCTTTTGAAGGCTTATTGGGCGAATTAAATGAGTTTAATTCGCGATCGGTTCGGGTTGGTTTGGCCGGCCAAAGAGGGTGCCAAACCTCTTTGTTGTGGCCGGCCATTAAAGGGGAAGAAAACCAATTTAATTGGTTTAATTAATAAAATAAATCTAGCGCGATTTGTTTTATAAATTATGGATAAATAAATTGATATATAAAGAAATTTATATAAAGAGATTTATAAAGAAATTTGTAGTAAATTTATTTCTTTTATGGAAATTAAAATAAACCATGAATTGGTTTAATTTTAATTTATAAAATCAATTATGAATTGATTTATCCATGATAAGAAAATTTTATACAAATTTTATTCCATAATTAAAAGAGAGAAAGTATTTGTTTTATTATAAAGTTAGTTATAATAAAACTTGGCTTAAACGGAATAATTAATAAGAGAATTTATAGGATAAATTTCTTATATAAAATTCCGTTAAAGAGGAGACTTGGCAAGGGAGATGATACTATATAAAGGAACCAAAGGCAAGCCCTTAATTCCAATCAATTGAGTTGTCAATTGGTATAGAGCTAATCTCTCTCTCTCTCTCTTATTCTCTCTTCCCCTTAGGGCCGGCACCCATCTTGGGACCTAGGGTCGGCGCCCCTTTGCAAGACCTAGGGCCGGCGCAAGCTTCCTCCACCTAGGGTTGGCGCTTCCTCCTCCTTGGGCCGGCACAAGCTTCCATCAAGAAGGAGAAGAAGAAGAAGCGGATCACATCTCCTTCTTTCCGGAATTTGGATTCTGATTCTTGGTGGTTAGTTTCCTTTCTTCTTTCTTGATCTTCTAGTTGTGTCTTCGAAGAATCTAGTAGTTCTCGTCGACACAAAACTCGTGGCTTTGCGAAGTCATCCTGAAGAGAACTCGGCGTGGACGCGAATAGAGGCGGAGCTTCCAAGGGACGCTACGGTTGGATCTCGTCCCTTACTTCGAGTTACGAGAGGTACTTAGTAAATTAGTTTACTTTTCCGCAATGTTTTAATTTATGATTATGTCAACACATCATAAGGTTGCATGCTAGATACGTGGTTAAAATAATTTAGGAAATTATTTTATGCTAATTCTTCCGCTGCACGTAAAAATTTAAAATTTTATGAACCCGTATCCTTGTCGACATGCACCCGGTCCCAACAGTGGTATCAGAGCCGGTTAGTGTTCGACATAATCATGTAATTGTTTTGCGGAACACTTTGTCATGATCTCAATTTTGAAAAAATTTTCAATTATGGAAACTTTCCAATTATAATAAATTTTAGATTTAGGAATTTCAAAGTTTGGAAATCCTCATGAAATTTCGCAAACTTTTGAAATTTTCTAGTTTCTGAAATTTTATAATAATTGTGAAAACTTCCCATCTTTGGAAACTTTCCAATTTTGGAAATTTTTCTAATTTTAGAAATTTTCCAATTTTGGAAATATGTAAGTTTTCTTTATAACAGAAACTTACAATTATTCTGAAAACCAATTTATGAAATCTCGCAATTTTGGGCACTTTCTTTTAAGAAAGTCTAGACAAATTCATGGATAGTTAATTGACAATTAAATTTGAATTGGTCTTTAAATTGACAACAAAATTCTTTATTTTGGATTGAGCCTCGGGGAGCCGTCCAATTTAAAACTAGTTGTTGTAATTTAATTTCCCTATTTTTAATTGAAATTGTCATGTTTGATTTGGATTGAACCTCGGGGAGCCGTCCAATTGGATTTACAACAAATTATTTTTCTTTGGGTATCTGAGCCTCGGGGAGCCACCCTTAGAAAACGATTTGTTGTAATTAATTAAATCCATGAATAAAATATGATTTAAGAGGTGATGCTCTTACATATTGTTGTCTCCAAAATTAATTAGGAAAATGGTTTCCTATAGAGTTTTCTTAAATGAGTTTTTCATGAAAATAATATGTCGTTGAATTAAGGGAATTGCCTCTTAATTTAATAAGATTTGATTTAGAGAAATCAAAGTCTTAAACATATTATTTCCGAAATTGATTATGACAATTTAGGAAATTGTTTCCTAAAACAATTCCTTTAATAAAGTATGAAATTAGAATGAGGAAATCCGGTTCCTAATTCAATTCATGAGACTTGATAAATTAAGTCACATACATACTTTATTAAGGAAATCGTTAGTCATGACATAATCATATGTCATGAATGTGCTTAGAAAAGATGAGACCCAAAACCCCTTACAAAATATTAAAGCTAACACCTTCCATTAATATGGTTAGAACCAGAGTTTTGTTTCTCGTTTGGGTTGATGGACACATCCATGCCTGACTTGAACCTCAACATGTTCAAACCATGGAATTATTTTATGAATAATATAGTTGGAGTCAGAGGTCAATCCTTAGTTTTAGTTGTTCGACACATCCAAGCCTGACTAAACGGTTGAATGAGCTCCAACCATATTAAAACTATTTCTTGAATAATGGGTCAGCCTTAAGCTTGGAGCATCGATTTGTTGTGCCACAGCCAAGGTCGATGTAAAGAGAGGTGCAATTGGGTGCTATGTATAATGTTACATACTTGTTAATGAGTTAACAACCCAATGATTTATGCAAACATTCAATTAGTTGATAGCATAAACTGATAGTTACATATATGTGATATGTAATCGGTGTAATTACCTACCTTCATAGCTAAGAAAAACTTGATGGCCACAGTCATGGTTGCTCTTATCTATGGTTGGATATCAACCTATTTGGAGATGTTCCTACGATCTCCCGAATTGATAATAAGGGTTATTCAATTTGAAAAATAAATAGGATTTTATTTATGTATGTTGATACATTCTTTAATCATTCTTCTCACATAAACTCAATTTGTATTTCTAGCTCGATCATGTCTTCTCTAAACTTGCGTTCCATTTTGGACACCAATAAACTGACTGGGCCGAACTACATGGACTGGCTTCGAAACCTAAGGATAGTCCTTAAGGCAGAGAAGCTTGCTTATGTCCTTGAAGATCAACTTCCCACCCACCCTCCAGAGAATGCAACTCCAAACCAATTGTTGGCCTATCAGAAACATGTGACCGATTCTGAACTTGCGAGTTGCATCATGCTAGCCTCTATGGTACCTGAGCTGCAAAAGCAGCATGAGCATATGGATGCTTATACCATCATCTTCCATCTTCATGAGTTGTTTGAAGAGCAGGCGAGATCCGAAAGGTTCGAAGTCTCCAGACTCCTCTTCACCACTAAGATGCAGGAAGGCACTTCTGCCTCGCAGTTTGTGTTAAAGATGTTGGGGTACATTGAGCGACTGAGCGCACTCGGTTTTGCAATGGATCATGAACTAAGTATTGACTTAATTCTGAGTTGTTTGCCCAAGAGTTATTCACAATTTGTGATGAACTATCGGATGAACAAACTAGAGACCACCATTCCTGAGTTGCTCAACCTGCTGAAGACTGTAGAGCCTTCTGTAAAGCCGGATCAAAAGGCGGTACTGTTAGTTGATTCCTCGAAGAAAGGTTCTAAGAGGAAGGCCAAGGAACAGAACAAAGGGAAGAAGAAAAAGGCCAAGAAGACTGAAAAGAAACCAAAAGGAACTTGCCATCATTGTGGCAAGGAGGGTCACTGGCGAAGAAACTGCAAGGTTTATCTTGAGTCCTTGAAGAAGAAGGCATCCGATGCCCCATCCTCTTCAGGTATCTTCGTTATTGAATGTCACTCTATTTTCTCAAATACCTGAGTACTTGATACTGGGTGTAGCTCACATATATGTAATGGCATACAGGGGCTAAGGAATAGAAGAAGACTCGTCAAAGGAGAAGCAGATTTGCGAGTTGGGAATGGAGCAAAGATTGCTGTTGTTGCCATCGGAACATATTTGCTAAAGCTCCCCACTGGACGTGTCTTAGAATTGGATAATTGTTATTTCGTTCCTTTGTTAAGAAAGAACATTGTATCTATTTCATGTTTGAATGAAAAGGGTTATCATTTAACTTTTAGTAACAATTGTTGTTACATAACTTTAAATGGCGTACTTTATGGGAATGGAACTTTGTGCAATGGTATCTACACGTTAGATTTATCCAGTGACGTTTTCAATATCGAAGTTAGCAACAAACGTGCTCGAATAGATAATCGAATAGACTCCTACACTTGGCATTGCCGTCTTGGCCATGTTAGCAAGAAACGCATGACCGAATTGCACCGATGTGGAATTCTGGAATCATTTGAACCCGGTTCATTTGATACATGCGAATCCTGCTTAAAAGGCAAGATGACCAAATTACCCTTTTCCGGAAAGGGTAATCCAGTGGGAGAATTGCTTGGTCTAATACATACTGATGTATGTGGACCAATGTCAACTCTTGCACAAGGAGGCTATAGCTACTTCATTACCTTTATTGATGATCACTCACGATTCGGGTATGTGTTCTTGATGAAACACAAATCTGAAGCTTTTGAGAAATTCAAAGAGTTCAGAAATGAAGTAGAGAAACAACTTGGCAAAAGTATTAAAATACTTCGATCCGATCGGGGTGGTGAATACTTGAGTCAAGAATTTCAAGATTATCTAAGG